>JAZKJV010003322.1:7500-55878 GCA_037367405.1 Ottelia alismoides
GACAGCTTCCCGTACAAGTGTGCCCTGGAGCATTGGTGTGCTGCGGCCGCGAGCCGCCGGCTCGCGGCCACTACGGTGGCTGCTATGTGCAGGACAAGATGATGGTTGACAGTGACAGCAACTAACTGCTAGATTGTGGCAGCTGGCGGCGTTTAAGCTGCAAGCAGAAGGGACAGGGCCCTGTGTATGTATTGTAGCTGGCGCCATTTAACGTCTGGCGTAGTGTTTGAGCTGCAGTGCACGGTACCGTACGGCACAATCCAGCACTTTGGCGGCGGGGGTAGCGGGGGCGCGCCGCACGCGCGCGTTCTTTATTGTCAAACGCGCTGCACTTAGACGTTGGCATGAGCAATACTGAGCATTCTGCATGACGATTTGGGCGATGTTGGCCTAGACCTTGGCCTGTCACGGAGGGTTCGGAAAGGGCTGAAAACAAAGGAAAATGGTGTTTTCAAAGGGGAAGTCCAAAAGCTTTCATCCCTCCCAGACCCCCCCGCGCCAGGGGGGGCCGCTTCGCGGCCGGGTGGAACAGGAGTATTTAGGTGGTGGCTCCTGCCACACCCCCCAAAGGTCCGAGTTGGCCGGGACTCATAGTGCTAATGTCATTGGTGACATCGCTATGGATCGGGAGGTTGCGAGTTCAAATCCTTGAACCTGCAACTTTCTACTTGCGGGGGGAAATGCCGTCCTGGGCATAGCTGACCACCCTAAGAGGCGGGGGCTATGCTGCCAACCAGGCGGAGCGAGTGGGCGGAGCGGAGCATGCCCGTAGCCGGATCAAGCCGAACATGCCGGCGCCATGACCGAGAGCATGGAAAAGGATGGTGCCAGGCGGATTTGTAAAGCCGCAGAGCCCTGCTGACGGCTCATCACCTCTGGCCCCTTAACACACGCGGGTATGACCCAAGCGTAACGTTTCCCCTTTTGGTGGCTGCTGTGTTCCTCAAGGGGAACTGGGAAAACGACTTCTAAAAATGAATTGAAAAACACTGGGAGGGTGTTTGGGAAGCAGTGGCAGGTGCGGTGCGGGCAAGAGCTGCTGGCTGCTGGCTGCGTGGGTTTGGCGGCGGGCTGGGCAGCATTTACAGGTCTGCTTCGTGCAACCGCCTGAGAGAGGAGGAGGCCTGCATTGATGACGGAGGGATTACGGAGCCTACGGTAGAGGTACGGTAGTAGTAGTAGGTTCGTTACATGATTGGAGATTCCTGAACCGATGGCATACATGGGCGAATGTAACGTTTTCACGGCGTCATCGGTTCAGGAATCTTCTCTCTAACGAAAGAAAATGTAATGTTAGCCCGTATGCTGTCCGTACGCAGTTCCGGGCCGTTCCGTACGCCGTCCCGGTACTCCTCCCACTCTTTGTCCTCGCCCTTGTAGATGTGATGCTGTTTGGTATAAGAGCCGCGGTCTGGCTCTGTTCCCTTTGCCCTGTGTAGCGCTCTGTCCATACAACGTTGCCTTGTGCCACTCGGGCTCTACCCTTAGAGCGGTAGGCCGCTTGTGAGACGTCCAGGTACGTGTTTTTCCCATGTAACGAAAGAAGAGAGAACTGATGACTTAGATGACTGTCACCTTGAGAACGGAACGAGCCCACTACGGCCGTGAGTGTGTAGCGGCACGTTGTTTCCTGATGTTAGAGATAGACAACAGCCAGCGATGTCGCGTTGAGAACGGAAGTCCCGAAACACCCCCGGACGGCACAACCTACAACCCGTGAGACTTCTGACCGGTTTTGGATCGAAAGGTAGGTGCCAGTAGGTGCCAGCTAGCGACACCGGCCGACGACCTGCCACAGATCCAGCCTCTGCAATGCGCATGTACCATATGTCAATGCCCGGCACCAACACGTCATTACTATAGGATCTCACACGCGCTTTGGTGTGTTGTGACATGGCCCTTTAGGAAGCCCCTCGAACGTTGGCGTTCGATCGTTGCCCATCATCGCCCGGCAGTACAGTGGTGTGGCCAAGCTGCTGCGGGCAGGCGCTGGCGCCCAAAGCTTGGGGCCGTGCACCATGGTCCGGGCACACGGTGGAGGAGCAATGAGGAAGCCGCTGACAGAAACCGTGGGAAAGACCGAACCTTTGCACGAAACTGGCGGCGGGCTAGGCTGGCGACTGTGGCGAGCAGCCTTGGCGCCTGCAGCGCCGTCACCCACCCTCGTCATTTGGCTGCTACTGGCACTCTCGACCTCCGCTGGTACGCAGGGTTCCGTTGGCCATCCACATTGTTTGGCTACTCATGCGCCGACACAAAACGTCAGCCTGTCGTAAAGCGTCATCATCAGCGTGTCGCTGATTGACAGACCACGTCTTTTAGCTAACGCTTGCAGTCATGTGCAGCCTCGTAGGGTATGTGCGTCTCTGATGATGTCATGGATGTTACAAACGTCCCGCGCACAGCCGGGGGCCATCGCATCTCTGCACCGATCATAAATATGAGTCCGCTCCTGAGCGGCCGTCCAGTGTTCGTGGGCCTTTAGCCTGCATGAGCTACATGATATTTCTAGCCAGGTGAATGTGCTTAAAGCCTTGTTCTTATCTGCCATAGTCTATTATGCACGCGACCGTCCCCGCCATAAACCACCTTCCACCCTCCACAGTGTGGGGCGCCCCTGGCCACAGCGGCATAATGGCACGGAGCGCAGATCCCGCTAATCCAGCAGTGGATATAGTGTCAGCTTTGCGGCCGTTCAAGGCGGTGCGCAGCACCACAAACCCCGCGGCTTTCAACCTGACGGAGGTCGAGATCTTGTACCACCAGGCCTCGGCGGTGGGCAGCATAGCGTATCTGCTCTTCGCCGCCGCCGATCCTCTGGCTAGCGTGGCAGGTTAGTCAAGGGTAGAGGCGTGCATGTTATGTTTGTGTCCAATCCGGTGGTATGTTTATCGCTTACCATGCGCAGGAATGTAGGACGTATGTAGCCGTATGTAGCGCATGATAGGCGACCATGAACCGCAAGCGTAGCTGTGCATCGTGCGCACCCGCAGCCTGATCGTCTGCGGCTCCTGCCTGAGTTACAAACACCTGCAGCTAATTGTCAAGAACTCGGCGGCACCACAGCACCGCAAGGGCGACTGAGTGTAGTTGCAAAATGGTACCCTTGTTAAGGGCCTGAGCTGGGCCCTTGTTCAACGAATTCAGGTTCATCGCCTGCTTTCACGAGCTGTCTCACACCCGCCATCCTGCACCGTTACGCCTCCCAGCCCAGCCGGTGCTCCTCGCCCACCGTGGCACAGCTGTACGTGCTAGCGAAGGACCTGGCTGGTACGCCACAGCTACAGGTGGGGGCCTGCGCAGCGAACCGGGCGGCTCCGGTACGTTCAGCACTACCTACCGAAGGTTACAGGAATCGCATGGGAAGGGCGGTTCTGGGCTTACGGCCGGGCACGCCGGCCGGCGCCACCCATTCCTCGCCTGCGTGCTTCTGTGCTTCTGTGCGCATGGCTTGAACCTGCGGCATGGAGCCCTCAGATTCGTTGTACACGAGCCTTTCTACAATTCTTGGACGCCAGCATGCTACACTCCTTGATGGGTATGGCGGTATTCCCATGCGTTTGTCCCCCGTCGCTGTGATGCCCTTCTCATGTCTCATGTGCAGGCGGCGCAGTACACGCTGTATAGTGCACTGCGCTCCACCTTCAGCTGGGTGCGCGACATAATTCCCCTATACAAGCAGACCATCAACGGGCGCTCAAACGCCTCAATTGCCTGGCCAGCCGCAGCGGCATATGACCTTTCAGTGAGGTTGGAAGCCGCATTGGCTGAGGACGGGCCCCTTGCCGATGCCGGCGGCCTCATCAGCGCATGCTGTTATGAGCGTTCGACCTTTGCGGACCTGGTACCTCGGATTGCGTCTGCACTGGAAGCGCTCCACCTGGACCTGCCACTGCTTCTCGTAAGTGTCAGGGTTACCTGGATAGACGGCCTTACACGGTAAAGCCATTGACAAGCGTGCCGCGCCTGTTTAACCATGCGAAATGGTGAAATGCGCAAACATTGATCTATGGCTGCTGAGTCGATGTCGTACCTTGAACACTCGCACAACTCTGGGTTGGTGGAGGTGCAGGCATATATCAACACAGTTGGGCGGTCTTGGGCGCAGCCGGCAATACGTTTTTTGTGCCACACATGCTGCATGGATGGGCCTTGCTTGCCTGGCAGTTCATTGTATTTAGAAGGAGAAGATCGCTGTTCTGAAGTTCATTGTATATGCTTTCGCTCGTGCGGCATGGGAGTTTCGGCCACCACCTTCGTTTCCAACACACTCAGCCCCTACTCTCACACACACCTCACTCAGCTTCCTTTCCGCTATAACAATAACAATGATGATAACAATAAGTTTTCGCATCGGTCACACCGGCCTGTTTTTTAGTTGCTGGGTCGCACGAACATGTCCGTGAGATTACCGGTGCTTAACGCCTGCAGCAGGGGGGCTGCGCCTGATGACAGACAGCAACCACCAACAGACGTGCCAGAAATCTCCTCGACCCCTATGGGGATCGAACCCGAGACCTCTCGCATGCCAGCCACCTCCACGAACGTATGTCGTGGCAAGGCCTCGTCCAGTTTTTCCATCCACCACCCGCCACTTCGCCTCCCACCCACGGCCATTACCGCACACTCCACTCGCACAGGTATGCGCGCTTCCCCGCATGCATTGCAGTATTCAAAACAGCGATCTTATCCTTATGAATATGCTTAGTCTCGTCGTAATGCTGCGTGCAGGACCTCAAAGCACAAATGCTGCGTGACCACGGTGTCAGCCAACAGGGTGACGCTGCTTCTTTTAACGAGGATTCTAGGGATAGGCTGCTGGGCGAGGCGCTAGCAGAGCCATCGACCCTCCATTCCACCGGGAAACCCTTCCGATCCGATCAAGTCATGCCTTCGGATGCCGAATCCGCCATGAGGACGACCGTTAGCGACGTTGCATCCGGCACGGCTGCCATGGCGCACCGCCGCCGTCAGCTCGCTGGTGGAGCCACGATGCCACCGAACTTCTTCTACGATCCTCCCCCCGCTGGCTTCACCGTTAAGGAGCCCGCCACCCTGCCGGATGTCTTTTTGCCGCTCGTCTTCCATATCCTCCTCTACCGTCAGGTGGCAAGCAGCGTTACCACTTACGGTACGGCCTAACCCCATGAAAAAGGTTCCTCAAGCGATTTCAATTGGTTGGCCAAGGCCAACCTCTAGTTGACTGTTTTCAGGTGTCTCTTGTCTGCGTGCCGCTGCGGCCGTATCCCGACGCTGGTGCCTGTTTGATGTAAACCGCATGCTCGGAAGCCTGCCTCATTTGGTTTGGAGCGTGTCGGGGCCGTATTGCTTGTTGGCATAAGCATTTTCTGCCCCTGTACCCTGGATGCCTATGATAGGGTTCCTGTGGGCTTGCAGTGCCACGGCGCGCAGCTGACGTGGATAATAATAATAATAATAATAATAATAATAATAATAATAATAATAATAATAATAATAATAATAATAATAATAATAATAATAATAATAATAATAATAATAATAATAATAATAATAATAATATTAATAATATTAATAATAATAATATTAATAATATTATTAATAATAATAGAAATAATAATAATAATAGAAGTAATAATAATAATAATTGTTATTATCATTAATATTATTATAAAAATTATAAAAATAATAGTCTTACGCTGGGTCACACCCGCGTGTGTTAAGGGGGCTTGGCACGATGGACTCGCACTCAAGTGCTCATTTTACGACGGTACCCGTAGGGTACCTACCCAGCCACAAGGGGCAGCTGACGTGGAAGATTGATGTACGTGTTGGGCTTTAGGATCGATGCCATGTACGCTTCAGAAGGCCCATTTCGCTTGTGTGGCAGGCCGCACTATACTGCAGTAAACGTGTATGCTTGCTGTCGTCTGACCTCCGGGTTCTGTGCAGGCCCTCCAAACTATGGCTCCGCTCAGCAATACGTGGAGCGCCTTGTAAGGGTGGCCAACTACATGGCCAAACCATCCAAGTAAGCCGCCCTACGAACGTCGTCTTAGATAGTAGCAGGCGTTGCCGTGGCGCCCGCAGCAGTGGCTTGCAATGGTCTGGCGCCTCTTTGAGATGGTTTACTCCTCCTCTGGTGCTTTTCGACGCGTACTCCGTGCTCTGTGCTCCACCAGAGGTTGTTGGACCTGGTCATATGGCACGGCTTCGGTGAGCTGCCCATCAGCTGCGTGAAGCCGTGATCTGAGGAGTGTTGGACGCACAGGCAGTTCTCATCAACGGCCTCCTAAAGGCTTTGCTGTCTGAGCACAGGAAGGAGCAACAGGGACAATGCATTCTTATAGGTGCTTGAATAGGAAAATGAGCTGCTGCAGTGCTCTGCTCTGGTCGGCAGTCATTGTGTTTGCACACGCAGGTGCGTCAGGCACGGCTCTCTGACAGGTTACGTGACAGCTAAGCACTGTCACTGGCGTGCGCATGCATGCATGGTGTACGCTGCTCATTATGCCGGCAGGTTCCAGTTTTGGGTCAAGGAAGTCCGGAACAATCCAACGGCATACCCATACCTTGTTCAGCCCAACCGCGCCGCGTGGCTCAACTGCCCTGAACAAACAAGCAGCAGCTGCCTATCCAACACCACGTACATGGAACAGTAAGTCCCTGGCCTCTAATTCCTCACTGAATAGGCGGCCGCGGTAAGCGGCGGCGCCCAGGGGACGCCGGCTAGGCGCCCCCCCTCTGATCTCCCTGGTGGCTGGGTAGTTCGTAAGGCTGCTCCATGCTAGCCCATCGTGCCCAGCCCCCTTAACACACGCGGGTCTGACCCAGCGTATTATTATTATTATTATTATTATTATTATTATTATTATTATTATTATTATTATTATTATTATTATTATTATTATTATTATTATTATTATTATTATTATTATTATTATTATTATTATTATTATTATTATTATTATTATTATTATTATTATTATTATTATTATTATTATTATTATTATTATTATTATTATTATTATTATTATTATTATTATTATTATTATTATTATTATTATTATTATTATTATTATTATTATTATTATTATTATTATTATTATTATTATTATTATTATTATTATTATTATTAGGCGGCTATCGGGTTGCCGTTTGGGTCAGTGTAGTCAGTGATTCACGTGATCCCTGAGGAAGCGCTCCGTATACCTGTACTAAGTTCCTGCACAGGCGCCAGCCGGTTGTCTGGTGACATTTCGTTGCATTACATCCTGCTGCTGGTGTGCCACATGTGTGGCTGGCTGCCTCAGATCATCAACGCCCATTATAGCTTCGCATCACACCCGCCTCCCGTGCCCTGGGGCTACCTATTGGACTCAACGATGCTTATGCAGGCCGTTTGAAACTGCCAAGTGCCCATTTCGGCTTGGCATCAGCGTTTGCTGGTGACAGTGCTGGCTCGTGCCTAAGGACCCCGGCCGCTGCACGACAAGTGTACAACTGGCTCACGCGTGGTGCGCGGGAAGTTTGCTCGGTTGCAGTTACCGTCCCGGTAATAGTGCCGTCCAATAAATAAAAGAGCAGCATGCCACGAAGCAAAGCTTGGATACCTATGATGCCTCCCCGTTCGTGTTGCTGCTAGGGCTGTCGTCGACTTCCCCCGCTCGATCAATGTCTTCGTCGCATCTGATGATACCTCCTCCTCTGGCACCGTTGGCTATGCCTTCGTGCCAGCCAATGACATCGTCCCTGCCTATGGGCATATGTTTCTGCGCTGGGATGCAGTGGTTACAACCGGTGAGACGGTGAACGTGCAACGCGACAGCACAAACCCGTCTTTTGCTCTGTGATTTCGCTGCCACGGTGATGCGCGTCATGCTTGCAAACAGATAAACTCGCCGCTGACGTCCATTACCAACGAACTACTGCCATATCGCTCCACGTTGAGGTCAAAGCACACCTGGTAGTGCCTGCCCTTTCACGCTGCAGGTTTCAATCGGTTGGAGGCGGAGTACAACTACGGGCCGGCGGTACTGTGGCACGAGCTACTGCACCACTTCGGCCTGAGTCACACCTTCGGCGTAATTGGTGACTACGCGGACCGCACGTACTCCAGCTGTTCTGACGATGACTATATCGAAGACACCCCACAAACATATGGTACGTGCTTGCGCGTGGTGTTGCTTATGTGTGTTAGGTTCGTTACATGGGGCAGGGGGCCGCTTGTGCGACGGCCAGCCAACCACGAACGCCGAAAAGGAAACAAGAGCCAGAAGGCCAACAGGTTAGTTACGTTAGTTATGTTACAGGCTACTACCCGAACGAACGAACGAACTACAAACCAGAGAACCCGATACGAACCAGAGAGGTCAGGATGTACGTATGTTGCATGCCTTGCCTGTTTCATAAGTATGCGTAAGCACTGCAGACGTCATCACGTCAGGGGCGTCAATACGGTGGACGGGCTTACGGCTTTTCCAGCCTCGGCTTTTGTTGGAGCTTAATGAGCATTCATCCAGACGTGGCTAGCAGTGTGATCTAGCCTCGGCTTCAGCAGCGCCAGGCTTGCACGCGTTTGAGGTTGGCGTACAGATGGATCAGTGGGCAGACCTGCCATAGACGTTTGCCTTCAACGAAGAATTGCACACGCGGACATGTATGCCGTGCTCCACCTGCCAGCGCATTACCTTCCGGCACGCACTTCGGGAAAGCTGTCAGGCAGCGAGACATAGGCATCCGTCACGCAACTCGACCATGTCTGTGATGAGCGGATGCATACTGCGTGCCGCCATAATGTTTTCACACGCAATCAGGCGCTCTGGGTCGGCACCCTGCGTGCACCGCAATTGCAAAATAATACGCTGGGTCAAACTCGCGTGTGTTAAGGGGGCTGGGCACGATGGGCTAGCATGGAGCAGCCTTACGAACTACCCAGCCACCTGGGGAGCCAGAGAATGGGGGGGGGGAGGCGGGGCGCCGGCGTATCCTGGGCGCCGCCGCTTGCCGCTGCGGGCCTCGCCCGGTGCGAGGCAGGGGTGTCGGCGCCTCAAGGTGGGTCGCTCAAGGTGCCGCCGGAGTTCGACGATGGTGTGCCCAGACATAACCGCATGCTCATACAACTTGGCGGCACAGCGGCGGGCAGCGGGGTGTTACACCCCAAGCTCGTGTAGCAGCGGGGCCAGGCGTCGCCCAAAGGCGCCACACACGCCGAGCGCAATAGCGCTTTGTTGCGTGTACCGCACCCGCCAGCCGGCCGCTTACAGGTATTCGGCCAGGCTGAGGTGTTGCTGGGCCTTTTCATGCATTGTTTCTGCATGCCTGGTGTCCGATCCACATCCAGCTGAAAGCAGGTGGACGGTCTGTTTGCATCGTTCGTCGGGCGGGGGGCTGTCGTACTCTGCATCCATGCAGTCGCACGGCGATTACCTGCACCTATGGGTTACCCCGTGAGCAGAGCCGCCGAACTTGATGTCCTTTAGCTCCACTGCTACGGACTTCTGCATGCACCTTTTCTACATCAAGTACGGTGGCGACTGGAACGCAATCTACCACCGCATGTCAACTACATTGGGCATCCCCGATGATGACAAGAACGCGTGGGCGGACTCATGTCCTACAAGGTGGGCCGCCACTCGCTCTCCGTCTTCCGCCTGCAAGTGCATTGGTTCACACCACCAGTGTGTTCTTCGTTGCTGAAAGGTGTTTGCGGGATCAACACAAGCATATGTCCCACGTCTAAAGTGCAACCATAAGTATGCCATGGCGAAGGGCCAACCGAAGCAGATAGTCGGAGCATATAACTCTGCGCTTGCCACATGTGTGCCAATGCATTATGCGGTGCGCTGCTCGCACAGGTATGTTGCGACGGGAAAGCGGTTCTCCTAAAGGGGTAGTTGCTGCCGTTACGTTGTGCGGGCGAGCGAGCGAGCGCGTAATTCCAAAAGGCAGCCCATGCATGACTTGGCAGGACTTGGGTTGCGCTCGCTTGCGCGCGCCTTACTTAACCCAACGTTGGCCCAGCCTGGCGCTGCTGTTCATGCGGCCTCCTCGGGTGTGCATGATGCGTGAACCGATTGACGTGTTGCACGTGCAGCGCTGGCTATGACGAGCTTGGCAACTACCTGACGTATACCTCAGGCGTATGCTGGATGGTCCTGGGCCACGTTACGCCCGGCCAAGTGGGCCAGGCGCACTACATAACTGCGGAGATGAACCCCGTGCTGTACGCATGGGGCCAGTACTACGCCGACAAGTCACGCCCCCCGCCGCCAGCTCAGTCGCCACCGCCGGAAGTGTTTGGCAATGCCTGCAAGGTCGTGGCATGTCATGTACCGAGATATGCTGTGTACCTGCGTGCGCGGGTACTAGCTGAGGCCGTCATGTCATTACATCTTATGTATTGTGCAGTTACCAATACATGCACTGGGATGTAAGCCCAAACCTGGCTCACTGGCACCCTCGGCTGTATACAGCCCGCATGACAATGACAGGCCATTAAGAAGTACCGCGTACAGGGCGCCAAGCACATGAGGGCAGACGAGCTGCAGCGAGCATGTCTATATCGTCCATGCACCACATTTCCCACCTTGCTGCAAGATCGGGTCTGTGAATGCATGATTGTATGTATCGTAGATAGACTCCTTTTGTGCAACGTTGCCCAGTCAGAAATAGCTAGGGATTTAGGGGGACACTTTTATGAAGCAATTGTAGTAGATGTTAGTACCAGAGAGGCGCGTGCGACGCGTTCTGCGCTGGCGCCGAGTCCAACCACCCAGAAGGGCTGCATTAGCACGCAATCAGCCGGCGCGTGTCACCATCATTGCGTGCGTGCACATACGTTTGCGCTAGGGCCACTTGGTCCTCAGAATGCATGCATGTAAGCATCGCCATCAAAGTGGACTAAGTGGACTCCATGTCGAAGCTTGTCGCGGAGTCGAGCGTAAGCACCGCCCTTCAGGGCAATGCATTGCTTGTCCTTGGCGAGCGGTAACCCGTTGCACCGCACAGCGGGCAACGCCTGTAGGAACTTGCACGGCCATTTGGGCGGTCAATCTCAAGATCGCAAGCGTACAACTGGAAACATAACAGTGGCACTAGCCATGCCGTGTGATGAAAAAGTAGTTCAACTTGAGCGGACGCACGCCACTACGATCATTCGGCTTAGGCAGAGCCTGCAATGCTTGTAGCGGCGGCGGCAGGTTGCGCCGTCCGGCCGGCCTCTCGTGCTCGTGCGGGCGCCGGCAGTGGCCAGACCATTACATAAGTACCCATCCATGAACTGAGCATCGTCTTGTTCGGCGGCGATAACATCGTCCATTTACACAACACGCATCCGGCTATAGCTTGACAGCACAAACGGGCCGCTTGATAGATGCTCCTTGCTTGGCAATGCAGGTTACGGCATCTGGAAGCTGCGGCTGCAAGGCTAGCTGGGTTCTGGGCGGGACGTTCTACTCGTTCTGCGACAGGACGTCGTCGTTCAGTGACGCGCTCAGGTCAGCTGAAGTGCACACATGTCAAATACTACAAGTACGTGTGCTCTGTGGCGCATGCGACGGCACCACCGATTCCAGTTGGCCGGGTTGATAGTGCTAGTGTCATGGCTGACACCGCTATTGATTGGGAGGTTGTGGATTACCGGAACCGTAGCTTTCTAAGCTTTCTACCTGCGGGGGGCGGGGGAAGCGCCGACCTAAACATACAAACATCAACAAACGTACACTGCGGTGAACCGCGTGGTTTGGCCGCCGGGTCGCACACGCATGTCCGTGAGATTACCAGTTCTTATCGTCGGCAGCAGGGGGACTGCAAAGCAACAGCCAACAGACGGCAGGAAGGTGTCTGACCCCAATGGGGATCGAACCCGAGACCTCCTGCATACCAGCAACCTCCACGAACTGATGTCGTGACAACTCATCATCCAGTGTTTCGTTCCACTGACGGATGCCGGCCGACCTGGGCAGAGTTGACCGCTATTTGAGGCTGGGGCTATGCCGCCAACTTGGTGGGTGGAGCGAGTAGGCGGAGCAAAGCATGCCCGTAGCTAGCCGGACAAGCCGGAAAAGCTAAACATGCCGGCGCCATGACCGAGAGCGCAAAAAAGGATGGTGTCAGGTGGAAGTGTAAAGCCGCAGAGCCCTGCTAAAGTTTCATCGCCTCTGGCCCCTTAACCCACGCTGGTTCTGGCCGATGCGTAATGCTTCCCCTTGTTTGACGGCAACAAGGTGCCGCCCTGCAGCGCCCGTGCAGCTAGGCAGCCCATGGCTGCCACCACGCTCCATGCCGGGCGCGGTCGGCACCACCTGTTTGGGCGGGGGAGTAGTGTATTCCTTGGCCATTACAAGTGTAGCAGCGATGTCCATGTCGAATGCGGATCTATCATGTCATTCATCGCACTCGATGTGGCGGGCTACTACCGCCCGCTGGTTCTGCGCACATCCTGATCGTAGCTTGAAGTCTCGACAAGACAGTGCCCTAGAAGCAAGTGGGTAGCAACGACGGACTGACGTTCACCACACTCCATTTGTAACCCATCTGTAGCTGCGAGGTAGCCAACCCATCAAGCTGCCCAAGCTGCTTGGGCGTGGCTGGGGCCTGCGTCCTTGGATGCGCAGGTACAGGGTGCGCGCCTCACATACATTGCGTGTAGCTGCGGACCAACCCAGCGTTTGGTGCTACGGCTGCAGCATGCACGGGAGCAGGTCTAGGTAGTTAATGGTCAGGTTTACAGGTCTAAGGAGAACCGGCTGGGCGCGCTTTGGCGCTCCGTGCCACCGACTACTGTAATGTACGCCAGGCTGCCGGTAGTACTGCCTGTTTGCGGCCTCTCCGGACTACTGGCGGCTTGGCCTGTGGATGCAGGCTCCAGTCGCGTATTTGGCAATCAGTAGCCTAACTGGTTGCGTGCTTCAGTGTAGCTACGTAAGCGAACGACTGGCGTGTATGTGCGTTCAGGGACTGCTGTGCAGTGCGGCAAGCCTTCTGTATATGGAGCTAAGTCTCCGCCGCCGCCTTTGCCCCCAAGCCCGCCGCCAACGCCGCCGCCACCGCCGCCGCCGCCTCGAGCAGTCATATCTAATCCGCTATGCCTGGTACGCTTGCGGCCGACAACCACTTGAACACATGGTCACACGCGCACCCACGACTGCATTTACTGCATTCCAGTATGTGTCGTGCGCCCGGCACCAGGCGTTGCTTGCTTGTATTGCCTGTGTGACGATATGAATGAACGCAGTAACGGACATTACTTGCAGGTGACGGCAAGCGGATGCAAGTGCCGCAGCACATGGTCCGTCTTCGGTACATTCTACCATTTTTGCGCCCCAAGGCCTTCTGGGACCCGCTTATGGTAAGCCGCAAGCATGCAGGTTCCCCTTGTGTACGTGTTGCATGCATGCTTCAATAAGGTTCCCCTTGTGTACGTGTTGCATGCATGCATCAATAAGCGCCCGGCTAGCCCAGCTGCACAACGCACTTGAAAAGGACGAGAATCAAGTATGCGGCCTCGGCAGCAGACTGCATGCATGCTGCGGCGAAGCTCCTTGCCTAACCGTGAAACAAATAGGCAGCTGCACTTTCTAAGAGCTCCGGGTTACGATGAGGGCCATCCCGCCCGGACCAGGGCCCATCCCTACCTGCCTACCACCGACCTTGTATGCTGAAACGACGCTCCGCACGTTTGGTACAGCTAGGTGCGTGATTTCCCATCGCTAAATGCTGTCGCATGGCTACGGCAAAACATCGCCGCTACCGCCGCAGGTGCCAAGTTGAAGACCCTAGTTGCCAAGGCGGTTATGTGTACGGAAACTGCACCGCGAGCCTTACCGCATCGGCCTGCCAGGGTGAGGACAGCGGCTGCAGTAGTACTGCCGCGAAATGGTGCAAGCAGGGTTATTGGCAGTGCAAGCAGGGTTATTGGCCAGTGTGCTCGATAGGCTCAGGCGGAGTACCTATGCGCACAAGTTGCAACGCTGTGTTTGCTGAACGATGCACTATCCAGTGCACGAGTTGCCGAGGGCTGCACGCTCCTGAGACGGCGCAGGGCTTGCAGCACGCTCGCACTGCAATTGTCGAATGGTTGGCAAATGTGCCCCTGCAGCGAAGTCTTGGCGTGCCTAGTGGCGTCCTCTTATGGTGCGGATTACCTTGATATGCTGCTGATGCTTGCTTCACACAACAGGAACCGAGGTGGCTACTCCCCCAACCCCTCCGGCCCCACCCCGTAAGCCGGGGAATGGTCGCAACCCATCGTTGTTTGACGCACTGCTCACAACTAACTGTGTGCAAGCGCTCGCCAGCAGTTATGCTGAGATGCTGCTGGCTCATCCCTCGCGAGGCAGGGTAGGGTGCAGCATGTTGCATGCAACTACCGCCGGGTCGTAGTTGGAACGCGAGCTTTTATCTTAAGCTTATATGGAAGAAGAGCACTGGTGATTTGGCGTTACGTGCGATGTAGCAGGCGGACAGCGCGCACGACAACCATACCGGAAAAGGGCCAAGTATGCTGTTGCGCACTTTCGTCAGGAGGCGTGACAAAATGCGTGACGAAATGTACTAGAATACATTGGGCCCCCACATTCCTGATGAAGGTGCGCAGACGCAAAACAAAGTACGGCAAACGGCCGGCAATGCAAGCTGGAGGCGTTTTTTAACTTGCAGGAAAGCTTCGTCAGGTAGTGGCGCCCGCTCCGTTCGTCGTTTAGAATCCGTACGGCAGACTTTGGTGCACGTTAGGGAGGGGCCATCCACACGCTTGCGTACGGCATGAATAATCGCTGCGCCTGCATGCCTATTGCATCATCGACTAGGTATGCATCAGGCGCGGAATGTTTTTGAGAAACATACTGCGTTCGTTTACGGTATCCCCACATAGCTGCTGCTGGTACGCGAGGTCGGTCGGGTCCCCGTTCGTCAGAGCCGGCTCGACCGTCCACAAGGCAATCCCTTCAGTGACGGTGCCCATATCGGCGTCGGCCACCACTGAGCTAGATGAGCCGTAAGACTGGCATCTGTCCCTAACTCGTGCCGTGCATCTTTGCTTTGACAGCCATCCCGCCAAGGCCACCCGCGCCGCCACCGAGGCCCCCTGTTCCCACCGGCCTAACAGACGGTACGTGAGGACTGCGTGCTCTGCGTGCGGCAACCGGCCTGTGGCCAGAGTGATCTTTGCTGGCTGGCAGTACGGGGCATATGGATTTCCGAATCAGCCCACGTCTCGCACGATGGCGTGTCATTTCCTTGTACACATCACGGCAATGACGATACTCTGTCACGGGCCAGGCCGTCTGTACCTTCCTCACGCTTGCGCTGTGTAAATGATACTGAGTACTGAAACTTGCCACCGCTCACGCTTTGGACGCATACGGAATGAACGGGGCTGTGAGATGCACCTCGACACTGCATTCGGCGGCGCGACAGGGTCGCTGCGGCTGGTGGCGTTGGCCAGTTCAAGTTCCAACACCGGCCGGCTGGAGGTGTTGTATCAGGGCATATGGTGAGTGCTGTAATGAGCAGTGAGGTGCTCATTACAGCACGTCACGCACGTTGCAAGCTCATTCGCCCGCATCAATTACGCTAGCTGGCCGAACACTATTGCAGCCCCCCTGCTCCTACGCCCGGAAAGCGGAATCAAAGGAGCTTCTGCAGCCGCCGGAATGTTCGATGAACTTGACCAACCATGACCCGAGAAACGCACAAATAACACATGCAAAAAGGGTCAACGCAACATCTTAGAATTCACTGATGGTGCTGATGGCATATGTACCGTGGGGTGTCTTGCAGTACCTGAATAGTTGTTGCAAACATTTGTTTACCGAAACCCTCCGATTGTCGTTGGCTTTTTTCTTTTCCAGGGGCACTGTGTGCGACGACTCGTGGCGTCCTTCCAATGCCCGTGTGGCATGTCGCCAGCTGGGCCTGCCGACAAGTGGAGCTACATACGTCAACGCCGCATCAAATGGCATCTACGCGCCATTGGGCACGCCTACGTGGCTTGACGAAGTTCGGTGTAGCGGAAACGAGGCGCGTCTTGTAGACTGTCTGCGCAACGTGGTGAGCATCTATTCACCAAAGGGCGCAAACGATCTTGATGTGACTTGAGTCCACATATTCGGGTGGGGTCCATTGAACCGTGGTATGCCACGGTTCAAGGGGACGGCCTCAAAAGTTCACAGCCCATGTCTGAAGCAGGTGGTTCATCGGCCAAGGGCTGGCGCCACACCTGGCGGGAGGCATGCTTGTACGGTTGCAAGGCACCGGGCCGGCCCTGCGCACCACCACGCGGCAATTCATGCCCGCACCTGCACCCCCTTCTTATCACACGCCTGGTAACTCGATATGCTTCTGCGCTACCCGCTGTCCAAACACTATAAGGCACCTCGCTGCTCCATCTTGTGCGCCGGTGCCCCTTGTATACTGCCGCACAGAACACTCAACCTGTTATGAAACCCTTGCGTGTCTTGCTTCACAGTATGTGTCGAGGATTGTGACTCATGGGAGGACGTTGTCCTTGCCTGCGCGGAAGGTAGGCCAGCAGGGACGGGCGGGTCTGGCACTGCAGCATGGATGACGGCCTTATCGTGCGGCGGGTACCACGCACGCGCGTTAACCCAGCATGCGTGGTACCCAGCAGCCGGCTGTGCGGCGCAGCGATCCCTCTCGCCGAGATCCAACGCGCATAGCCCTGATGCGAGCAGGCCGCCGGCCGTGCGCATCTGGCCGCTGGGTGTACACAGCTACGCTGCCAGCGGTGTAGCCTGCGCAGGTTAATTGCGTCGGTGTGCCGTCAGCGAGTGTTGGTCTAGTTGGTCGAATTTCTGTGGCAGTGCTACCCGTGTGTTGGCTGCAGGGCCACCCTCACCGCCGCCTCTGCCTCCGCCTTTGCCGCCCCCTGCGCCTCCGCAACGCCCGCCTAGCCCTCGGTTGTCTACAGGTGCTGCTGAGATGGTCCGCGGGGTGCAGTTTTAATGCTGTTCAAGCCCAGAACGTTTGTCACATGCCCTGCGTACACGAGTTCAAACATGCGCTGTGTAGTAGCGTACAGCTTTGTGCCGGGCTTGTTTGACGAGGTTTGGTGTCTGTACGAATGTGCGGTGAATCGCCAAGCAAATCTGATGAGTGCGCGAAGTCAGGACTTCAGGCCAAAATCTGGGATGGTCGGTAGGGTAGGGTTTGTGGGATGTACAGTTGGAGGGCAGAGTGCCGCATTGCTTTCTAAAGAAGATTTTTCGCTGCTACCGCCTCGTGCCTGTTACACCGCCAGCATACTTGAAAGTTTCACTGCGCTGCACATTACGCCGCCGGGTGTACATCCCGGGCCGTGCGTTCCTTTACGCTTTTTCGGCAATCGGTTGATACACGCACGCCGGATGGCACTGGATGCAATAACCCGACCTCTCTAGTTCGTATCGGGTAGCAGTATGTAACAGAACACAGCATAGCACATCGTAACATAACACATCATAACATGGTTTCTTTGCTCTCCATGGTTGTGATCTCGAGAATGTGGGATGCCCTGTAGGTGTGCTTCCGGCGCCTGCACGTACGAGCATAGCTCGCTACCCTTATGACCGTATGCCTTTCACCACGTATTAGGATCACGCAAGCTGGCACTGTCAATACAAGTGTTGGTGCCAAGGCGCTACATGAATGCACATGTTGGATTATATGGCAGTACTGAAATGGAGGTGCGGGTAGGTGCGAAGGTCTTTTATTGGGGTGGGTAGGTGGGAGGGGGGCAACCTGATCAGGCGACTGTCGCGCACGCACGCGCACGTTGATATGTGCAGGAGACCTACGGCTGGTACCAATACCTGGCTACAGCAATGCAACCGGCCGGTTGGAGGTCATGTACAACGGTGTCTGGTATGTATCTCATGGGATCCGCTCGCTGCAGCGCCGCGGCGTCACCCACTTACATGTCCACGCAAATCAATGAAGCTCAAATCATGGGGTCGACTGTGTTTGCCAGCAACACTTGGCGTGCACTGTGAAGCGCAGTAGGTTACGTGACGAATGGTGACTCATTTGGAGCGTCAGGTGTCCGTGCAAAGGTGGGCTTGGGTTGACCCCTAAACCTGTGCAAAGCTGGTGAGTTGAGGGTATGTTGCAGGTTGATACATGATACGAAATGGAGAGGTCTGCGTAGCTCATCCGGAGCCATCGTGTGCATGTGCATGTGTCGACCAGTGCACAAAACCAGCAGAATGCCTGCCTGTTGATTCGACGTGTCCCCAAACGTCTCCCTCCATGTGTTCCATAACCCTAAAGCGCGCCTCGAACGTATCACGCAGCACAGTGAGTTTAGTACACTGGGGACATCGTGCGAGCAGCGTGTCCGCCATCTTTTTGCTTCATCCCACGCTGAGCTAGCTGAGCAGCACAGCGGAGAGGGCAAGCCCTCTCGCTGCGTGGCCTACCAGGACTTCGATGTACCTCGAAGTGTTTGTTATGTTATGTTACACGCTGCTACCCGATACGAACCAGAGAGGTCAGGGTAGTTCATTCAGCGCCATCTGGCGTGCGTGAATCAACCGGTGCACAAATTCAACGTGCACGTGGATCAGACATGTTCATGAGCGTCTCCACATTTGTTTTGCAGCTGTGTATTGTATATAATTCGATCCCAAGCGCGCCCGAAATGCATCACGCACCATATGGAGGGCACTCCAGAGCAATATGCCGTTCATCTTCTTGCGCCATCCCCCGCTGAACATCACGGCAGAGGAGGCAGAATAAATTCTCTCGCTGCGTGGTCAACCACGACCACGATTCACCTCAAGATCCATCGCGCATAATCTAGTAATCTGTTTCTTTGTAGACATGGTACATGCTATGTGCTGAGGGAAGTACTGACCACAATCGTCACTCAGTAACGGGCTGCTGTGCCGCCAGGCATTTCAATGGAAGGCTGGGCTTGCGCGTACCAAACTAGGGAATGACGTGCAACACTAAGTTTACCGTGTAAGTTCAGGACAGCCTGTAGGTCAGGCATGCGGGCTGCATGGAACGCAGTTCTGGAGCAAGAAAGAGCTCCATCTCTACACCACGCACTAGACGCAGGCCGTCGGCGCCAAAGCTTATCGGCCATGACCAACAACTCACTGAACCTTTATGCTGCAATGCAGGGGAACCGTGTGCGACGACATCTGGTCGTACGGCAATGTCGTGGTGGCGTGCCGCCAGTTGGGCCTTCCATCGAGCTCAGCCTACTTCAACAACGCTGAATTCTACGGTTCTACGGCAATGGCACCGTCCGGGACGCCGATCTGGCTGGACCAGGTCTCCTGCACGAGAACAGAGGCCCGTTTGGTGGATTGCTCTCGAAACCCGGTCAGCAGGAGGGGCGTGTATTCCGGCATGAAACAGACAGTCAACAGCGCTATCAACATGTATGTTTGTAGCACTGTCCTGGCCATAAGCAAGAGGCTTTGCATGCAGCAGCGCTACGGACCTGTGCGCCCACCGCTCGAAGCCCGACTGTGTCAACTAATTATAAGTGTTGTTGTTTTATCATTGTTGTTATAATGTTTATTACTATTGTTATTTATTATTACACTTTTTGTTATTGTTGTTATTGTTATTATTTTTATTGTTGTTGTTATGATTATATTGTTATTATTGTTGTTATTACTATTACACTACGCTGGGACCAAGCCCGCGTGGTTTCGAGTTGTTTTGTTTTTATTATTGTTAAGTTTATTATTATTTTGAATTTTAATTTGTAATGTTTTAATTATTGTTGTTGTTGTTAGTATCATTGTTATTGTTCTTATTACTATTGTTGTTGTTTTATTGTTGTTATGATTATGTTATCATTATTGTTGCTATTTCTATTTCATTACGCTGGGACCAAGCCCGCGTGGTTTCAAGCCCGCTAGTGCGACGGCATGCACTCCTACCAGCGACCACCAGGTCAACCAGCTCGTGCAGCGCCACACGCTTTACCGGGCTAGAGGGGCTGCCCTGCAGAGCCTAGATCTACCAATGATAACCAGTGGACTCCAGGAGAAATCACTCAGTTTAGAAGCTGTGCGGTTCAACCCGGCGCACGTTGCAGGGGATGGCCCTCTACGGTGCCGCTTACGGTCTCGGCATCTTGCTCGCATATGCCATTGCTGTAATGCAGTACGGGAGCCACGACTGCTGGCGGGGCGAGGACATTGTGCTGACGTGCATCGGAGGTCAGTAAGCGTACACACAGCGTACACGTGCGGTCGCATGGTTTTGCTGAGCGTTTTAGTGGGACAGCCAGCCCGATGCTTTGCAGCAGCCTAACCAAAGAAAGATCCCTTACGCCCATGCCGCTTACGGGTGGGAGATACTTTTTACAGAGAACAAACTGTTCTCTGAAATGCGCACGGGCGTGGCGTGAGTCTCGGAACCCTTTGATAGGCACCCAAGTGTTTGCTTTTCTGCCGCATCGATTGTTAGTCTTAATAGCTGCGGGTATGCTGCCTGGCCGGTACCTATTGCTTATTGCACACTTGGGGACTGGTGTCTGATCCTGTCCACGTCGGAACTGCTCCTGAAACAGTGTGCACAGGTTGTTCTTTTTCGTGACCCTGCAACCCCTTTTGTATCTCTGTGACGTATCACCCGCGGGAAGTGCAGTTTACTCTCCACCTCCACGCCCGCCTGCCCCGCCATCACCGTCTTCCCCGCCTCCGCCATCGCCTTCGCCTCCTCCGCCGCCTTCGCCATCACCGCCGCCACTTTCACCTCCGAGCCCTCCGCGCCCTCCGAGCCCCCGCCCCGTTGCAGGAGGTCAGTGTCGGGGTGCTGAAACTGATTGCAGCGAAAGTGTTACGGCTGCATAGCGCCGGGTGTGGTCATGTGACAATCCTAGCCCCGCCTTCCAACCTAGGATTACGCGGCATGCAGATGACTCATACACAGCCGTGCCTAAGCGTCTGAAACTGCGGCCGTTGCAGGGTCGTCATATGCCACATGTGCGCTAGTGGTGCACCTCTGCCCTGCACCCCCCAGGGGTTCCTGGCTGCGGCTTGACGTACATTGCGATGCACACAACACGTTGTATATCGTACGCGCGCCTGCGGGCCTGCACCGAAATGGTGTTCAGGTACGGGCACATGAAAGCCATGAGCCGTAATGCTGGGATGCTTGATGACGATGGCGATGATGTTTGCTTTCCACAGGCACGCTTCGCCTAGTGAGCTACACCGGATCGTTCGCCAGCAACACCACCGGCCGCCTGGAGGTCATGTACAACGGAACATGGTACGAGCCCAGAACGGGAAAGGGCCTCACCCCGCGTCCGGGTACGCGTACGCACATTCGGTTCGCGATGGTTGCACTGGCTAGAGCAGCAATGCTGTCATTTTCGCGGCAACCCTGGATATGTTATGTTGTGTTACAGGCTCCTACCCGATGCGAACCTGAGAGGTCAGGGTCGTTCATTCAGCGCCATCTGGCGTGCGTGAATCAACCGGTGCACAAATTCAGTGAGTGCACGTGGATCCGGCATGTTCATGAGCGTCTCCATGTCTTGCTCAGAATCCAAGCGCGCCCGAAATGCATCATGCAACACACCATAATGAGGGCACTCCAGAGCAACATGCCGTTCATCTTCTTGCGCCATCCCCCGCTGAGCATCACGGCAGAGAAGGCAGATCCTCTCGCTGCGTGGTCTACCATGTTATGTTACAGGGCTACCCAATACGAACCATGGAGGTTCAGAGTAGTTCACGACCCTGCGCAACACACACAGCCCTCATCACACCATGGCATAGGACATGGATCTTCCCCCGCCGCTTCCCAAGCCACGAATTCTCCTCCACACACCATCAAAGAATGTCAACCAAACCAAAGCTGGTAGTGGGAATCGAACCCGCGACCTAGGGGAACCTTCAAGGAGTATCAACAAATCCAAAGATGGCACCAGGCCTAGCACCCAAGCGACGGGGAAACCATGACTACGATTCACCTCAAAATCTATCACGCATAATCTAAAGCGCATCAGTGACATCAAGTGCGTATACCGGTATGGGACATACGTAGACGTGTGGGGCAGCCATTCTAGACGCCCAAATTCATCAACTGGTGGTGTACCCATGTATGCAGAGTAGTGAACACACATTGTAGGTGTCACCCTCGTACGTACACGGGTCAGCAACTTCCAGGTCCGGGTGCTGCCAGTCCATCAACAGAGTGCTCCGCATACGGTTAAGCAAATCACCCACATTCAGCTCTAGTGACGCGTAGTACGCACTTTGCTCCGAGGTAGAGTCCAGGTCTGGCCGCTCCACCCCAAGCTTGTCCAAAAACGCTAACACGTGCTGCGTTCAGCAACTGGTATCTCCCGAGAGTGCCATTTCCAGATCAGCACGTAACACCTTATGGCACAGCGCCTCGCGCTTGCTGACCAGGCTATTCCAAAGGCGAAACACCAAAGTCGCCCAGTGATACTGCAGTGGTAACTGGGAAATAAAGCTCCATGTAAAGCAACCGGTTTGCTGGGCGCTTCGCTTCTACAACAGTTTGCATATATAGTAAACTAACGACGCTGCTCCGTAACTATTGCATCTTTCATCGCCTCATCAAAATCAGTAACCAAACGGTCTGGCCCCCAGACCTGTGCGCCAAATGATAGCACGGAACGGAATCAGATGTTGTAGCACATACATCATGACAGTACGCGGGAAATGCAACTGGCACGCCTTCAGCTTGCCGCGCAGAGCGCCAGCAGTAGTTTACTGCAGCTGAGCCTGACTGTGGTGATTCGTTAGCTATATCCACCGCAAACTGCGTAGGCTTTCGCTGCTTGCATAGAAGGGGTTAGGAAATCCGCATGTTTTCATACCACCGCATAAGTAAAGGGAATCGTCCAACGCGGCCAGCAGGACCCTGGGAATGCAGCCCGTCATTAGATGGGAAGCATAACGTACGTGCCTTTCAGAACGAGGTCCCGGGTCCCGAGCCCAGCTCGGTTGTTGCTTCAGTGCTGTTTCGTGGAGAGTATATGCCCAGGTCTAGGCAGGAGCGGCGGCAGGGCCAGGTCCCCGGTGGAACTGAACTGGCCGTCGCCACAATGTGGCCGCGGTAAACAGGCTCTGAAAAACGAGGCCCTGGGTGCACCTGGCAACACCCTCAGGCCTGGCGGTGGGTAACCAGGCCCCGGAGGGGGGGGGCGCTATAAGCCCCACGGATCGACGCAGAGTGTTCGCCCTACCTGCGTAATACCTAAACCTTTCTTGAAAGGGAATGCGCAGCTGCCCCTGTCCAAAACTAACCGTGCAACCGTAAAAACCAATAACCACACTATGTACGCGCGCCCGGCAATCTGACATTTATTTGTTCAGGGGCCTGGTTTGTGGTAAGGAGTGGTATCGCCTGCCCAACAACGCGCTGGTAGCCTGCCGTCAGCTCGGGCTGCCGTTCACCAACGCCTCAGCAGACTACCCCATCTACCTTCAGTACCCAATCACGTACGGCATGCCGTTCTGGCTTGATCAAGTCACGTGCACCGGTAGCGAGGCGGCGCTGGTGGACTGCAACAGAAATGCCGTAAGTCGCCCGTTGTGGGCGTACACCTCAACCCGCACTTTCTTCGAGAAACACGCACATGTCGGATGTGTGTTGGTACGTGGGGAGCGACCAACCCTGAGGTGTCTACATATCGCCGTGAGCCAAAACGCACTCCACGCACCGTTGTGCCCGTGCACCTGGGCTCTGCTGTCCACTACCATGCATACTGATTGCGTCAAACCTGCATGTCCGTGTTCAGCTGTTGTCCACCTCATTAGGGCGGGCATTGTTGTGCGTGTGGGGCATGACTGATACGCCCCTGTGGCCACCTTGGCGCATGCAGTACGGCGACCACACCTGCTCGGCCCCGGGGTACGAGGTTGTCCTCTTCTGCCGTGGAGGTGCGTGTACGGTTAGTACGGTGGGTGGGTGTACCCTTCAATGCCGAGGGTAGTTCGGCTTATACATGATGCATACAAGTACAAGTTCAAGTTTCCGAACGTCAAGACAATTAGTGGGTCTGACATTCCGCTGCCACGGTTGTTGTGAAGGTAATACGGTGACGCACATGCATAGCTTTTCTGGTTGGGGCTGATCGCATCGGACATCCCCATTCCACGTACTCAACGTTGGTTGACGGATTTGTGCCCGTGCAAGGAGGCTCATGGAACGAATTTAGATGCAAATGATTGGTGAGCACCTTTGAGCTGAAGCACTGGCGTCTTGTTTGCAACTTGTGCAGCCGTTGCTCCGTCCCCACCCCCTCGGCCGCCCCCACGACCACCGGCACCACCGCCACCCCCAGCCCCGCCGCCGTTCCCAGAAGAAGGTCTGGATTACACTTACTTGCAACTCCATGCAGAACTCTCTGATCCATCGTCTGCTCAAGACTTGAACCAAAGCACATCAGATTCTAAACGTAGCCCCTCATGCCAGCGCATGCAATCTGGGAGTGCGCACCATGGCAGCTGATCGTATTGGATACTGTCGCACAGGACCTTCATGATGGTCCCAATTCCGCCGGCTAGGGCCGTTTTCAGGAAGAGCACCCAAAGGCCGTTCAAGGGAAAACGCCCTCAAGTTTGCTACCATTGACAACAAAACCAAGGCAACGTAGGCAACGTGCGGATTGATGCAAAGCCACGCACAGCCTGCATCTTGCTTCTTGCGCGCTGCGAATCAGCGGGCGTGTGGGTTTGTTAGGTCACCGCACGACGAGTAGCCCAGATGGACGCCCAGCCTCCCAGTGCAACCAGCGTGCGCCGGCATCACGCTGAGGTCAAACACGGACGTCATGCTATCAGGCTGCAAAGTGCTCACGCACGCACGTGGTCACCTCAGTATACGCTGAGCGTGTGGGTTTGTGTTTGTCTGATTGTATAGTACTGTCTAAGATAGGGCATGTAATGAACCAACAAAGTGATGGCAGATGTGACGCGTGGAGTCGCACAACAACTCTGCTAGTGCAAGACGACAACATACGCCCATAGGGCGTATCCTGTCTAACCTGTAAGTTATGTAGTGATGCTTGCCCGCCCTACTGCTCGCGTGATCGCTTTCGTTGATTGGCTGCAGGTTCACTCCGCCTTGCTGTCATAGTGCTGCCGGGGAATGCATACTACGGGTACGGCATCACGACCAACAGCCCTACCGGCCGCCTCGAGGTCATGTACAACCAGCGATGGTACGCTGCAGTCATGCACATGTTTGGATGGTATCACTACCACATGGCACCTGCTTGGGATCAAAACCGCCGTGCACCGCCGCATCGGCTGCGGTGTCGCGGCTGCACTGGCTACGTAGGAAAGTCCCGGAAGGCTGTGAATCCTTTGACGGTCGCACATATGAGCATCCAGCCTCCTCACAGCTTCCACCGCTGGGCTCTGCAAGGGAGCCACACACGTGTGTGGCGTGTGCCTACCAGGGGCACCGTGTGCGATGACTACTGGACAAACACCAACGCAAGGGTGGCGTGCCGGCAGCTTGGCTTGCCTTACACAAATGCCAGCTTCACGTACGCGGAGTTCATCGGAGTATACGCCCCAGCCGGAACCCCTATTTGGCTGGACAACGTCTCCTGTTCCGGTGGCGAGAGTCGCTTGGTGGACTGCAGTCGCAGTGCCGTAAGTAGTGGCGCAGGAAGAGCACAACGTGTGAAGTCGTTGGCGATGCATATGTGGCCGCCGTTTTCGTGTTAACACAGTTGACACCTCGCCTGGAGAACCCTGACCAGTGCATTTAAGCACTTGGCCGGAAGGCACTCCCATCCGGAGGTCCCAGATAGAGAACCATCCTCGGCTTCAATGTGTTGTAGTGACAAGGCAACGTTGTAAGCACCGCAAGCCGTTACACTGGGCGCCACCGCGAGTGGCACAAGGTAGCTTGGAACGATACAAACCTACGCAAGGCAAAGGACAAGAGCCACACAAACTCGACAACGACACACACACACACACACACACACACACACACACAACACACACACACACACACACACACACACACACACACACACACACACACACACACACACACACACACACACACACACACACACACACACACCCCTGTACAGCAGCACGGGCACCGCACAGGGCCTTACGATGAACGATGAACGTGAACGTGATGGAGGTGTAACGACGGTGGAACAACGTGCACAGAAAAGCTGTAGCCCCCCAAAACTAGCCACCTAACTACGCAAACGTGTGTTTCGAAGCGGAGCGTGAAGCGTGAGGTCTATATATCCAGGCAACTGCGCGCCTAGCTAGGCTCTCGAGGCCCAGGTACAGGTGAAGGAGGGCGCAGCATGGGGGTGGCGACATAGGCGACTCAGGTGCAACTCGGTCACGACATGGAAACGTTGTAAGAATAGTAAGAACAAGCCGTTACAGTGAGCGCCACCGCGAGTGGCACAAGGTCGCTTGGCACGACACAAGAGGCCCTAACTTCACGTTGTTTGCCCGTTTGGTGACGAATGCGACTGCAACCTGATATTCGACGGACTTCTTGCACTGCCCACTGCCTGCAGTATGGCTGGCATGACTGTTCGCCTGAAGAGGACGTCATTCTCACCTGCTCGGGTGGTGGGTCTGAAACCGCGACAAACGGTGCTTGGACGCCATGGTGCTGACATCTGCTAGCTGTATTAGCTGATGCCACGGGCTGCACTTCCTCCAAGGTTTGAAGTGCTGATATTGGGCTCAGAGTCAGCATCTAAACGTGGATGCGTCTTGCTGGAGTGACGCGACGAGGTACCCATCCTGTGAATACTGCAGGTGTTTTTGCCCGATGCTGCATCGGTCGTGAAATTGCGTGCATTAGCAATGAGCCTGCGTACCTGGTCTGCTTGCAGATCCCCTTCCTCCGCCGCCCTCGCCACCCCCGGGGCCCCCACCGCCGCCAAGGCCTCCTCCTAACCCTCCAAGCCCACCGCAGCCACCGCGTCCCAAGCCGCCTCCGCCCAGCCCCAAACCCCCGCCGCCGTCTCCGCCGCTGCCCCCTGATGGTAGGCTGCACCTGGGCCACTCCTTTCTTCAAGCATCGGCGCACACCTTCGTGGCCTGTTGATTGGCCCCGACGGACATATCCTGATGCTGGTGGAGGTTGGGCAACTCGTACGGTCCGTCTCCCGCTCTACGGGAGAGAGCCCCGCATGCCTATCCCCCTTAAGCGACGCGAGGTTAGCCTTGCGTACTGCTATTCCTCATACCGCTATTGTATACATGTTCTTGTTTTTCATTGTTATCATTTTATCATTGTTGTTGTTGTTACCATTATCATTATATCATTGTTGTTGTTATAACCATTATCATTATCCCGATGCTGCTTTTTGAACACAAGTTGTAACTCAACAAGTATCTGCATACTGTGCCGGATGAGTGGTATTGCGGTCTTCTGCCACCTGCAGGCTCTCTTCGCCTGGTTCCGGCGCCCGGTATGACCTTCGGAAATGTTGGTCGGCTGGAGGTCCTGCAGATAGGCATATGGTGCGTACCTTATCACCTTTGCGTTTGGGTTGCCGTGCGTATGTTATCCACTATCAAGTGAGCGAGTTATGACCGAACCGTGTGGAGGGCTTTTGGCGTTACCCGTTTAGTTTCTGGGCTGTGCACTGCACCGTCACTCGCGCAATGGTGTTGGCCGTTGCGTACACCTATTGACCGCCTCCGATACGCACGTAACGTGCTACGTCCTGCCGACATCACCATCCTACCAACAACACGTGTCTCCCCGGCAAGGCTTTGGGCATGCAGGAGTGGCCGGGTAGGCCAGGAAGTCGTGGGTCCGGTGAAAGTGAAGTGGTCAGTCCGCGCAGGCCAAAGAACCAAGTTAACGAACCCGTGATGAGCAAACGTGCCGTCCGGCTCTCGCAGCGGTGTTTGGTAAGCTGTAGCGGCCAGTGGCCGCTTGCCTGGTGCAACGCTTTTCCCGGAGCAAATGACCAACGCCCTGCGCAATGCCCAAGTAGCTGTACAGAATACCGAACAATGTGCAGTTAGTGCAGTTAGTGCAGTTCTGACCCAGCCATGCTAGTACGCGCAGTGCAAGGCTGCCGTACTGCCCCTGCCCCTGCCAGGGGGACCGTGTGTGATGACCTCTGGGGAACTTCTCCCAACGCCCTGGTGGCCTGCCGCCAGCTTGGCTTGCCGTTCAGTGGGGCCTCGTTTACCGACGCGTATTCCTACGGCTTCGTGCGGAATACGACTGGGACCCCTATCTGGCTCGACAACGTGCAATGCACTGGTAACGAAACACGCCTTGTGGACTGCCAGCGTAACGCGGTGAGTGGCATATGCAAGCTGTGAATCTTATCGAAGGTACGTGTACGCGATAGCCGCGCGCTGCCCGGCGGGGATCGTTTACCTCGTCCACTATGAGCGCCGAAAGAACAAGCTGGGATATCCTATCGCCGTGCGCAAGCATGATCAGGGTATGGATTGTCTGACCCTGGCCGCAGTTTGGCGTCGAGGACTGTGTCTTCGACGAGGACGTCATCCTGTCTTGCGTGGCAGGTGCGGCGAACGGCGCGAACCAGCACCTCGAAATAAAGAACAGCCAGCAGGTCGCTGCTGCTGTGCTACAGTGCGGTAGCGCTGCACGACAGAGTGAGCTCCCGGCATCAATGGAGCCGGCTCATAGGGTCACCTATGCTGTGGCCGCATCATCATTACGTTCCACACGGACTATCTCACGGACATGCTCGTGCAACCCGGCAGCTAGAATATTGATGTTGATACTGATAGATATATATATATCATTATTATTCATTATTAAGTTATCATTGTTATGGTTGTTGTTACTATTGTTGTTATTGCTGATTAACATTATTGTTTTTATTGTTTTTATACTGTTATTGCTATTGTTACTAAGTTCCGCACACACACACTTGGAGCTTAATGACGTGACTTCTTTGCCTACAGATGTTAGGCCTCCTAACTAGCCCCGCCTGTGCCCCCTTGTGACGTCCTGTTGTATGTGCAATGCAGCGCCTCCCAGCCCCCCGAGAACCCCGCCTGCACCGCCAGCACCGCCCCCACCCCCCGATGGTGCGTCCGGACTATATGTTGTCCCATCTACACGCCGCGCTACGCTGTGCATGCGCCGGCTCGATGTAGAGGGCAGCCGTGTAGCGGTAGTGCGCCTGGATCATGTCCCAATGATAAAAATAATAATAATGATGATAATGATAATAATAATAACAATGATAATAATAATAATAATGATGATAATGATAATAATAATTATTATAATAATAATAGTAATAATCATAATAATAATAATAATAATAATAATAATAATAATAATAATAATAATAATAATAATAATAATAATAATAATAATAATAATAATAATAATAATAATAATAATAATAATAATAATAATAATAATAATAATAATAATAATAATAATAATAATAATAATAATAATAATAATAATAATAATAATAATAATAATAATAATAATAATAATAATAATCTTACGCATCGGTCGAACCGGCGTGTTTTTTAGCTGCCGGGTCGCACGAGCATGTCCGTGAGATTACCGGTTCTTAACGTCTGCAGCAGGGGGGCTGCGCCTGATGACAGACAGCAACCACCAACAGACGTGCCAGAAATCTCTCGACCCCTATGGGGATCTAACCCGAGACCTCTCGCATGCCAGCCACCTCCACGGACTTCTGTCGTGGCAAGGCCTCGTCCAGTGTTTCCTTCCACTGGCGGGAGATGGCTCATATCCCAAGTACTTGTCAGTTGCAAGTTGCCCCTCAATGGCGACACCGTGCAATTGAAGCCACCATTTTATTGGCCTACGCATATGCAACAGCTTGCTACGTTGCTTTCGATGGCGTCGTCGTAGTCGAAGCCGCTGAACGCGCTGTGCTCACCCTGCGGCCAGGTCAGCTCCTGTACCCATGGCTTTCTTATGCCTGCAGGCACGCTGCGCCTGGTGTACCTGAGCAGCGTCAGCGGCGATGTATCAAACACGGGTCGCCTGGAGGTCATATACAACGGCACATGGTGTGGCAAACAAAATGTCGGCGCTCGTGTAGCTCGTGCACACATTGCATGCGTGCGGCCGTACGTTGAAAGGACGCTTCTCCAAGTTCATCAGTTGCCTACACTCTGGACAAGCCATGCAGCTCTTGAACCGTATCATTCCCATCTACATTTTTTGCATGGGTCATCATGTCCACTACTAAAGTCCCGGTGTACCACCAAGCCCGGTAGAATATCGGAGAGAGAGGGATTTGTGCATTTTTCGGCAAACGTTCCGCGTACATGCACCCGCTGTATTCTACGTCGTGGATAGCAGCGAGCTCTGCCTTGAATGCTCCCCTGCGTTGCTTGCCCGGTCCAGGGGCAGCATATGCACCACGGGGTGGTCGGCAATAGACACCAACATGACCTTCGGCACCGCCTCCTACGCCTCCCTCAACGCCATAGTAGCTTGCAAGCAGCTGGGATTGCCCTTCAGCGCAGCAACCTACGACCCCGCGTACTTGCACGGCACCAGCGCGTGGGGCAGCCGCTTTTTGCTTGGTGAAGTAAATTGTGTGGGCAACGAGAGCCGGCTGGTGGATTGCGCCCGGGGTGCGGTAAGCGCCGGTAGCGTACGCGCTCGCGAATCGCATTACACGAGCCCTTGAACCTTGAACGTTTGCATCCGTTTGCGCCCTAACGGACGGTTGATTAGCAGCGCAGCTGCTTCTTGGTCGGCGGCTGTCTGCGGTGTCAATCCGTATCCGCCAATGCCTCGCAATAATGATTGTAACAACAATAATAATGATAATGATAGCAATAATAATAACAATGATAATAAACATCATTAATAATAAGTTATACATAATGATGATTATAATAAAGCTAATAGATGGAAGTATGACAATAGTTATGATACCAATACCTTTACGCATCGGTCAAACCGGCGTGTGTTTTAGCTGCCGGGTCGCACGACCATGTCAGTGAGATCACCGGTTCTTAACGTCTGCAGCAGGGGGGCTGCGCCTGATAACAGGCAGCAACCACCAACAGACGTGCCAGAAATCTCTCGACCCCTACGGGGATCGAACCCGAGACCTCTCGCATGCCATCACCTCCACGAACTTCTGTCGTGGCAAGGCCTCGTCCAGTGTTTCCTTCCATTGGCGGGAATTCCTCGCAACAAGTGGACTGCACCTGTTTTAAACCAGTCGCGCTTTTGCGATAACTTGGTATTGTTGATGTTTTATCTGTAGCGACCGCCGAGCACCTTTACGTCCGTCATTGCTGTTACGCCTTGCTCCGAGTCCACTGCAAACAAAGCAACCAGCAACGAGGCGCCCGGTGCTTGACACTGTCATGGTGTGGGCATCTATTGCTGCAGTTTGGCAATGCAAGCCTGTGCAGCGCTGGGGACGAAGTACTTCTCTTTTGTGGTGGAGGTACGTTGCGTGCATGGCCTGCGGGCAACAGCTAGAAGCATGCCGTGTGGCGTGGCCTGGCGTCTGCAATCCTGGTGGTGCTGGCCAGCTCCCTTCACACGGCGATGCTTGATGGACGCCGGACCCTTGGGGGCGGAAATGATTGAAGTGCCCTGCCGTTTCGCTGCAAGAGCGCCATCCTCAAGCGTGTTCTTGCCGCAGGCCGTTGATAGGCCATGCAAAAGTTGCCGACCAGCCGTTGGACGATGTTCTTTTTACGTCCCCGCATTGAACATGCTGCTTCCGTTCTATGTGTCTGGCCCATTTATCTGCAGCGTCCGCTCCAAATCAAAACTCACCACCGCCACCGTCTCCATCACCGCCTCCTCCTCCTAGCCCGTCACCACCACCTCCATCACCCCTATTTCTCGGCAAGTCGCTGTATGGATGTCTGAAACCTTTTCGAGCGGCCTGATCATGCGATCTGCTTAAAGGCCGGCAGGCGTTACGGCGCATAGAGCCACAAGGCGGTAGTCGCGTTGGTGCCCACCTAACCTTTTGCTGCTTGCAGTTGCAATGGTACCTACATTACCTATTGCTGCTTCCAGCTCAGCCTGCAGCACATGCCCATTCTTCCCTTCGTTTCCGCGCGTAACCTCCTCATTACTTCACCGTGTTCTCCTCCTCACTACATACCGGCCTTGCTAGCCTTACCGCATCTGCACAGCTCTGCGTGTCACGATTGTTTTTCTGAAGAAGCAACACCCACCACGTCATGTACCCTTCTGTTCATCGCTTCTTGCGCTGCGTGCTGAACCCGTGCACTTTGATGCGCATGCGTGGGGTGGCTACATTGTCAACTGCAGGTGCAGGGGTGAATCTCACGTGGACGTTTGCTGCGTCTCCCCAGTTCATCACAGTCAACTGCGGCGACACGCTTACAGTCACACTTACGCCCGGTGTGCCGCACAGCTTCACGCAGATCAACGCGGGTACGTGTGTTGTTATTGCCATATGCCCGCTCGCTGCAATCCAGTTGCAATCTGGGCCCGTTCGGGGCTTTGAGCTTGGCTTGTGCCGACGACCTTCCAGCATTCGTGCGAACGTCCCGGTAGGCCTAGACTTCGTGCAACGAATGCAACGCCATGCGTGTGGCTGGCTGCAAGGGCTCAGCTGCTGCGCGACGTGGCACATGTTTGATAACCTCCGATCCGCTCAGGAGTTATCTTCCAGCGCCAAACCATCTACCGACGGCTGGACGTACGGCCGTAGTGCTGAGGGCATTGCCGATGTACGAACGACCCATGCCTCTGCTGTCGCCCTTCCATTTGTCCGCGGGCACAGCCAGCTGTGCAGCTGCAACCATCAAAGACTGGGTCCTTACCACCTCCGCCGGCGGCTCCGCGTCCATCACGTACAGCGAGGCAGGGTCGTTTTTCTACAAATGCGCGGGTGAGCCCAGAGCCACGTCGTACGTGCGGGACACTGTGCAGAAAGGCGTATGGCATGGAAACACAAGTAGGCGCACGCCTCACTGTTGCAGCGACAGCGCATATGCCCGCCCGGCGATGCCGCCGGCAATCGGTCTCACGTCACTTGGGGCAGACTGGGTGGCAATCTTCAAGAACCGGGTTCTCGCGGTTCTGCATGCGATCTCAACACGCCTGGTATGAATGATTCAACATGGATGTCCGGTTCATGCCCCGACTAGGCGGATCGCTGGCTCACATCAGATCACCTGCGTGATGTACTGACGCCAGGAACGTCATGACACGGCACGACACTGGGTTCAGGACTACGTACGGCGTACGGCCTACGGCTGCCGCACGGGCTGGCACCGCTCCGTACAACGCAATCAACGCAATGCATGCACCACCCTGCCTCGCACTCTCCAAACGGCTCTGCTCTGCTGCGTGTTATGTTCTTGGCGGGTTCTACTGGTGGTGTACTTGACTCATGCGGCCTGCTGGTGCTATCGCTCCAGTCGCCTGATTGGTGCACCGGTGCTTTGACTGGTGTGCGCACCGCATTAGCAAGGTTATCATTGTGATTTCATTTCGATGGACCAGGCCCGTGTGTTTTCAAGCCGGTCCGAGCAGTGATGGTGCGAACGCCTTAACCTCTCTGACGGGGCCACCCCCTTGCCTGTATCCATCCCTGCAGTCGGCAGCCACTGCAGCAGCGGCAGCATGCTCCTGACAGTTACGGTCGTTGGCAGGTGCCCCGATGCCCCGAATCCAACCCCCGTTGTGTCACCTAGCTCGCCCCCAAGCCCTTCGGCAGGTGACCTGGCTTATGCAAGCCCGTGCGTTCCATGTTGCAGGATGGCTGATGGCTCATATCGCTGCAGCTGCAGTGAGAAGTGGCGTATGACATACTAAGATGTGGCATTAGTGGCATGAGCGTATCAACGCACATACATGGATAGGGAGGCTCCCTACGGGTTCGTGTAAATTATTGGAATGAGGAGACGGCGATACAGCGTTTGATACCGTTGGAAGAAGAAGCGTGTTTGAACGTCTGTTGATGGTTCTGTCGGTTGTTGTGGGGTTGCAGCCCCTTCTGCGGCTCGTGCAATCCGGCAGCAAGAATACAACAACAGCACTTTGGGCGCGCCCAGATCCAGGAAAGCGTTCCGCTGTGGTGGCAAAAGCCGCTATACCTCTTAAGTGCTCGCCGCAGCCTGTACGCCGCGGGGTTGAAAAAGCTGGCAGTAGGCCGTGAGCACACGCCGTACACGCCGGCCTCTATGTTTTGGAGCTAGTAGAGCTACCAATCTGCTTTACCAATACTCTGTATTGGCTGTATGTATGCTTTTGCACGGTCCTTTCGGCACAAATCACTTCCCCACGGCCGTGTTTGTTGCTGCCCGCACGTCCTTGCTTGTGCCTGTTGCTTGCCGCATTGCACCAAGGGGGGGGCACTTTCGTCTTGTCTAACGTTTGCCCTTTTTTGCGCGCAGCAACGAATGCGAATCACCGCGGTACGGGTTGTAGGTTGTGCTGTCCGGGGGTATTACGGGACTCAGGTCTCAAGACGACATCGGTCTTGGAATGTCCTCTTTTTCTAACCTACGGGATTGGTAACGGAGCTGAACACAAGACCCCGTTCTAGCACAGATCAGCCCTGTTGCGTTCCGCCGCCGCCGCGGAGGAACGCAAGTGGAAAAAATTGAACAAAAGGACACGGTGCGCCGTTGTAATGGGTTGCTGTATCCTTCTTGAGCAAAACGCCTGTATGTCATCACAATCCCAATCCTCATGTTTCCTGCCTGACACGCAGATCCGCCTGCCCCTCCTCAACCGCGATCTCCCCCGCCGTCGCCCCGGCCGCCGAAACCCCCGCCTAGCCCACCCAAGCCTCCTAATCCCCCGCCATCACCACCCAATCCGCCACCTTCGCCGCCTAGCCCGAAGCCCCCGCCCCCCTCTCCGAGCCCACCCCGACCTCCGCCTCGGCCTCCGAGCCCCAAGCCACCACCTCCGAGCCCTCCCCCTCCCCCTCCAAGCCCCTCTCCTCCCCCACCACCCTCCCCGCCTCCAAGCCCTGGTCCGCCTCCGCCATCACCAAACCCCGACCCGCCGTCGCCTAGGTGTGGCGTGCACCACCTGCTTCGACTTTGTCTCGGCCGTCCCTTGCCTCGGCGTACCTGGGCCGACCGACGAGTTTAACGAGTTATTGTCCTGCAGGGCTGCCTACATAACCTAGGCCGCCTCCATTGCACGTCGCACAGCGAACGTGCGAACAAGAGCTGCTGTGTGTCGTGTGTGTTTGTCGGGCAGCTGGGCCCTGCACAGCTGCTACGCATAGTATACAGAAACGAATTAAAGTTTGCAGTACTGCAGCTCTTTGTCAATGCACAGGTTCCTGCCCCCTGCCTCATTGTGGTTCTTGTATGTGCAGTCCCCCATCGCCTCCGTCCCCGGCACCACCGCCTAGGTCGGTAGCATGCGTAGCATTCGTCGACATCGATGGAGGCCGGGTTACATGCATGTGTGCACAGCGGACACACATTTCAGCCACACAGCCCCGCGCTAAGCTGGACTATGGAGGGCCTTCCGGTACTACACTCGTGTGCACTGACTGGGACATAGCAGAATGCGTCAGCGTCTCATGTTTTATTGCTTTGTGCGAGCGCTCGCAACCGCTAGCGTGCATCATCCTCTGTGATGTTGTTCATGTTCCCCGCCAGTAAGACTCTGGTAAAGGCAGGCCCATGGGTGATCGGTAACAACCTTCTGGAGGTCGTGGATCTGAACCCTTTGCTGTGTGACTTACCAGTGCTGATGACGGGGGAAGGTATGCCCAGGGGCATGCGAGCGAGACGTTTGGAAGGCAGGACTGCTACCTCCTTCAGAGTGGCCATTTCCCGTCAGTTGAACGAAAAACTGCACGATGCCGGCTTGCCACGGCTTCAGTTCGTGGAGGTGGCTGGTTTGCAGGAGGTCTCGGGTTCGACCCCCATAGGGGCCAGAGACCTCCCTGCCGTCTGTTGGTGGTTCCTACGCAACCTCCCAGCTGCAGACGACAAGAACCGGATCTCACGGACATGCGCGTGTGAGTCGGAATCTGGAACACGCACGGGTGACCACAGCGTAACGAGGATTGTTTTGATTGTTTGACGGACTGCAGTCCTCCACCACGTCCATTTCCACCGAAGCCCCCACGGCCGCCGCCAAGTCCGCCTCCAGTGCCACGCCCGCCACCTTTCCCTCCTCCGCCCCCGCCCAGCCCTAAGCCACCCCCGCCATCCCCAAGGCCGCCCAAACCACCTCCGCTTCCGCCGAGCCCGAAGCCACCCCCTCCCAGCCCGAAGCCGCCCCCTCCCAGCCCGTCGCCACCACCGCCGCCCCCTCCCAGCCCTGAACCGCCACCGCCGCCACAGCCACCGCCTCCCAGCCCTGAACCTCCTCCGCCCAACCCTGATCCCCCCTCGCCAAGGTACTGTGCTTCATGATAATGATACTTCTGCATTACGTTTAGGTTAAAAGTGAGCCATGCAGTTCGGCTTGGCGGCAGAGGCTCAGTAGGCTCAGCGCACTGGGACAGGCCTGTTACACCAGATGCTGCGAACGTGGCCCGGGCTTCGCCGGCGCCACGTGAGAAGGCACCGCGACAACGCGACGGCGGACAACTGGCACTGGCGTGCACCCGGAGGGGCGCGCCTATGAAAACACACAGCACGAACCAACGTGACTTAAGACCACTGCCATACACTGCTCGTCATGCCTTGACATGACGGGGCAACCGCATGATGCGCGACGGAGCAGGTGCTGCGCGGCGACCTACAGGGTGGGCGGGCGGGTACCACGATGCAACGTGGTCTACGCAGCAAGATCAAGGTGAAAGGCAGATTGCCTTGAACCGAGCTTGCGCTCCATTTTTAGGGCAACGCTAGTTGCTAGTCAGCAACAGGAAATCAAAACTAGGACTCATTCAACTCCATGCAGAAACGGGCATATGTACTCCGGTCGCTTTGCTCCTCCGTACATAAGCCTCACTTCTGCATTATAATAATAATAATGATACGCTGGGTCAGACCCGCGTGTGTTAAGGGGGCTGGGCACGATGGGCTAGCACGGGGCAGCCTTACGAACTACCCAGCCACCAGGGGAATCAGGGTGGGGGGGCGCCTAGTCGGCGTCCCCTGGGCGCCGCCGCTTGCCGCGGCGGGCCTGTCCCGGGCCTTGCCACTTCTGCATTACGTTTAGGTTAAAAGTGAGCCATGCAGTTCGGCTTGGCGGCAGAAGCTCAGTAGGCTCAGCGCACTGGGACAGGCCTGTTACACCAGACCGCAGAGATACCGCTCTGAGAGGAGTCCCTACTGCGCTGCTGCGACTCGCCGCGCATGCCTCCGCGACAGGCTTGCGGCTCTATTCGGCCACCGAGTTGGTGCCACGCGCACCCTGCGCGTGTGCGTCTGCATGGCTATCAATGTGCATGCATGCTGAGCGCAACCTACGTACGGCGCGAATTGCCCGGCATGGCGCGAGCTGCGCGGCGTGGCGCGAGTTGCGCGGTGTGGCGCGAATTGCGCGGTGTGGCGCGAATTGCGCGGTGTGGCGCGAATTGCGCGGCGTGGCGCGAATTGCGCGGTGTGGCGCGAATTGCGCAGTGTGGCGCAAACTGCGCGGCATGGCACGAGTTGTGCGGTGTGGCGCGAATTGCGCTCCTAGCCTTCGTATGGCCGAATGGGCCATGCGTGTTTGACGCACCCTTGATGGTGTCGGCGGGGGACCCTTGTAGGGCCGTCTGTTAGTTCCGGCGTGCCGGCCAGCCGCCCGCACGGCGGGGGGACCTCGACCGGCTGCGCTTGTCGTAGCGCTCGTGGCGGCTGCGCTTGTTGTTGTTATTGTAGTCGCCGCCGCGCCCGCGGTTGTTCCCTAGGCCGCTTGCCGCTGGGTTGCGGGGGGCCTCCGCGGTGGCGCGCGCCTCTTTGGCCGCATCGGCATCCAGGACGGCGGGGTCGAAGCCAGGCTGGCCGACGCGGTCTTTAACGGCCGCCACGTAAGCGTCTGCGACTTTGAGGCCACCGTACTGCTGGAGCGCGGCGAGCTGCGCCAGCGCTGTCTCATGCAGGGTGAGGTGTCCGACTGCCAGGGCTGTCAAGCGTTGCATCTCGCTGACGTTAGGGTCCTTCATGTTCAGCTCGGCCTGCAGCGCCTTGAGGGGTCCCATAATGCTGCCAATGTTGGCCGTACGAGCCTGCACACCTGGGTTGCCAGCCAGTCTCGCCAACTGTGCCTCCTGGCGGACGGCGTGTAGCTGAAGTTCAAATTTGCGCTCGATCTTGTTCCCCAGCGCCCCGAGCTGGTCCTCCATCAAGGCACGCATTTGGCTGCCTATTGCTTGAGCAAGATCCTTGAAATTGTCGGCTGGCGCGGTCGGTGCGCTGCCGCTGGGCTCTTCAGCCTGCTTGACTGCTAAGGCCGGGACAACATCTTCGGCCAGGGCTGCTTTGTCTACGACAGCGGGACCAGAACTGCGACCGCGTGCCGGTGCAGAACGAGCGTGAAAAGACTTCTTGTTTGCTGTCTTTGTAGACATCACGTCTTCCTGGTAGTGCTGGCTTGTTTTCGAGGGTTGGGGAGGGGAAGAGACGCTAAGCTGTAGCCTGTAGGGCAAGCGGGCTCTGAAGAAGAGAGACGAGGTGTAGACCCCTGGCGTACCACGATGCAACGTGGTCTACGCAGCAAGATCAAGGTGAAAGGCAGAGAAGATTGCCTTGAACCGAGCTTGCGCTCCATTTTTAGGGCAACGCTAGTTGCTAGTCAGCAACAGGAAATCAAAACTAGGACTCATTCAACTCCATGCAGAAACGGGCATATGTACTCCGTCGCTTTGCTCCTCCGTACATAAGCCTCACAATGTAATAACAATATAAAAAGTAATGATACAGTGATTATGTGTATTGTTTCTATTTTTTTATCATCATCATGCTTATTGAGGTTGTTGTTGTTGTTGTTGTTATTGCTATAACACGCCTGGTTAAGCCCGTGTGTTAAGGGGGCTGGGAACGATGGACTGGCATGGAGCAGCCTTACGAACTACCGAGCGCGAGCAACCAGGGTACTTTGCATTTGAGAAGGCATGCCTTCGTTGCAGCGGCCTTGGTCATTGTTATTGGTCCTTACTCATGTCAAGTGCATCCTGCTGTCAGCTTGAAGACATTCAGCTAGTAATAGTATTTATGCTTTTATTGTTATTGTTTTTATTGTTGTTATTGATGTTCATACATGGTTATCTATAATTCTACGCATCGGTCACACCGGCGTGTGTTTTAGCTGCCGGGTCGCACGAGCATGTCCGTGAGATTACCGGTTCTTAACGTCTGCAGCAGGGAGGGTGCGCCTGATGACAGACAGCAATCATCAACAGACGTGCCAGAAATCTCTCGACCCCTATGGGGATCGAACCCGAGACCTCTCGCATGCCAGCCATCTCCACGAACTTATGTCGTGGCAAGGCCTCGTCCAGTTGTTCCTTCCTCTGGCGTGAGATCAGCTAGTACGTTTACTGACAAACTCTTTGCCTATGATTTAGCCTTGTGCATTCAGTGAGCAGTGGTATTCTCCTCGAAAGGGAAACCGGTCCGCATGATCGGACCACAACTGTTACCCAGAAGCGCTTCGCTCACCTTGCGCTGCCACGGGCGTTACTCCATCCGTGCGCGGCACATGCCGGCTAATGCAAGAGCCGCTCACCCGCTCGGTGACATCAACCCTTTCCCTGCCCTTGCCTGCTCCTCACACGACCTTTGCAGTCCACCGCCGTCACCGCCGTCGCCAAGGTGGGTGGGGGAATAAGGGACGAGCGAGGGCCATCTAGCATTAAGCTGCACTTGCTGACGGGTTGCTCAACTGCAGCGCGCGAACCTTCTTTTGCTGCGCTAGGCACTACTAGCACTACCATGTACACACCGCATGCTTCAGTGGTATGTATCACATCCCAGCATGCGCACCACGTGTCGACGCACGAGCACATGCGGTACTGCCTTGATTGATGCGCGAGTGCATCTCTTTGATACACGCTTGGCCGCCTGAAACCTTTGGCAGCCATTCAGAAATGCCTTCCGTACGTGTTCCTTTCCTTTTGGGTCAGCAATATGGCCTTGCATTGGTCCCGCAGCAAGCTCCAGCAAATGTTGCAACGGTCATTGCATTGATTCCTGCAGCCCGCCGCCCTGGCCTCCGTCACCCAAGCCTCCCCCGCTGCCTCCAAAGCCACCGCCGTCACCGCCCAAGCCGCCGCCCAGCCCTAGGCCCCCACCTCCTTCTCCAAGCCCACCCAAACCACCTCCCCTTCCACCAAGCCCCAAGCCCCCCCCTCCCAGCCCCAGGCCACCGCCACCCAGCCCGTCACCACCCCCTTCGCCACCACCTAGCCCGGATCCCCCATCGCCATCACCCCCGCCCCCTCCCAGCCCTGACCCTCCGTCACCCAGCCCTAACCCTCCCCCGCCAAGGTGTGCACGTATGCATGTATGTGCAGCCGCTTGCCTGGCATCAGGTCCGGCCTTGCTTTGGGCGTCTTTGGGCACACTGAGCGGCAGGTGGCGCTTTGACTAGAACATCGATCGGTGTGTGCGACTCCATCTAAGAGGTGCACGAGCGGGTGAAGCACCAATCCGTGCAGCACGGCCCCCAGCCAAACGTCTGAGTTGGCCAGGACTCATAGTGCTAATGTCCAACCTCCTCCGCCCAACCCTGATCCCCCCTTGCCAAGGTACTGTGCTTAATGATAATGATACAATGTAATAACAATATAAACATTAATGATACAGTGATTATGTGTATTGTTTCTATTTTTTATCATCATCATGCTTATTGAGGTTGTTATTGGTCGTTATTGTTATAACACGCCTGGTTAAGCCCGTGTGTTAAGGGGGCTGGGAACGATGGACTGGCATGGAGCAGCCTTACGAACTACCGAGCGCGAGCAACCAGGGTACTTTGCATTTGAGAAGGCATGCCTTCGTTGCAGCGGCCTTGGTCATTGTTATTGGTCCTTACTCATGTCAAGTGCATCCTGCTGTCAGCTTGAAGACATTCAGCTAGTAATAGTATTTATGCTTTTATTGTTATTGTTTTTGTTATTGTTAATACATAGTTATCTATAATTCTACGCATCGGTCACACCGGCGTGTGTTTTAGCTGCCGGGTCGCACGAGCATGTCCGTGAGATTACCGGTTCTTAACGTCTGCAGCACGGAGGGTGCGCCTGATGACAGACAGCAATCACCAACAGACGTGCCAGACATCTCTCGACCCCGCCCTATGGGGATCGAACCCGAGACCTCTCGCATGCCAGCCATCTCCACGAACTTTTGTCGTGGCAAGGCCTCGTCCAGTTGTTCCTTCCACTGGCGTGAGATCAGCTAGTACGTTTACTGACAAACTCTTTGCCTATGATTTAGCCTTGTGCATTCAGTGAGCAGTGGTATTCTCCTCGAAAGGGAAACCGGTCCGCATGATCCGACCACTACTGTTACCCAGAAGCGCTTCGCTCACCTTGCGCTGCCACGGGCGTTACTCCATCCGTGCGCGGCACATGCCGGCTAATGCAAGAGCCGCTCACCCGCTCGGTGACATCAACCCTTTCCCTGCCCTTGCCTGCTCCTCACACGACCTTTGCAGTCCACCGCCGTCACCGCCGTCGCCAAGGTGGGTGGGGGAATAAGGGACGAGCGAGGGCCATCTAGCATTAAGCTGCACTTGCTGGCGTGTTGCTTAACTGCAGCGCGCGAACCTTCTTTTGCTGCGCTAGGCACTACTAGCACTACCATGTACACACCGCATGCTTCAGTGGTATGTATCACATCCCAGCATGCGCACCACGTGTCGACGCACGAGCACATGCGGTACTGCCTTGATTGATGCGCGAGTGCATCTCTTTGATGCACGCTTGGCCGCCTGAAACCTTTGGCAGCCATTCAGAAATGCCTTCCGTACGTGTTCCTTTCCTTTTGGGTCAGCAATATGGCCTTGCATTGGTCCCGCAGCAAGCTCCAGCAAATGTTGCAACGGTCATTGCATTGATTCCTGCAGCCCGCCGCCCTGGCCTCCGTCACCCAAGCCTCCCCCGCCGCCTCCAAAGCCACCGCCGTCACCGCCCAAGCCGCCGCCCAGCCCTAGGCCCCCACCTCCTTCTCCAAGCCCACCCAAACCACCTCCCCTTCCACCAAGCCCCAAGCCCCCCCCTCCCAGCCCCAGGCCACCGCCACCCAGCCCGTCACCACCCCCTTCGCCACCACCTAGCCCGGATCCCCCATCGCCATCACCCCCGCCCCCTCCCAGCCCTGACCCTCCGTCACCCAGCCCTAACCCTCCCCCGCCAAGGTGTGCACGTATGCATGTATGTGCAGCCGCTTGCCTGGCATCAGGTCCGGCCTTGCTTTGGGCGTCTTTGGGCACACTGAGCGGCAGGTGGCGCTTTGACTAGAACATCGATCGGTGTGTGCGACTCCATCTAAGAGGTGCACGAGCGGGTGAAGCACCAATCCGTGCAGCACGGCCCCCAGCCAAACGTCTGAGTTGGCCAGGACTCATAGTGCTAATGTCCAACCTCCTCCGCCCAACCCTGATCCCCCCTTGCCAAGGTACTGTGCTTAATGATAATGATACAATGTAATAACAATATAAACATTAATGATACAGTGATTATGTGTATTGTTTCTATTTTTTATCATCATCATGCTTATTGAGGTTGTTATTGGTCGTTATTGTTATAACACGCCTGGTTAAGCCCGTGTGTTAAGGGGGCTGGGAACGATGGACTGGCATGGAGCAGCCTTACGAACTACCGAGCGCGAGCAACCAGGGTACTTTGCATTTGAGAAGGCATGCCTTCGTTGCAGCGGCCTTGGTCATTGTTATTGGTCCTTACTCATGTCAAGTGCATCCTGCTGTCAGCTTGAAGACATTCAGCTAGTAATAGTATTTATGCTTTTATTGTTATTGTTTTTGTTATTGTTAATACATAGTTATCTATAATTCTACGCATCGGTCACACCGGCGTGTGTTTTAGCTGCCGGGTCGCACGAGCATGTCCGTGAGATTACCGGTTCTTAACGTCTGCAGCACGGAGGGTGCGCCTGATGACAGACAGCAATCACCAACAGACGTGCCAGACATCTCTCGACCCCGCCCTATGGGGATCGAACCCGAGACCTCTCGCATGCCAGCCATCTCCACGAACTTTTGTCGTGGCAAGGCCTCGTCCAGTTGTTCCTTCCACTGGCGTGAGATCAGCTAGTATGTTTACTGACAAACTCTTTGCCTATGATTTAGCCTTGTGCATTCAGTGAGCAGTGGTATTCTCCTCGAAAGGGAAACCGGTCCGCATGATCCGACCACTACTGTTACCCAGAAGCGCTTCGCTCACCTTGCGCTGCCACGGGCGTTACTCCATCCGTGCGCGGCACATGCCGGCTAATGCAAGAGCCGCTCACCCGCTCGGTGACATCAACCCTTTCCCTGCCCTTGCCTGCTCCTCACACGACCTTTGCAGTCCACCGCCGTCACCGCCGTCGCCAAGGTGGGTGGGGGGAATAAGGGACGAGCGAGGGCCATCTAGCATTAAGCTGCACTTGCTGGCGTGTTGCTTAACTGCAGCGCGCGAACCTTCTTTTGCTGCGCTAGGCACTACTAGCACTACCATGTACACACCGCATGCTTCAGTGGTATGTATCACATCCCAGCATGCGCACCACGTGTCGACGCACGAGCACATGCGGTACTGCCTTGATTGATGCGCGAGTGCATCTCTTTGATGCACGCTTGGCCGCCTGAAACCTTTGGCAGCCATTCAGAAATGCCTTCCGTACGTGTTCCTTTCCTTTTGGGTCAGCAATATGGCCTTGCATTGGTCCCGCAGCAAGCTCCAGCAAATGTTGCAACGGTCATTGCATTGATTCCTGCAGCCCGCCGCCCTGGCCTCCGTCACCCAAGCCTCCCCCGCCGCCTCCAAAGCCACCGCCGTCACCGCCCAAGCCGCCGCCCAGCCCTAGGCCCCCACCTCCTTCTCCAAGCCCACCCAAACCACCTCCCCTTCCACCAAGCCCCAAGCCTCCCCCTCCCAGCCCCAGGCCACCGCCACCCAGCCCGTCACCACCCCCTTCGCCACCACCTAGCCCGGATCCCCCATCGCCATCACCCCCGCCCCCTCCCAGCCCTGACCCTCCGTCACCCAGCCCTAACCCTCCCCCGCCAAGGTGTGCACGTATGCATGTATGTGCAGCCGCTTGCCTGGCATCAGGTCCGGCCTTGCTTTGGGCACACTGAGTGGCAGGTGGCGCTTTGACTAGAACATCGATCGGTGTGTGCGACTCCATCTAAGAGGTGCACGAGCGGGTGAAGCACCAATCCGTGCAGCACGGCCCCCCAAAGGTCCGAGTTGGCCAGGACTCATAGTGCTAATGTCGTTGGTGACATCGCTATGGATCGGGAGGTTGCGAGTTCGAATCCTTGAACCTGCATCTTTCCACTTGCGGGGGGAAACGCCGTCCTGGGCATAGTTGACCACCCTTAGAGGCGGGGGCTATGCTGCCAACCAGGCGGAGCGAGTAGGCGGAGCGCAGCATTCCCGTAGCCGGATCAAGCCGAACATGCCGGCGCCATGACCGAGAGCTTGGAAAAGGATGGTGCCAGGCGGAATTGTCAAGCCTCAGAGCCCTGCTGACGGCTCATCATCTCTGGCCCCTTAACACACGCGGGTATGACCCAAGCGTAACGTTTCCCCTTTTTTTGCAGCACGGCTCAGCCGGCACTCCGGTACTGGTCTGACCTTCGTCGCGATGCCACTGCTATTGTAAGGGCACAAAATTGAAGATCAATAGGACTACAAACACATTGACCTACCTGTCGCGCCTACCGCGCGCCATGCCCCTTGTTCCTGCTGCATGCTGACAGTCCGCCGCCACCGCCAAGCCCGCCAAGGTAAGGTTCATGCCACAATGAAGTATCACCTGGATGGTGACGTACCATGTACGAACGTAGGGCATGGCACTTTTCGTCCGCTGTCGCCGTTAGCCAGCCTGGCATTGGGAGGACGGAACGGTCGTATGCGAGTGGTAAACATACACAAGGCTAACTGCTGCCGCCGGTAGGTCATTATGATGAGCGCAGCTATTGCCTACTACACTGCGCCCGTACACACGACTCGACACATGTATGCGTCTTGCGCGCCTGCAGCCCCCCACCAAGTCCCCGGCCGCCCAAGCCCCCGTCACCGTCTCCCCGGCCACCCCCGTCACCGCCACGACCACCTCCGCTGCCGCCCAGCCCAAAGCCTCCGCCTCCGTCACCGAGCCCACCAAAGCCCCCGCCCAAACCACCAAGCCCCAAGCCCCCACCCCCAGCCCCTCCCCGCCGCCGCCCAAACCACCGTTGCCACTCCCTCCCAGCCCTGCTCCGCCGCCACCACCCAGCCCAGAGCCGCCTCCCCCGCCCAGCCCTGCTCCGCCGCCACCACCAAGCCATGAGCCGCCTCCCCCGCCTAGCCCTGAACCACCTCCGTCTCCGAGCCCTGGTTCCCCGCCTCCAAGGTACGCTGCAAATACTAAAAAAAAGATAACAATATCATAATCATTATAGTAATAATGTAATGATAGCAATTATACGCTGGGTCAAACCCGCGTGTGTTAAGGGGGCTGGGCACGATGGGCTAGCACGGAGCAGCCTTACGAACTACCCAGCCACCAAGGGAACCAGGAAACTTGGGGCGCATAACCGGCGTCCCCTGGGCGCCGCCGCTTGCCGCGGCGGGCCTTCCCCGGGCCTTGCCACGCTGCAACTACAGTACGGCGCCCGGTGCAATAGGCAAAGCTATGCGATGAGGATGATTCCAAGTCTGCTGACGCCATGAATGCACACCCACCGTCCCGGTAGCATGTCGGTGCGTGTGTGCTTGTATGTCGTGCATCGTCGCATTGTCGCATTGCTACGTGAGGCTAGCCTCGGACGTAAACGACGCAACCAGCAGAATTGGCAGGACCGAAGCATGCAGCCCAGCATGCAGGTGAATGAAAATTGCTTGCGTCTGCACAAGCAACCAGCACCAGGATGGAGAATCCGCCTTTGGGCACTCTCTGCGCATCAAGGCTGGCGCCTTGTTTGCACCGTGCACGCTACCATCAAACACATGTACTGTTATCAGCACGCATAAATTGTTCCATGGCAAGGAGCACGCGCACCAAATGTGCTTTACACTGCTTTGACCAGGCATGAAGTACCGTCTCTGCCTGTGATGGGGCGCCCGCATGTCGTGGAGCCCCGTACGCACCCCACTTACCTGAAAGCTACCCACCGCTTGCTCAAGTCCGTGCGCGGACGCCCCGGTGACGCGCTGCGTGTGCTCAGGCCACCACCACCCAGGCCTTCACCTCGTCCACCGCCCAAGCCGCCAAGTCCTTCGCCGCGCCCGCCTCCACCAGGGCCGCCCATACCTTCACCACCTGCAAATACGGTACGTACACTAAAACGTCATGCAGCTTGGTCGCAGCGCGCAAGACGTCACTTTGCATTGCGGCACGGGAGGCTATGCTTGCCGCGCATGGCCGCCGATGGCCGCGGACTGGGAAGCAAACCCTCTTGAGGCGCTGCTGTACGACGGCAGTAGCCCTTTTCTCTTGTTTCCCGGCCCCGCTCCTGCGTTGCTTGGCGGGCGAGGACCCAGGGCCCCCTGTGAAACTTGTCTTCAAAGCCGGGTTGCGCTCGACCTCTAATCCAAAGACGCTGTGGTATACGCCGATAGCAAGAACCCTGCGCTATTGTTGTATTCTGTATTTGTGTTCTTGGCGCGCTGTATTGATTCCCAAATGGACCGGTTACGCCCCGTGTGTCTACTCGATGGTGTGTTGCTGCAGTCCTCCCCAGCGATGAACAACACAGCCCGCGAAAGCACGCAGCAACAGGCCCCCGGGCCCGGGGAGGATGACCCATTGCTACCCCCGGCTGCGGCAGCAGAGCCCGTTGCACCGCCGGTCGCCGGCGGAGGTGTACCCAAGGGGGTGGTGGCCGCTGCAGCGGGAGCTACCGGCGCGCTATTCACCGTCCTCATAGCCTTGCTGGCCTACTTATACGTGGCGAGGAGACGGGCCAAGGTTGCGGAAGGCAGCTCTGCCACCGAAGCCAAGCGCCCTGCGGATCTGCCACCGGCTCGGCCAGCCTGGCCCCATTCCAGTGCCTAGCCGGCCCAGTTCCAGTGCCTAGCCGGCCCGCCCAATTCCAGTGCCTAGCCGCCCCATTCCGGTGCCTAGCCAGCCCCATCCCAATTCCTAGCCGGCCAATCTCACATGCATCACCCCGCACATACCTGCCGCTCAGTAGGCTGTTAGCGTACATGCCGCGTGTCCCGGAGTACGTGGTAACAGCATCTTCACCGTTGTCGATGTTTCCTATGCAAGGTTACTGCTGCAGCTGTGCACGGCCATTGCCAGGAGCACCCTGGGCAGCCGATGTCACACCAGCCGTTGCGCCCTGCATCATATCCCGTCGTCCATCGTACAGCAGCCTAAAGCTGCAGAGCAATGTAGTTGGACACGTTCAAAGCATGCCGCCATCCGTTTGCTGCTTGCGAGCACTCGCCAATGCCTCTTGCATAGTTCATTGCATGGTTGCACGCGGACGTTCAGCGGCCGCACTGCCAATACATACCCTCGTTGCCTTGCAGGTGTTGCGTGTGGGCGCTTCCTGTATTCGTGTTGAGGACACCGTTGGTAATGCCATAAGCACCGCAGTGCGCGCCCTGCTGCGTTTTGGGGGCCTTATAACCCCGTAGTTTTCGTCTGGCGTGGCGTTTAGCTATCTTCTTGAAGCGCTTGTGGCACATGTGGTCGCTCTTTTGGTGCCTCTTTCCTGTGTAGGCTGCATCCTGTACCAACAGCTCCAGCAGGGCTTTAGAGGCTTCTTTGCGCGTATTGTCTCCTACTCATTTAATAGGTATTGAATACAGCAAAGCGGCATTGAGTCCATTGAGCTGTTCGTCCATCACTGGACTGAAACCGCTCTTGAAACGAAAGGAGTACACACGCATACGCAGGGCTTTCCATGTAAATGACTGATGTGGTTGACGTGTCTTCAGGTCGCGGCCTGGATCAGCCAACGGATCGCGTAGCATGTGTGCGATCACGTATGTTTGCATCCGCCCTGAAGGAAAGCCTAGATAGACGGCAAGGGAGGAGATTTGCGTTTCTCGGTGTATCTCCCACCAGTGGAACGAAACCTGGAAGATGTGTTGCCGCGATTCAAGTTCCTGGAGGTGGATGGTATGCAGGAGGTCTCGCGTTCGATTCGATCCCCATGTACATGGGTCAGAGACCTTCGTGATGCATGTCCGGTGGTGGTTGCTACTATTGCTACTGTAGTAGGGGGCGGCGCCCCCTAACGGCATAGTTCCTACCCGCGTATCCTAGCCTTAACAGCGCCCACCGGCATGGCTGTACATATGCCGTATGCCACAGGCGAGCGCTTCGCATGCCATCGGCCTGGTGATTAGCCGCGCGGCGGTTGCCA
>JAZKJV010003323.1:0-120000 GCA_037367405.1 Ottelia alismoides
TTCTTCTTCGCCGTCATCGTCGTCGCCTAGCCTCGCAACGGTATTATCATCATCTGTTGGGCGGCTAGTCAATGCTGCACCTTGATGTGCCTGCATGAATGCATTGAAAATCGCCATTTGTTGGCGCAAATCCTGAATCTCCATATTCATGCTAGACACTTGACTCTCTAATTCCCTCTCCCTTTGTGTCTTCTGAGAGGTCGAGCCGGTCCCTACTCCATACCAATTTCGTATGGTGGCACCTCGACCACCACAACGGACGCGTCCCTGATGCTCTGGACCGGTCGCCTGGAGGAAGGCCGCATCAGGAGTAAGAGGTGGATGACTCGTTCCGGTGTGGTCTACAGAGCCAGTGGTTGTGAGCATGACCATCTTCCCTACAAATTTATTTAATTAAGTTCAAATTCATTTAATTTGTAAAAAGATGCAAATATATTACGAATAACTTACATGAATTGGACCATAGGCAGGATCCACCCAATGAACTCTCCGCCCACATCGCGGCTCTTAGACCTCTCGAAGACTTCCATTCGGCTGGGCACTCGCTCGTTCTCCACTTGCTAATGGCAAAAGATTAGTAAACTTACGATACCATTTTAATACATATATAATGGTTACAATTTTAACACTAATCAAAAAGTAGATTACTTACGAAGTCATCTTTCAGTTGATTTGTGTTTCTTCTCCCATTCTATGGGTAGACTTGAAACCTTTCCTCCGATTTTCAGCATTTTTCCTTAAGATGCCCTATACGAAGATAGTAATTTTAATAAAAGAATTCCAAATGATATATGTATAAAATGCACATATATATGTCACATACCGTATGTTCTTCTCCCATCCAAATAGTGACCATCGCCCTCCATTGTTCAGCGGGTACATTCGGAGGACAATTTGCCAAATTGGCTTCTAATGGAAGCTCCGGGTCGAAGTATTTTAAAATATAAAGAAAATTAATTATATACTTAGATGATGAAAAACAAATTTATACTTAACTATAAAGAAAGGTACTCACTCGGGCCTTCAGACGACCTCGATATTTACGCAACATCTCCGCCCTATGGCCTAAAATCAGAGCATCAGTGGCCGGGTCACGGTCCCAGGAAAAACTAGACTGCAAAGAAATCAAAGCAAACATAAATAAGTTTATATATATACTGAAGAAAAATTTGATTTGTTAATATTATAAATACCTCCAAATCATGAAGAATGGCATCTTTTATTGACCGCTCCACTAAACCCCAGTGTGTAATGTGGAGAGGGACCCTGGCTCTGCACACCTATCCCAAGTAACTCTGGAAAACAGCTGAGTTCTCCCCCACCGCATCGCCTCCAACTATCCGCACCCTGAGTGTCTCACCAGGACGAAGATGGTCCAACACTCGACACTGAGATGGGCCTCTACGTCTGCCTGAGCTACTCGATCCGTCAGGATCGGAGGTCTCACTCCCTCGCTGTGGTGCCGGCGGTGCATCCCGAATGCGTCTAGGACGTGGAGGCATATCTGCATATTATGAAACATTTAAATTAGATATAACAACAATGATATAATTCACATATTACATCAAAAGATTGGAAAAAATGATGGTAAACTTACATTTTAAAAATCCGCATCTACAATTTCTGTTGGATGTTCTTGTATTTCAGCTTGATATGCCTCGTTTATATTTAGCAACTCATCATCATCATTGACATCAAAAAAATCTCTTGGTATTGTTCTCACGGGTATGATCCATCCATCACTTAAGTTGTCTGGAATATAGAAAACTTGTTCTACCTGACTGGCTAGTGTAAAAGGCTCATTTGTTTGTAATTTCCCAGATTGTTTCAATGAAATGATCCCATTTCTGTGTCTTTGATATCCTATCCCCTCGCGATCAACATCAAACCAATTGCACATAAAAAGAACACATTGACATTCATGAGTAAAACTGATCTCTATTATGTCAAGTATTTCCCCATAATAACCGTCTAAACCTGAAGGTAAATCTGTTTTTACTATAACACCCGACATTTGCGTCGATTTTATCTCGTCGGCGGACTTTGTTCTAAATCTGTATCCATTCACAATATAACCCTTGTAAGACATAACTTGAGAATATGGTATGCTTCCAAGAATGTCAAGGTTAATGTTCCACCTATCATCTGTCGTTTCCCGTAAATGTTTCACACGTGAACGGAACCATTTGAGGAATTCAGATTTATTATGCGTCTCATTAAATAATGAATTGTACTAATCAAAAAATTTATCTATTTCTGACAACTGCATCAAGACATAGTAGTGTATGAGATCTCTATCGTCATCGGATATTACGCGGCGTATACCACTGAATATATGCCTGCCACAAGAATGAAAGATCCATAATTTAGATTCGTCCTCTTCCTCCACGACCTCGCCTTTGTCATTTCGTTCATAACGGTTGAAATGCACGCTTTCACCGTCCATATATATTTCACAGAAATTAATGCACTCTTCACAAAGATAACCTTCAGCAATGCATCCTTCGGGTTGTGCCTTGTTAAAGACCATATTTTTTAATTTTCGAATGTCTTTCTAATGAATACATCCAACGATATTGAACCGGCCCACCGATTCTTGCTTCACCTGCTAGATGAACTATTAAATGAACCATTACGTCAAAGAAGGCTGGTGGGAAAATCTGCTCCAATTTGCATAATGTGATAACAATATCTTCTTCCAGTTTTCTAAAGATCAACGGATCTAAAACCTTCGAACACAATAATCTAAAAAACCACTCAATTCTGTTAATGATTGGAGGACAGCATCGTCAACAATTCCGCGAATAGCGAATGGGAGTGACACTTCCATGTAAACATGACAGTCATGACTTTTTAATCCAGTTATCTTATGTTCTCTTTCATTTACACACCTCGACAGTTGTGATGAGAACTCATCAGATACCTTCAAACTTTTAAGGAAGCTAAAAATTTTATCACGCTCAGCATTGGATAAAGTATATATTGCTGCAGGTACAGTAATCCGTCCATTGTCTAATTCAGTTGGATGTAGTTCTTCCCGTACAGCAAGTTGAACTAAATCTCGTCTCGTCCTTAAATTATCTTTTGATTGACCGGAAAGATCTAACATTCCCAAAATATTTTCCAAAACATTCTTCTCAATATGCATGACATCCAAATTATGACGAAGCTCTAAGTGTTTCCAGTATGGTAACTCTCTGAAAAAATACTTTGTTTCTTCCAACCACCGGCTGCACTTTTCTTGGTTGTCCGTCCTAAGCAACTGCTTCGTACAAGTAATTGTTGTTCCCAAATAATGTTGTCATTCACACGAGCTAAGTCAAGTCGTTGCCCATAAGGTGAGCCGTCAAATTTCTTATTACTATCTGCCATTTGCCATCTATGCTTCGGTGGAAGGAATCGACGATAACCCAAATAGCAATGCTTCATACTTCCAGACAGCCATGTCGAATGTGTTTTTTCAAGACAGACAGGACATGCGAGTTTACCCTTCATACTCCAACCAGACAAATTTGCATATGCGGGAAAGTCATTTATAGTCCACAACAATGCAGCTTGTAATGTAAATATCTCTTTCCTACATGCATCATATGTAGGTATTTCAGTAGTCCATAAGACTTTTAGTTCATCCATTAATGGTTGTAGGTACACATCAATTGCATTGCCAGGACCTTTAGGACGTGGAATTAGTAGTGTCATCATCATAAATGATGAACTCATTGACATCCACGGTGGTAGATTGTAAACAATCAAAATCACGGGCCAAATGTTGTAACTCAGACTCATATTACCAAACGGATTGAAACCATCTGAAGCTAATCCCAAGCGAACATTTCTCTCATCACTAGAGAAATACGGATATCTCTGATCAAATTTTATCTATTCTTCTGCATCGGAAGGATGTCTCATAACTCCTTTAGCATCTCGTTTATTTGAACGAGAATGTCACGTCATCCACTTTGCAGTTTTTCTGACATGAAGAGACGTTTCAGTCTTGGAATTAATGGGAAGTATCATAATATTTTCACCGACTTCTTCTTCCTCTTTAAATCATTTTTTTCTTCTTTATATCTGGAAGCCTTACAATATGGACAATGAACTAAATCAGAATTCTCTCCTCGAAAAAGCATACAGTCATTAACACAAGCATCGATCTTCTCGTATTTCAGACCGAGCAATCGGAATCGTTGCTTCGCCTCTTTCCAATCCTTAGGATAATTCTGAGGATTATTCAATAACTTCCGTATTAAAGCTAGCACATCTGTCATCATTGCAGCAGTTGATCCGTTCCTTACTTTCATCTTAAACAACTCTAATAAAAACTACAAACACGTCATTTCCACCCCAGGAGCCAATATATCTTCTGCATCTGGCAAACTGCTCGAAAACCTATCGTCTACACCAATGTCTTGTGCCTCAGGTCTTCTTAAGTCGTCCATTAGTTCAAATAACTCGTGATCAACATTATTAAAGGTTTGTGTAGTGACTCCTGCATCTACACCCATATCTTCATCCATTCGCAAATCTATAACATCTCCATGCTCAGACCAAATGAAATAATGTAACCAAAATCCGTTGAGTATAAGATGGTTATAGACTTCCTCTCTAACATCCCATTTTATATTCTTACATCTCACACATGGACAATAAATCTTAAGACCACCAAATTTCTTATTAACTCTTTCTATTTCAAATGTCCAATCCAAGAACGCGATCACTCCTCTCTTATATTGTTGAAAATCATCGTATCTCTTATCCATCCATGATTTATCCATTTTACTGCACAATCAGAATAAAATCCACCATCATTATGTTATTATAGACAACAAATTTTTCCACCCTAAACCCTAATTATCAAGTGTTTCTCTTATACACAATAAGAATTTCTAGATCTAATATACCCAAGAACATTATATTTAATATAAACAAGCAATATTTTATAACATGTTTCATCCTATAACATGTTAATCCTATAACATGTTTCATCCTATAACATGTTATCCTCTATCCTACAACAAGATATTTCATGACCTCCCATTATACAACAAGCATTGTTTTCCTCTATCCTTTTATACAACAAGCAATGTTTTCCTCTATCCTACAACAAGATATTTTATCATAACATGGGGAAAAACCTATTATATTAAACAAATCAAGCAACCCTAACATAACAAGAAAAAAATCATTCACATGGGGAATTACATCCCTAACAACAATATCAATAAACAAGAATAAACACAAAGGAGTGTTGCTAGATACCAAAAAATAAGATTGAGGAGGATAACAACCACAGAGAGGTCGGAGGGGCGACGTTGGCCGAGAGGGGCGACGGTGGCGGCGGCTTGAAAGAGGGCAAAGTGAGAATGAACGCTGGGCGCAGGGGTTTTTTTCGATCTCACCAATGGGGACGGTCGTATCGACCGTCCCCATTGGAGACGATCGACGACGGTTCACTTAAAACCGTCCCCTTTGGTGGGAATAGGAGACGGTCTTCAATGACCGTCCCCTTTGGTCAGGCCAACTGGCCTGATGTGACGCCAACAGAGGCGTAATGGGGACGGTCAGAACCGTCCCCAACGGTCCTCTCAGGCAGAGGAGACGGTCCTTGGTGACCGTCCCCTCTGTTCAGCCACTTAATATGAAGAGCTGGAGGCGACGCCAATAGAAGCGTATTGGGGACGGTCAAAACCATCCCCAAAGGACCTGCCAGGACAAACGGGACGGTCACCATGGACCGTCCCCTCTGGTCGCTCACTTAGGTAAGAGATCGGAGGCGACGCTAACAGAAGCGTATAGGGGACGGTCGTAACCGTCCCCAAAGTCCATCGCAAGGCAGAGGGGACGGTCGTTTCTGACCATCCCCTCTGGCCGTCCACTTAGATCCATTACCGGAGGCGACGCCAACAGAAGCGTATTAGGGACGGTCAAGACCATCCCCAATGAGTCCCCTAGGCAGAGGGGACGGTCTTGCGGACCGTCCCTATTAAGTTATTACAAAAGGGGACGCCAGCTCGCGTAGCGTCTCCTGATATGAAGTATTGGGGACGGTTATGGCATGACCTCCCTAAAAGCTTTCATTAGGGACGGTCATTATACGACTGTCGCCAGTTGTCGTCTCCAAAGCTGGAACTTCCTGTAGTGTCTCCACCAGCCCCCCGGCACCGACTCCAGCAGAGCCCCCTCGCGGCCCATGCCTCCTCCAACCCCCTTGACACTGACTCCAGTAAAGCCCCGCCTCCACGCAGCAGAGTCCCCCCCTGCAGCTCCCGCCTCCACGCAGTAGACCGACCCCCACTGGTCCCACCACGCAGCAGAGCCCCCCCCCTCGCCCCCCCCCCCCACATGGCAGAAGACCCCCCTAGCTCCTGCCTCCAACAGCTCTCCCCCCCCCCCCCGACACCAACTCCAGCAGAGCCCCCTCGCGGCTCCCATCTCTACCAGCCCCCCAGCACCGACTCCAATAGAGCCCCCTCGCGGCTCTCGTCTCCTCCAACCCCTTGACACCGACTCCAGCAGAGCTCCCCCCTCCTTCCGACGCTCACACGTGCACCAGCAACCCCCCGATATCTCCAGTCCCTACCACAAAAAAATCTATACTGAACCGCCACCACTCAACATCCGTCTGACCTGATTTAGGGACGAGTTTTTACCCTATCTTATTTTTTAATATAGCAGGTCTGATTTCTTTTGTCAATATGTCACAATCAGATTGGACATAACCTAGATATGATGGAGGGAGCACCTGACTACCCTCATTTGGGTCGATCCCTAAATTGGATGACACCAATTACCCCAAGTGGTCCCGCATGTTCCTCATGATCGTACGTGGATACGATAAGGAACATATTCTCTTAGAGTCAGAACATGCTAAAAAGATCGGAAAAATGCAACTTGGGACAAAGACGACGGAATGGTCAGTTCTTGGATTATGGTCAGTGTCATTGACAGGATTGCTGGTGAACTCGTTTATTACAATACTATACGATATGTGGACCTCTCTTCAAGCCACATATGGTCAGGGTAAGAATTCAAGCAGGATGTATCAGATGTACGTTGACATGCTCAACATGAAGCAAGCAGGACGCTCACTACCTGAGTATTTCTCTATCTTAAAATCCCTTTTTGAGCGATATAATGCTTGTATTCCAGGTTGCACATGTCCAATTCAGAAACAACATCGTCAGCAGTTGGCAGTCCTTGTATTACTTGCCGGACTCGATTCAGGCTATTCTGGTGCTCGCGATCAAATGATCATAGAAGCAACTCTCCCCACTATTGAATAAGCCTACAGTACTCTGAGTCGCCTTGCTCTTCCTCATACAAGCGCTAAAAGCAATGATCAGGGGCAAATGTCTGCTCTCGCTGCCCCATCTGGACGAGGAAGTCGTAGCTCTTTCAGGAGCCGTGGTCAAGGACGCTTCACTCCAGGACGAGGTCGTAACACAATACAGTGCTCTTACTATCATAAATTTGGTCACACGGAAGCTGTATGATACAGCAAGCAGGGGTACCCTACTCCTAGTGCTCGAATGGACAATGAAGGAGATGGTCCTCTAGTGGAGGTTCCTAGGTGGGACTTCGATGATCTGATGCAACATCTTAGCAGGTTGCAATCGAATGTCCTCTACCTCATATCAGGACAATATTGCAGACACTGCAGCAATGGCTCGATCAGGTATCTTTATCGCGTTTGTCAATAGAATTACAAAATCAGAATGATTGATTGATAGAGGTGCTTCCACTCATCTATGTGGAGAACGAACTCTCATACAACAGATGCGTAATGTCCTCTCTGGACAGAATGTTTTGTTTGCTGATGGACATTTTTCCCCAATAAGGAAAAGGTGATGTCCATCTAACTCCTAATATCAGACTCAACAATGTTTTATTTGTTCTGGATTTTCCCATCAGTCTTCTTTCAGTTAGCCAGATTTGCAAAGAACTCAACTGCTGAGCAATATTTGACACTATATCTTATGTGTTTCAGGACATACTAACTGGGAGGACAATTAATGCGGGCTGTGAAGAAGGGGGAGTATATCACCTTGTCCAGTCCTCTGACACAATCACCTACTCTGGGACCACTTTCTCTGCATCCTTTGGTACTCCTTGGCACCAACGTCTGGGTCATCCTTCCGTTCACAAGCTTCAATGAGTTCTTCCCCAGCTCCCTCCCACTATCAACCTAGAGTGTGAGGCCTGCCAATTGGGAAAACATCACCGGAGTTCCTTTCCTTCGTCGGTACCATTCATTATAGTAGTCTATTTGAACTTGTTCATCTTGATATATGAGGATCCAGTCATTATCTTGATCGACTGGGGAATAGATATTATTTGGTTATTATAGACAATTTTTCTCATGATTTTTCTCATGTGTCTTGGTCTTTCTTGACGAAAAATAAGCCTGATATCTTTCAAATCATTGTTCATTTCATACATGAAATAAAGAATCAATTTGGTACCACCATAAAAACTCTAAGATCTGACAATGCTAAGGAGTTGGTCTCACATGACATGCAATCATTCTTAGTGTCTCAAGGGATTCTGCATCAAACTACTTGTCCTTATACTCCCAGCAAAATGGAGTGGCGGAGCGTAAACATAGATATATTCTTGATATCGCTTGCACAATACTCATTGACTATCATGTGCCATCTACTTATTGGGGTGATGTTGTATTGACTGCCACATATCTTATTAACCGCATATTTTCTACTCCCATAGACGAGCAGATACCTATTGAGGTTCTTTTCCCAGGAAAAGCCATATTTCATGTCCCTCCAAAAATCTTTGGTTACGTCGCCTTCGTTCATCTTCATGATCCTAGTCGGGATAAACTATCGGCTAGAGCAGTCAAATGCATTTTCCTGGGATATGCTCGAAATTAGAAAGGTTATAGGTGCTACGATCCACATTCTAAGAGACACTACATAAGTGTTGATGTTACTTTCTTTGAGTCTCTCCCTTACTACTCCCGATCTAGCATACATGTATCACCTTCCCCAATTACCACTTCTCCTCTTCCTATTCCTCTTCCTCAGGTTGACTACACCCCTTCTACGCCTGCACCATCTCCTCAAGTATGTCCCTTGACTGAGTTTTTACAAACTGAAGACACAGATACATCAATGGATGCAGATACAAGTATCTCCGCCAATCCAAGGGAAGCCCCAAATGACATACCTATAGATCTCTAGAAGGGGACCAGACAGTGCCCATCTCGATATAGTACAAAGCATCCAATTTCTATTGTTGTAACCTTCTCCGGACTCGGCTCTACATACAGACAGTTTGCCCAAGCCATCTCGAGTACCATTTTTCCTCGTACTCATACAGAGGCTATTCGGGACTCAAAATGGTGCTTAGCATGGAAGAAGAGATGCATGTCTTGATCTCTCGGAACACCTGGACACTTGTTGATCCACCTAGAGATAATAAAATTGTTGGGTCCAAATGGGTCTTCACGGTGAAGTACAATCCAGATGCGTCTACTTCTCGCTATAAAGTTCGGCTTGTTGCAAAAGGATTTACGCAAACTTATGGTGTTGATTTATTTGATACCTTCTCGCCAGTTGATCTATCCACCATAAGGATTCTCATGGCAGTAGCAGTACAGCTTGATTGGCCCTTGCATCAACTAGATGTGAAAAACGCTTTCCTATATGGCGACCTCCAAGAAATTGTGTATATGCAGCAACCACCCGGGTTCGAGATTCAAGGGGAGTGTCAGAAGATTTGTCTAGTATGCAAGGTCATATATGGTCTCAAACAGAGCCCTCGTACATGGTTTCAAAAATTATCAAAAGCATTAGAGAATATGGGCCTCATCCGATCTTCAACAAATCATTCTTTATTCATACGAAAGAATGGAAAAGGAACTGTGGCTATGCTGGTATATGTGGATGACATTATCCTCACAGGAGATGACCATGATGGTATTGTAGAAGTGAAGAAACAACTGGCGGAACAATTTGTGATCAAGGACTTGGGACCTCTAAGATATTTCCTAGGGATTGAAATAGCAAGATCCAAGAGAGGAATTGTCATGTCTCAATGAAAGTATGCTACTGACCTCCTTCGAGAAACCGGGATGCTAGGATCCAAGCCAGCTCAGATACCCATGGATCCTAAGGGATGCATCTATGAGGCAGGGGATATTGAGGATAGTGGTCGATACATACGTCTAGTGGGTAAGCTATTATACCTTACCATTATCCGACCAGATATCTCTCTTATAGTCCGAAAACTTAGCCAGTTCATGGACTCTCCTACTTCAGCTCACTATGATGCATTTATGATGGTCTTAAGGTACATCAAATCATCTCCAGGAAAATGACTACTATTCACCAAAGGTAATAGCTTTGACCTCATGGCGTATTCAGACGCAGACTAGGGAGGAAGCTTGATTGATAGAAAGTCTACTTCATGGTTATGCACTTATCTTGCATGCAATTTGGTCATGTGGAGAAGCAAGAAACAAGTTGTAGTTTCTCGCTCGAGTGCTGAAAGTGAATACTGAGTCATGGCTCAGGCTGCAGCAGAACTTGTATGGGTCTGATCTATACTTACAGATCTTCATATCACTCCTGGAAATATCATGGAACTTAGGTGCGACAAGCAAGCAGCAATGCACATAGCCAACAATCCTATGTTCACATGTAGAAATTGACTGCCACTATACTATAAATTTGATACAGAAAGGGCCACTTCGTACTCAGAGCATACCTTCCTCGGATCAAATGGCAGATATATTCACCAAGACACTTACACGCATACAATTTGGAAAATGTTGTAACAAGCTGAGCATGAATGATATATATGCTCTAGCTTGAAGGAGAGTGTTAAGAAGCACTCTACTCATAAACACTAGGGTTATATTTGTCATCTCATGTACAAATTATATTGTAACCCTAGCCCTAACCCTGGGCCTCTCTACGTATATAAAGAACTCTACAGATTCCTTTCTCAATAAGAAAAAGAGGTATTTCTTTCAACTGAACTCAAATAATCCTCTCTGATAACAATCAACCCACAATATATGATAAAACAATAAAGAAATACGAGGAGAAATTTATTATACCCTACAAAAATGTGTATAATGACAAAGTAGTAGGGTTGAACCACTAGAAGCAAAGCGAATAGGTATAATTATTATTAATCAATAATAATTATTTTTGTATGCTTTAAGCTTTTTCTGATTTTTGTGGGGTTATTAGTTTATATATATTTATGGATTTTTTATTATTTTATATTTCTATTTTTAAAATTTAAATTTTAATTCCTTTTTAACGTTTTATAATATTTTAGCTTATTTTTACTCTCAAGATATGATATATATATATGGAAAAATGGATTTACCCCCGTGGGTGAGCTAACTTGGCTCCCCCCACATTTTCCTCATATTTTTATTTCTTTAAAAAATGAATCTATGGAAATCCATCACTATATACCTATGTTATGTCATTCAAATTTCTTGAGAAACAGATACTCTTACAACCTCCATCTAGACATACATTTTTTAACGGTCTCGGAATTGTTGAAATCAGCCTCGTTTAGATGGAGGTCATATGAGACTCTATTTTGCACAAAATTTGAATGAAATAATATAGGGATATGATAACGAAAATACACGGAAGTATTTTTCAAAAAAATATAGGGAAAATTGGGTGGGGGAGCTGAGTTTGCTCTCCCCAAAGAGCAGTCCCATTTTACCCTATATATAATGGTAATAGTAATAGTATTGATATTATAAAAAATAAATATAAAATATATAATAAACAAATATATCTAAATATATACAAGAACAATACTTTTTATATGTTAAAGGTTTAAAAATATATATTATATTTTTATAAGTAATGATAATAAGTCTATAACTATCATAAGATATATATATATAGTATATGTAGGATTTTGTTATATTAAATATATATAAATATTGTCAAAATTCAGAAAATAAAATATTTTTGTGTTTTTAAATTTTTTTCACTGTTTTTTATATTTATATAATTATTTGCTACTTTTTTATGTATATCTAAAGTTTTAAAATTAACAAAATAGCAAGTATTATAAATAGAGCGAGTTGTTTTGGGTATTAAAATAGATATTAAGTCCAAAATTTCTAAATATTTTTTAATATATACTATATAAAAATAAAAAATATAGAATAGAAAATATGTCTTTGGAATTTTATAGAATTTTTACAGATTTTTATATGTTTTAAATTTTTGTAACTTTTAGAGTTTTCCTTGTATATTATGTGACTTTTGATTTGTGGGTAGACTATATTGTAATATATATTGTATAATTTTTTTGAATTTTTAAAAGTATTTTTACATTATTTTATATTTTTATAAGTAAACAAAGAATACTTAGCTCCTATGCTATTTTTAATAAATGGAAAATGCGATAAATGCCAAATAAAAAAAGTTGACATGAATAAGCATCAGATCAAGAATCTACCGTAATTTTTCCACGATTTTTAAGGCATTGTATCTATTTAATAAAAATAGAGAAACAGGAATTAAAATACAATGCTAGAAGAGGTATTTTTGCAATAAAAAATAAAAGCCAAGGGTCATGCATGGAAGATGGATGTACTTATAAGAGATTTCGTGAAGAAATCGAAGTGTGTTGGGCTGAGTATCATGGAGGATAGATTGACAAAGAGGAGAGGTTCGATGCTCTGACATAAACTCAAGGCTAGGCAAGGATAGTTGATTGAGGAGTCAACCTTCGCCTTACTTTGATTGGTCCACGTCAGGCATTAAAAGACATAATACATGTAAAAAGAATAACTATTTAAACAAAAATAGAAAATTAATTAAGTGAATAAATTCAAAACATAAAAATATTTATAACTTTATGTAGTAATTTCATGTATTTTTTATTTATTTTACAAGCTAATTTAGTAGGTGTTAATTTACATGTTAGTGGACTTTTATTTATTTATTTTTATTTTGTATTCGATATTTTATTATTTTACATACATAACATGTATTTATAAATTATTTAAGTACACATTTACACATTTTTATTTTATTTTTCTAAATTTATTTAGGTAGTTGAATAAATATGTGCATCTATTATATATGCATAGTTTACATATATTAATAAGTATTTATTTTAATGTGTTTTGAAGGCTTTTGTTTTATGTTCAGTATTTAAATGCATGCACATGTATATAAAAAGATAAGGAAGCTAAAACTATAAAGAATGAATAGTATTGAATATACTATATAGGACGACGATGACTTAAATCAAAAGGGAACGCAATATATTTTCACCTACTCAACACAGCGAAGATCGTAAGAGGGTAATCATTATCTTTTCAGATTTAGAGTTAGGTTATTCAGATAATTGTTTAATCAGGCTCACATGTGCAGCCACCTAGAATGACCATGCCCAGTCGGTGTACCACACCTACTTGAACACGAAACACTTCATCTATGGTCGGATGTAAGTGCTTGCAGCAATAACAGGGTCCAATAGCCGACCCAAGTGCTTAGGGCATAAGTCCAAGCATGGGAGCTCTATTCCTTAAGTGTATACGCCTCACTCGGTTTGGAAAATACTTGTGTCCAATTTGAGAGTTGTTCTTCCCAAGGAAATGAGTCCACTATATTTGATTTTAAGATCAATTTGGATTAGCATTCCTGATTTTATTTAGGTTGTAATTTTTTTGGTATTTTTTAATGTAATCACCTAACAGGTTTCCAATTCCTTTAGCATCTTAAGTGAACAAAATCAGAGGAAGAGAGTCATAAACGTAATGCAAGGCAGAAAATGATGATGCATGCATAGTCAGAAGACTTACAGTGTTTCCTAGCTCTCTTCATGCCATATGTTAGATAGAATTAAAAGCTATTCTACATGCAATACAAGCCAATGAAATCGTCCTAAGCAAGGATTGTTATTAGCGTGAAGCATCAATTTAGTTTGATCTAGGCCCAAACATATCAAATACTATAGGTGCTTGTAGATATTAAGGTTGTGGACCTAAATCCCTCGATCAAGAAAGTCCTAAAAACCTAAGGGCTCTTTCACATAAAATAAATGAAAATATGTGACATCAACTAGACATCGGTTATTTTGTCCTAGTTTTTTCAGTCATTTTATGATATCCGAAGTGGACACGTTATGTAATTTTAATCATACAAAGGGACCATATTATACATGCAAACTTAAATAGCTTTAGTTTATGCATGGAATGATATAAGTGCAATAACATTTATTGCTAAATGATGCAACTGATACTTATATGTCTAATAATAGTTTGTTGCAAGATGCATGAAGGTAGCTTTATGAGAAAACATGTATTCAAAATGTTTGGATACTTATCTAAGCTTGAAAACTTAGGAGACATAGTTTCATTTCCCATAATGACTTGAAAGATATGAATGTTGAGTTACTCTCTACTTTGAAGTTCAAAATGAGAATGTGATCACAAAGGAGAGTCCTGTTGGCTCCGCAATGCAAGGCCTTGGCAGATTTCAGTTATATTTCGCTAAATCCAAGAAAAGAAATTAGGAGAATTTCACTAAAAATTCACCAAAATGGTTGGAAATCATGGAAATGAACGTGGTTTTTCGCAAATATTAAGGTTTTTTATGTTCTTAAAACAATAAATAAGATATCAATACAAACTTGTTTGTAAAATAGACGCATAAATATAGGTTATAATGGTATTATATCATAACCATCACATATGTTGATATGTAATAGTAGTTGCTTTCTCACAATCAGAACTAGCATATAAACTATAAGCAAAAGCCATGGTCCTCTTCACTAGAATGAAGAGGCACATGCAATAATAACAAAACAAAACATCCATACATGCATGCATACATAGATACATATACATGCATATGCATATGCATACATATATACATACACATCAAAATAAAGAAAGAAAAAAAGTATGATATCGATTAAAACATGAATTTAAGTTTTGAATATTGAGGTTACCTTAGACCCAGAATTTCAGAATTAAGTAAAGAAGCATGTTCACACAATATAAAGTTCTCTAAAAACATGTCGCATCCGTGAAGAAATGGATGAAATTTGCCACAATTTGCAAATTTCAATGAAAACAATGGCTATGTTCTCTTATTTTTGTTGTTTCAAGGAAACGGTGCATAATTTTAGTGAAATTTCATTCCCGTTTCACTGAAATCTTGGAAAATAAAATAAGGTAGCATTATGATTCTATTGGCCTAAAGAAATAGAAATTTTACATAAATTCGATCGAATTTCACCAAAATGTAAGGCTATGCTACACTGGTTGCACTCCTCTCAGCCCTCCGATGTGATCATACCGAGTAGATGATGTTATAGCTTAAAATGACAACTATGCCTTCTCGCTCATATCGAGTCTGTGGGGCTCTGAGAATCTAACATGTGAATGGGCTAGAACCTTATGAATTAGATTGTGATGTATCCACATAGTCCTATAATCCTACTAGAAATGCCTAGATTGACAGCGCCCCACGCTCATAATTACAGGCTCCCGTATGAAGCAATTGTGCGATCATATTCGCTCTGTGTCAAAGAACTAGCATCCTTTCCTTTAGCCGGGCGACGCGGGGAGCAGCTAGGCCAAAGGGAAGCACAAATAAAAGCAAGTTTGTTGGAAGGGTTCTTTCTAGAATAATAAGAAAAAAAATCAAGGAGTTGGCTAAGTTTCTATTACGTCCAAATATCTAACATCTAAGATGACAGATGTATACCACTATTGACAGAAGAACAATCTAGATTATTAGAAGTCCGTTGATAAGGGCAAAGGTAAACAACCAAAAGATAAAACATATATTTCTATCATTGAAACCAACTGGCTTATTAGACGAGAAAATAATTGCATTTGTTGATTTATGTTGCATATGTTCATATTTTCAGTAGTTGCATTAACTAAGGAGACTGAAAAGCTTGATCAAAAGAAGATAATCATCTAGATGTGATCTAATGTAATTGTTGCAATGATTTCCACTTAAATCTGCATATTACCACTTTCCAGCATAAGACTCCTTTGTCTTAGATTATATCTCTATATTCTAGATATCAGAAGGTGCTTATTATGTTTCTAAGCTCGTTAATATGGATATTCATTTCTATTATGTGAATATTATCAGAAATCCTTATGGTAGATATATTTCAAATGTTTTCTTGCTTCTAGTTCACTATATCAAATAGATCTAAATAATTATATCATGAATGTTTCTAATACTAGAAATCAAATCCTTAATAGGTCAAGGAAGGATGTGGAACACATGATTGTGATCTCGCATCTACAGCTTTGGGCATACGACTAGTAAAAAATAATCTTTAGATTTTTTTTGAAAGTTCAAAAGATAAAATATTTAGGCATAGGACACCTTTCTCAAGAGATGGCTTGAAATGAGAAGGCATTCTAGATCTTGTACATAGTAATGTATGTGTGCATTTAGTATTGTAACTCATAATGGACATCAATATTACGTAGCATTTTATTGATGATTATTCATAGTTCGTTTTCGCCTTCCTATTATGTCACAGGTCAAAGAACTTTGAAAACTTCAAAGATTCGTGACTTTGGTTAAGAACCAAACAAGAAAGAAAATAAAAAGAATTCCACCCGATTGAAGTGGAAAATACATCCTAGATTAATTCAATGGATATCTGAGCGTAGAGGGGAAAGGTAAGACAGCTAGTGAAGAAGAAGTCGGTAAAACAGTAGCGGAAAAGAAGGGAGCAAAAGCACACCTTAGATCTGTGAAGAAGAGAGACAACAAAGACTTACCCAGTCATTCATCAGGGTCACCACTTCGCTCCATGCCATCCTCCTCCTCAACCACCAGACCTTTGTAGTATTCGTATTTACATATAATAATTCTTAACTTGTGCATTCACAGTGTTGTGAACTACTAAGGTGTAATTTTAGACGTATAATAAGGAGTCATGTGAATATAATGGGCAATTCTGTAAACATAACAGATACACGGGCACTTGTTCATACACATGCAGCTGTAAAATTGATGTATCCATCTACGCGCTATCAGCCAACCTCTCGTTGAGATTTCAAATGCCAAGACTTTGATGTCTACGAGGGCCGGAAGCTTCGCTTGATGGGTAGGTGGGAAGGAAGGTGGGTGCAATCGCGTGCCTCTTTTCTTCCATGAACAGGTTGCACAATTAGCTGCTTGCTGACATCCAGATAGGCAGATATAGCTGTCTCCCTTCATAAACATGTGACAAAAGGGGGCACAACCATCCAACTTGTGAGCAGTAAAAAGAAGGAACAATCCACCCATCAGAGGCGTATATAAACATGTTCATTGATCGTGAACTTTTTAATGGGTTTCTCCCGAGAAAAAATAGCCATTAGTACCACCAAAAGGATAGAAACAGACAAATATCGAAGCAAACTGACAGCCTCTCCACCTTGATATCTGCGAAATGGCTCCTCCACTTGGGAAGAGATGGAGTTGACCACCTGGGAATGAGCTGCCCACTACGCATTATTAAGAAAAGGCCAAAACCCCATAGTGGTCAAATTAATCTTTAAATGCCCCCTAAAAAGGTAAGAGATGGGTGCTTAGCAGGTGTTTACCACCTCCAAGACAAATGGAGTGCACATCCCACCACCAAAAGCCAAGGAAGATGACAAGAACATTTAAAAGAAAATATGTACAGATTAAGTCAACATGACACAGAAAGCACGGAATAGAGCAAAGAACAAACCCATTGTCAATCACCACCATTATTCCCATTTACAACCACAACTATACCAATTCCTTACCAGTATACCAAAAACAAAAAAATCCCCATGAAATCATGTAAATGCAAAAGAGTAGCAGAAACCACATAAAAAATCACTAGCTGAAGCTGGCTGGCTACCTCGGCTTCGCCGAGAGCGAACGAGATGGATGGAGAGGTCGGGTGGACGGCGGAGGCGGCAGGACCATCGAATGCGAGAGCGTTACCATGTCGACCATAGAAGGTGTCTGGTAGGACTGGAGAAGCCTCGTGTTGTCTGTCGAATCCCCCCTCGCGGTTGCTCTCTGCCAGGAGTGGGAGCTCAGTCCAGAGAGTATGTAAGCACGCCCCGACAGCTCGTACCGCTGCCGGCTCGCCATCCTCTCCTGCATCTCCTTCAGCTCTGCGTCCAATGCAGCACATAGCCCGTCTCCTGATTGTGCCGACAACGTCTCCGACAGCATCTGCCTGCAGTTCTCCAGTATGGATACCGCTTCGGATAAGGAATTCCTGTCAGCAGAGGATCTTGCTTCAGCCATGGCCTCCGCGGCTCGCAAACGGTTCCTCTGGCGGTCGACTTCGATAGAAACTGAGCGTGCAATGACAACCTCCGGCCTCCGGATCCGAACCTCTTCTGCTTCCACGTTCACGGTGTCCTTCGAGATGGAATCCTTGTATGCACACCTGACCTTAAGTAGCACAGTATCATCACGTGTTTCTGACGCAGGAGGAACATTAACGTAGATCAGGAAGTCTCTCTCTTCATCGGCATACAAGTCCCCAACATCGATAGAACCCCTCCTCTTACCCTCAGCCACCTCGCTCGTGTAGCTGCCGGATTTCATGGAACCAATCTGCACGGATGGGTGCACGCATTCAAGCTCGACATGAAGATCCTGAACCACAACACTGAGAAGCCCACCTATACACTGCGCGAATGCATCTTGAATTACACTCTCGGCCTCGATGAATGAAAACGTGCCTCCTGATGTCTCAGATATCGAGTGCATCGAATCGGGGTCGTGATCGGACCCAAACCCAAACGCGTGGACTGGGACATGGTGGCCGGTTCTGCTGCGAATCGACGATGGGAGGAGGGATTTATAATCCGGTCGTGAATGGTGAGAGCCGAGGGCTGTCATGGTGTAAGTGTCATGCCCATCAGAGAGCAGTATGATGCTGCAGACCGGGTTTCTCACCTTGCGTTCTTCGATCACCTTGGCACCTTTCCGGAGGCCTTCCGCAATGTTCGTGCCACCGCTGGATATCAGTGCGTTGACAACTTGGAGAGCCTGCTGCTTCCCGGCCTCCGTCATGCGCCTGAGAGGGAACAGACGACGAGCAGCCGATGAGAAGGCGACAACGGCTAGCCGGTCGGACGGACCGAGACTCTGTATCACAAACCCCATAGCCCGTTTCAGAAGAGCCAGCTTGGTGCCAGCCATGCTGCCGCTGACGTCAAGAATGGTCACAAGGTCAACAGGTGCGCGGGATGCCTGCGAAGCTAGCGAATTCGAAGGTACATTCGTAGTAGAAATCCGAATAGAGTCCCTCAAGGGAGCCTTCAGATGGACCAAGATCGCGAATTCTTCCTCTGAGGCGGATCGTTGTACAGCTGAAAATTCTGGGTATGTCGTGCAGGCTACCAGCTCAGTAGTTTGGCTATGTTCAGGAGCTTCAGTCGGCTCAGGTTGAGGATTGAGCGGCTCGTCGTCGTTAAATACGCTGGGCTCGAACGTATGGTGCACAGCATTATGGTGGTGCTGCCGGCCATAGGAATTAGCACGAGGGACACGACGAGGAATGATCATGTGGCCTTCGTCCTGAATCCAGTTTACAGGATTGATTCTGTTGTCTCTTGCAGGAGGAGGGAGTTCAGAACGCGGCGGGGGCTGGAAGGGGACCTCCTTCCATTTCGCTCGGCAAACCGGACAGAGGTGATTCCCGTGCTTGACATTCGATGTGATGCACTGGAAGTGGAAGGTATGTGAGCATTCCGCAGTGAACAGTGCGTGGCCATGTCCGAGCTTCATCGTGCCCAAACAGATAGCACAGAGCCTCTGCAAAATCGAACATACACAATCAATCAGAAACATAAGAATCAGCCCGGAAAACCCCGAAGAGTACGAAATGAACAGTGAAATAAAATGTATAATCTAAAGAACGGGATTAGATAATTAAGCAGTGTTGCATAAGGATAGAACACTAGAATCTAGTCACATGGGAAGATATACGAAATAAAAATCCAACTGAACAACACGTCCCCGCTATTTAAGATGATCTAGCAGGTTCTATAGATCGATATATGAATTATTAATGCTACTGAAAATCCTTACATCTGTTACATAATATGAACCCCAATGTCAGCCTCTTTAAGTACAAGCATTATCTAACTATTCAACGGATGATATACATAGTTTACATGTTTATGTAAAATTAAATCAGACTCTGCTGACTAACGATCCGGTTCCCATATTACTCCGGTTGCTTCTCTCTCTTCAATTTCTAAGAAGTCTGCATGAATTGGAACCTTAGTGGCTTTTGCCAAAAGGAGAGAACTGGAGCTCAAATGTGGTTGCGGACCAGATGAGCAGATTTTTCCTTTTCAATGGATCCTCGAGGGAAAGGAGAGCATGTGGTGTTTTTGCTTTTGGGAATAAACCAAAGGGTGCCAACCTTTTAAAAGGGGTTCCCCCCAACTTTATTCCCGAAAAGATGCACACAAAAATTAGTGCAGGGGAGGAAAGAGCCAAAGATGCCATCATTCAACTCAGTTTCTTTACTAGCGTTCAAAAGATTATATCAGATCAAGAAAAGATCAGAACGACGATGTCAAATCGTCCCCGTGATAACAACATTAAACCGCCATCTCCTCAACTGCATTAAATATCTTAAATAAGAGGCCAGCGCATAAGCATCAAATTATTCTTCCCTTCTTATTACTTAAAAAAGACGAAGAATGAAAAAATCGCACCATTCTCATCAGAGAAAAATGTTGGCATTGTCACCAAACATCAGGAAAACCAAGAGTGAAAAATCACAGTTTAGAAAGAGGGTACCTTACCTTCCTTACCAACCAAACAGCAGAAAAATCAGATTGGGGATAAACGGAACCGTTCTCTTCAATCGGGAAAAAAAACACAAAAATAAGAAAAACCGTGACCATTAATGGGGAAGAACGTATGAGGTTATAAAAACGGCACCTTTCTGTTGTAACTTGTAACCAACATTAGATAATCAGGGAGAAAGACACAAGATTTTAAATGCCAACATCGTAGAGATCGGGAAAAGATCACAGAAAATGAACCTTGGAGGATCTGCTGCTGCTCTTGGAAAGCTTCTCGCCGGGGGAGGCTGGAACGCGACCCTCTGGTCTCGCTGCCGGGGGGAGAGAAGGAGCAGTATCCGACGGACTCAAGGCGATCTCGGAGGGATCCGACGGCGAGTCGTCGCCGGCGGTGGCCGGCATGTGGACGCAGAGGTTGAGCCCCAGTGCCATCTTGGCCTTCCTCCACTTGCTACCCATAACTTCTTCTCAAGAAGAAAAAAGTGGCACCTTCAGAGGCCTCAGATCAAGAGAAGAGGAACCCAAATATCGGAGGGCGGCGAGGAAGGAGGATCTAAAGGGGGAAGGAAGGAGGATTCTTTATGGAGAAAGTGGGGGTGAGGAGGACGGCATTTCGTGTTGAGAGAGAGAAAGAGGGGGGAGGAGGGAAGGCGTATTTGTTGCAGTGTGGTTTTGATCTCTCTCTCTCTCTCTCTCTTTAAATCTTAATAACTGGCGATGCTCTGTCTTCGTTTGGAGTGTGGGTGTTGTTTTGACCTTTCCAGACCTTTCCAATTTGCTAACTCTATCCCTCAGGGATGGTCGTTCACACATAATGATACCCAGTTGGGGCGTATCTTTGTGGCTTGGAACTCTGCTTGCTGGACCTGCATACCAATTTCCGTCTCCGAGCAAGCCGTCACCCTCAGCTGCTCCAATGTTGGGGGCTTGGACTTCAATCTTTCGGTCGTTTATGGCTCAAACTCATCTACTGATAGAAAACTTCTTTGGGAGAATCTAACTTCCTTCAGCTCCGTAATGAACACCCCATGGCTTGTCATCGGGGACTTTAATGTGGTTCGCTTCCATTCCGAGAAGGTTGGTGGCCGGCCACCCAACTCGGTATCCATGGATGACTTCAATGAGTGCATCAATTTGGCTGGGCTTGAGGATATGGATGCGGTGGGGAACCGCTGGACGTGGACAAACTCATCAATTGGTCCTGGTCGGATTGCAGCTCGCCTTGACCGTGCGCTATGTAATATGGCTTGGAGGACTGCTCTTCCTCGAACTAAGTTGATTTATTCCCCTCTTGCTTCATCGGATCATCTCCTAATGTGCATCCCCCTTGCTGAGGCACCGCCTATGCCTAAACCTTTCCGCCACTATGATTATTGGGCAACGAGGGACGGTTATGTGAGTGCCGTCTCCACTGCTTGGGCTGCTCCATCCAGTGGAAACCCGCTTGAGAGGTTCCAACACAAGTTGAGGTCCACCAAGAAGGCACTTAAAATCTGGGCCAGGGATTATGGTGATGTCAGGAAGGACCAAAAGGACATGTTCGCTTTGCTTGAGACACTAAACCTTGCCCTTGCGGATGATCCTCTAGACCCTACTCTCGCTCAACTGGACTTGGATGCGAAAGAATTCTTGGAGAAGCTGGACACGGATATTGAATCCATGTGGAAGCAAAAGAGTAGAGTTGACTGGTTAAAGTTGGGTGACAGGAACACCAAATTCTTCCATCTACAGGCTTCTTCTAGGCGAACCAGGAATTCCATTCCCTTCCTCATTGATGGGGACGGAAATCTCGTTGATTCTCACTCAAAGATTGCTGAGGAAGCCGTGGCCTTCTTCTCTTCTGTGCTTGCGGCTCCTCCTGCCAATGTTGTTAGACCTAGGCCCCCGGAGCCGAAGTTTATCCTCTCGCCGGCTACTAGAAGTTGGATCTCCCGTCCCTTCTCAGAGATGGAAATTTGGGACTCCCTTAAAAGCATCCGCTCTTCCAAGGCGCCGGGTCCAGATGGGTTCAATGCCGGTTTCTTCAAAAGGCATTGGACCTTAATTAAAACTGATCTGCTCCTTGCCATGGACTTCCTACACAAGGGGGGGCCTATTTCTTCGAATGTCAACCACACGTTTCTTACTCTCGTCCCAAAGAAGGAGACAACCGCGGGATTGAGTGATTTTAGACCAATCTCTTGCTGCAATATGCTGTACAAAATCTTCTCCAAGCTCTTGGCTGCTCGCCTGGCTGAGATTGCTCCGCTTTTGGTGGGCCCTAACCAAACTGCTTTCATGAAGGGGAGGGCTATGGGTGATTGCATACGACTGGCCCATGAGGTTATTCACGGCTTTGGCCGCAAAGCAAACTCCTCCAAGGCGTGTATTAAGGTGGATCTTTCAAAAGCGTTTGACTCGGTAGACCATACTTTCCTTTTGGATAGTCTAAGGATTCGTGGCTTCGATGAGAAATGGATCGGTTGGATTAAAAGCTGTATTACCTCGGTCATGTTCTCCGTTCTGGTGGAAGGCTCGCCCCATGGGTACTTCCCTTCTTCGAGAGGCTTGCGGCAGGGGGATCCCCTAAGTCCGCTTCTCTTCGTTATCGCGATGGACTCCTTATCCATGCTTGTTGATAATGATGTAATGCATGGAAACCTCACTCCCATACGGATGGGGAGAGCTATGGTGCCAACACACCTCATCTTTGCGGATGATTTACTTTTCTTCTGCAAAAAAAATGCCAACGCAATGAAGCGTATCAAAGGCATCCTTGACGCATTCAATGATATGTCGGGCTTGGCGATGAACGCCAAGAAAAGTAAACTTATCCTGCCTAAATCCTCAACAGGCGACTTCAGCCTTTGTCTTGAAGTTGGTCTGCTACAGCAGTCCCTTCCTACTAATTATCTGGGGATACCCCTTGTGACTGCGAGGCAAAGGTTATTAGCGGCCAGCTTGCTCACTGATCGTGTTAGGGCCTTGCTTGGTGGCTGGAAAGCAAGGTCCCTATCACTCGCCGGCCGCCTTCAGCTCCTCAAATCGGTTGTTTCGGGTGTCTGCCTCTATTGGGCTTCTGGATTCCGTATTCCCATTGGGGCTGCTAGGAGAATTGATGCTTTGTGTGCGGACTTCCTTTGGGCATTCGGCAAACATCATGTAAAATGGGAGGTGGTGTGCCTCCCCAAGGATGAGGGCGGGCTGGGGTTTCGCTCCCTCAAGGTTACTCGTGATGCCACTGCGTTGGCCTGGAGCTGGACTGTCGCTACCGAGGGGAACTCCCTTTGGGCCTTGTTTATGAAGGAGAGGTATTTTCGGGGTCGTGGTATCTTCGAATGCACTAAGTCTGCTGGGGACTCCCCCATTTGGAGAGCCATCCTTGATGCACGCAACCACCTTAGCCTTGCCTCTTCCCTCTCCGATGGGCGTCTTTCTTGGTCGGCTAGAATCAAGCCTTTCTCTTTCCGGGCTGCGGTTGATGTGGTAAGAGTGAGAGCTCAACCAGTGGTCTGGGCTCCTTTGTTGTGGCATAACAGGGTGGTGCCAAGACATGCTATCGTCCTCTATCGAGCTATCCTCGACAGGCTTCCTACTCTTGACAGGCTCATCAAACATGGGCTTGCTTCAAGCGGAGTTTGCTACTTGTGTAACTTGCAGCCAGAAACACGAGAGCACATCTTCCTTGACTGCCCATTCTCTCGCTCGGTCTGGGATGTGGTTAGTACCTCCATGGAGCTCCAGACGTATGCTTCATACGATTTACTACACCTGCTTTTTTGCTGCACATCCCTTTCCTGTCATAATAACAAACTGAAATTCATGGCGGCACTTGCGGCGACAACCTGGGCCATTTGGACTGAAAGAAACACTCGCTGGGCCTCTTCCAGGAGCTCTAATACCTCAGCAATGGCTAGGAGGGTTATTGCGATTTTGAAGACTGTATTTCCATGATGGATTGGGTGCTTCCTCTTACTGTATGAGGAGAATCCAATTGCAACTATGCTTCAATTTTGGGCTTCATTTTTGGGTTTTTTGCTGTTCCAGAATGTGTTGCCTTTTCTCTGCCTGAGATGTAGCAGGCCCACCTGTAACTACAAAGTTTTTTCCTCTTAATATACGTTTTTACTTATCAAAAAAAAAAATTGCGCCTTCGCGCTCGTGTTTGTTTATTTTATTTTATTTATTAATTACTGTGGGTTTTCCTTTGGTCAAAATGGGATGTTTGTGGTCTTTTCTGGAAATACCTCCAGGAGTTTTCATATTTACGTTTTGGAAAGTGTTGATTTGGTTTATTCTCCCAATATTTTGATTTAATTGAGAGACAGGGAACGAGAATGGGTAAAAGAATCGAATTTGTGATGTCACGGGTTTAGGTAATCGGGTTATTATCGAGGAAGATTGATTCTGATAATTTGTTGGATTCGATTTCTAATGAACTCGCTGACAACTTCTTGAAATACTTAAGCTAAAGTTATCAAGTAATAATCCCTCAATCTTATTGTCCACTCTCACACTTTGTGAACTATGCATACGTTAGCAGTAGAGGAGGAAAGAACATGTCATTTAACCTCGTTGAAAATCTTGTCTCGCATTCTTGTTCTTATTTCTGGTTGATTTTGTTATTTTAAGAACTTTATTTTGATTGGATTTTGGTCTGCCCATGAGTGAAGTTCCTTAGTTGTACGAAATACTGGGCACCCTGGAAATCGATTGTAGTTTGTCAATCCATGCACTACGATGGAGCACCTCTTTGTTGTTGTGTACTAAGGTCATGTTCAATTGAAGAATAAGCCCGAGAATAAGGGGTCTATTCTCCACCCTATGTGGTTCTCAAGAGTACAACTATTCTCATCTGCATCTCATTATTTTACCTTATTGAACCAATATTCATATCTTTATTCCATCTTACTTACCCTTCTTCCACGTTATCCTTAGTATTCCTTTCTTTCCAATCGGACAAAGAATAGATCCTTATTCTCCTAATTCTCCTTCAATATTCTTGCTTATTTCCTAACTAAAAGCCCCCTAAGACATGTGTGGTCGAAATGATATTTTATATCCATATCTTAAATAAAAAATATAATAAAAAGTCCTTTTTGTATAAGTGATGATTAGGTCTTTGATCCTCTTGATCTAACTTGTATATTAATTATGATCACCAAAGTCTTTTCAAAATAACTTGCATATAAGTGATGGTTAGGAATTTCTAATGGATTAAAATATAATGCATAAATACATACATGCATACATATGATAGATACTATAAAATTTATTTGCAAGTATAGGAGAAGAAAATGCTGAAGTAGGGTGTAATTGAGTTGTTTTGATTTTTATGTCCAAGGACATAACTTTGACTCAAAACATTTATTCTACTACTTTATATAGTAATATAACTAATATATTTTAAAGATTTTTAGATGTGTTTTCTTATGCTTTTATAATTTTTTTTGTGTAATTGATGTAATTTTTAGTGATTAATGGATTTTAAAAAATTTTATGTATTCTCAAAGTTGAAAATAATAGAGTTTTGAATATAATATGATACTATAAAATGCCGAATATATAGCAATTGAGCGATGAAATGTGGCAAATGGAAATAAATAAGGACAAAAACATATTCAAAAAATATTTTTATGGAAACTACATGTGGGAGACCTCACTAAAAATGAATATAGCATATTACCACTATTTTCCCCATAAATTCTTGATTTCGAGGGAGTTAACTACTTTTTCGCGAAACTTAAAGATGAGTGTGTTTTGCAAAGTCAGATGTCAAGATCGATCAAACTGCGTCTTGGTGGCTTTTCATAAGTTTTAGATGGTATTCATGTTGTTAGGTGAATATATATATATATATATATATATATATAGAGAGGGGCGATCCTATGAGATGGGATTTGGTGAGATGGTGAGATGGGGCATTCTGGACCACTAGTTCCAACCAGGAGAGAGAAAGGCAGGAGAGAGAATACAGCAACTTGTGGTCCAGAATGCCCCATCTCACCATCTCACCAAAATCTCATCTCATAGGATCGCCCCTCTATATATATATATATATATATATATATATATATATATATATATGACTTATTCACGAGGGGAAGCAAAAGAAACAATAAGAAGAGAAGGAGAGGCAACATTTTCAATACTCTAACGATGTGGGATATATTTATCTTTAGGAACAAAGTAGTTCATTCGCCCACGTTTCCCAATGGATTCCTTTTCAAATAAGTCTATCTTTTTTTCCTTTGGAATGATGTCAGTCTATGATATTATTAATAAATATCTTACGATCAACATAACAGACTTTTTTAAGGTTGGCATTTAGGAATGATAAGAAAGAAGCCATCTTTGTAATTTGCTTGAGTTATTGCATTGCTGGTCAATGTTAAAAATATGTGGTAGCTTTCTTGGAAGCTTATTCTCCTATTTGCATATGTAATTTAACCGTACTAATTTGCCTTGGCGGTGTGCTTTTGTGTTGATTTTTTTTCAATAACAAGTATACTCGTAATTTTTATATTTATATTTGTACCATATATTATTCAAAAAATTCACATCATTATTCTTCCATCCACTATGATAAAATGTGGTCTACAATGACGTTTTTTTTACCTATCACTACATCGTCCGTTGTTAAATATACAACAATATTATTGATAGTGAACTTACTTTTTAATACTTGAAACCACAGTCCATATACATCAGGAGGCCATTGAAGAAATGAGACTAGAGAAAGCTTGAGCTCAATTCCTACAATGATGGATATAAGCATAACTGAGATTCCCGAAGTGCAATACATTTGTGTATCGATAAAATCGTTCACTGTTTTTTGATCCCCCCCCTAATAAACCATAGTGCCAAAAGAAATCATGAACCAAAAAATGAGCTTACCTCGCTCCTGAGTAAATGTTTCGTAGTAGTCTTGACTTGGAATCGAGAACTCGTGTAATGTTAGAAATCTCATCGATTGACCCTCGCCATTAGAAGGACTAGCCTGATGTGATCCAATGACGAATTCTGAAACATAAACAGACTTTAAAGGAACTTTTATTCTAAAGCTAAAGGAACGAATAATGTAAGTAGTCAATAGTAAATAAAAGGTAAAAGATTTTTAATATAAAACGGATATCTCCGTATATTTCTGACTCGTATTTATGAGATGATAAACTAACGCTTATTTGTTGATATTGTTCAAAATTTTAAATGTAAATTTCAATTTCAAAATTTAGAGACGATTAGTTGTGATATTGGAAAATGACAGCAGATAAGCATTGTTATATCGATCGTCACTAATGATATGACCATTGATATAACATTCTTCGCTAATTTCAAGTATAACAAATAATTTTAGCAATCAATGATATCATCATTATATATTTTATTGTAGATGTTATAGCATCGATTTGAAAATAACCATTACCTGGTACTTTTTTCTTACAGTGAGCATTACATTTGTGCCCCTATAATACATTAACGCACGTGTAATATAGTGAGATTTCTAAAAAAAATAGGAACACGATTGTAATTTAGAAAATTAAGAAAATAAGTATTACTGAAAGAAAAAAAGTCAGAACAAGCGAGTGTAAAAATCTTTTTAAAAAAGTTCTTTGAAAATTATGTAATATAATGAAGAATCCGTATTTTCTATAAATTTTTTTTTGTATTTTAGAACCCTAATTCTTTACTCGAAGTAGAGAATCCGTATTTTGTATGAAAAAATCACAACTAATGATGAAGATATCGATCTATATTATTGGAAACACATTGATCATAACATTAAACATGTAAGTGTGCCTCTAATTAATTATCTCACATATAAAACATCACTGCAACAAAATTAACCTATAATGACATTTTTTCAAAATTCGTCACTAAATTGACCGTTGTTAAATATATAACGACAATATTATTTGTTGTGAAATAAGTTTTCGTACTCTAAATTAGCGATGGATATCATATCTGTCATTATATCATTAGCAACGGTCAATATAGCGACGCTTATCCATTGCTATTTTTCAAAATATCAACTAATCGTTACTAATTTTTTAGTTCAAAATTTAGCGACGATTAATTAGAAGTTCGAAAAATAGCAACGGATAAGCATCGCTATGTGAACTGTTGCTAATGATATAACAACATATATGATATTCGTTGCTAATTTCGAGTACGAAAAATCATTCCGCTACGAATAATATTGTCGTTATATATATATATATATATATATTTAACAACGACTAATTTAGTGATGAATTTTGAAAAAAAAACATCACTACAGCTCAATTTCGTTAGAGTGCATGTTAATAAAAACGACATTACTTATATCGGCAGATAATTGCTAACTATAAGATCAGTAACAAAAGTGGATTTTTCCCGTTTCTCTTGAGTAAAATATTTGCTTCCATTTTTTTCTTGGAAATTAGAAATAACTATGTTCGTGCATTAAAGAGAGACTTTCCTTTCTATATAGAAAACCCCAGCGTTGTTGATTGCAAATTACCATAAAATAAAACCTCACGTCATCGATTCCGAGACTCGCAAACATTAGCCAAATCAAATTCCAGATTTAGCTGCCGAATCAGAAACGTCGATTGGGGTAAAGAAAATATCAAATTGGGCAGTCAGAAAGAGACGTGTAATCAATAGAATAAATAACAATCACAGATTAATGTTCTTCCATTGACAATCGGACATGTGCACATCACATCACACTTTAAATTTCTTAATTCATTGTGCCTAATCAATGCTTTGACTTCTAGCCATCCAATAACTTCCTTAATGCATCACATGTAATTAGGTAGATTAACACATAGAAACTAAATAGATGATATACTCTAATTGACCAAATTGCAAAAGTGGTCGAAGGGCAATGAATAATTTCACTATTTGTTATCATCGTGTGTTATTTTTTTTAAAATGATCAAGTTTCATTCATCGTTTAAATGAGAAAAACAAAATCCCCAAGCTAAAAAGCTCCAGCTTGTCTCCTATTTCGATGTACTCTTAATGTAATTCATACTAATATTCATGGAAGTGTGAAACAATAGTAAGCATAATGTTTAGGGCAAAAGATTTGGAGGTCCGCACATACGCAGGGCACAAATAGCACAAAGATCAAAGTTTTTAATCGAAAACAAAGTAGCTATAGAAGGAAGGCTATATCGATTTCAATATAGTTTCGATATCATGTCGATATGATATTTCGACGATATTTCATCAATATATCACAGAAATATCGCCCATATCGACGCTCTTTTGTGAAGGAAATGTCTGAAAAGGATGAAATATTGCTATATCGGTACCCATACCGGTTTCATATATATCGCGATATTTCCTTCCATGCAAGCCTATAATAGCTAGAGACAAAAAGAAACTTTTAGTCCTCCATCACAATCATTCAGATCCTTCTAGTTGTTATGCTAGTCATGTTTCTTTTGACATCGGAGATAGGAGTGTTAAGGTTAGGCGCAAGACTTCCTTCAGCATAGTCTGGGGAAGGCTCCATAGGACATGAATAGAACACGGGATAGCAAATTAGCATTAGGAGTTAGTTGTTTAAGAATTCAATAAATATGGGTCATGTAACATCATTACTATGTTCGAGAGCTGTTCTAATCAGTGAACTTTTTAACAGAATCTTTCTTAGCAGGTATTGCCGCTAAGAAAGAGGTGCCAGTGAACTTTTTAACAGATCCACATGAGGGAAGATCCACACTTAGACTGGCTGATATTTTGATTTTTGGGTGGATAGGAGGAAAACATGCTTGTGTAGATTTGACAGGAGTTTCCCCGATGGTGGAGTTGAAGAGCGGGACCTTCACAGAAGGGCAGGCTGCCCTTAAAGCTTTCTTTAGCAAAAGTGGTGAAACACGAGAAAGCCTGCACGGAGAATCAACATGCCTTCATCCCCTTTGATTTTGACACCTTTGGCTTCCTAGCACCGGAAGCTATTAAGCTTTTAAAGAGGATTCAAAAAGTGATGAACAGTAATGTGACGGACCCCAGATCTATGGATGTAGTGTTTAGAATGTTTGGCTTTGTAATACAAAAAGGACTAACGGCGCAGCTTGTTGCTCGCTTGCCTTCTGTTTTGATGTATATTTTTTTAATCAGTAGAATGAAATTGATCTCTCTTACTATCTCTTTAATGATAGGGAAATGTTTTGGTAATGAGCTCTGCATCGAGCTTTTGATGTTAAATAATAGAAATAAGTATTATTTATTGTGAAATTATCTTTTATTCTTGTAAGTCGTAATGAATGTTTTATTCGTTACCGACGATTAAAGTGAAGATAATTATCTATTGACTTCTTTTTTTATAAAATCGGTAATACTTGTTAATTCAACAATGATTAGACGAAAAACTAACGGAAAAAAATCAACGAATTATAGTTGCTACATTGTTCACCTTTAGCGATAGAGCAAAGAACGTGGCACTCGTTGCAAATTTCAAAAGTTAAAGAAAAATTTGTAAAAAAATAATGATATTTGTCATTATAAATCTAACGTCGTGTGATATGCGAACGAAATTTGAAATAATTATGGGTCAATTACGTGACAGTGATGTACAGTATATTTACTTCTACGTAACTGAAGTATTTGGAGGCGAATGATAAATGGATAGTCGATTTTTTAAAAAAAAATTGAGCATCGTCTTTATTGGATTACGCACATGGGGACGACTCGACGCCACGAGAGACCAAATAATATGAACACAAGAAGCCGTATAATCCGCGTGGATATTATCCAAACAAACCCCCAATCTATGCTTCTCGAAGGACCAATTCCAACGTTTGTACAAAGATCCTGATATATTTTCAAAATATTTAAAAAAAAATCCGTGTAACTGTTGGTTCGACATTAATAAGTAACGTTGACTTGATCGCAAAAACGACCGAAGATTAGCACGTCCTAATTGTTTAGTAGTATACTAAATCTATTGCCGACATTAGCAGCAAATATAGGAAATTGTTGCTTTTATGACATCTATTGTTTCTTTAGTTGAAGACGACATGAGCTAATACACGAGGAAGTCCGGCATCTTATAAACGGAACCGATCCGTTGGTTCAACCAATTCAATTAAGAATCAAAGAAAAAAATCAATCAAAATTGATCAAAACACAGTTGGATTGCTTAAACCGGTAGAACCAATTGAAAGAAACCATCAGTTCAACCATTTATTTTTTGACATTTTTTTAATTATCTAATAAAGTAGACATTTCTAGAAGCTATTCATAATATAGTTACATACTAACACATAGTATGATATTCCTTTATCTCTTATCTTTCCATGTGTGCCTATGACCCAATGTATTACATCTCCTTTTGTAATAACATATATGTTAAGGAACTCCACCATAAAGTTTACATAGAATATACAAAAGAAAAGAAGGATAAAGATGAGATGAGGTCGTTGGAAAGGATGGATATCAACACAAAATCTCCATAAAATAATAATAAAAGGGGATAAGGATTGCGCATGGCACGAATGACCAAGGGGTACCAACGCAAATTCTCCATAAAATAATGATAAAATGCGATATGCATGGTGAGGGGCGTGAAATGTTACTGTGGTAAAACACGTAGAGCATACGTGTTTACTCCCTCTTGTTTGCATGAAAACGGAAAGACACGTACCCTCTATCAAATAGTATAAATAGGAGAAGAACATATTCGTAGGAAGCATTCCAAACTCAAGAAACGAGAGGAAGGAAGTGCGAGAGAGGGGAGAGAAATAAGAGAGAGAAAGAGAGAGTCTGAGAAGAAGAAGGAAGAGAGAGAGAGATATTGCTAAAATTAGCATCATTTGTATGGTTCCTCTCCTTCTTGTATCTTCACTTCTTCTGTTTATTTTATCATTATCGTGTCAAATGTTTTATTATGCTTAGATAATTGCATAATTTCAATTATGTACAATCTTGTTAAAACATCGACCTTGAAAGGGCAATTGTTCTATGTCATCGTTGTATCATTTCAATATAAGTCTAAATTATTCTGTAGATGATTGAGTATGCTATAAGTATATTATAATATAATTAATTATAAAAGATATGGAAATGTTATATAGTTTATTGCAAGTGAGACAAGGGGTATTATTATACCATATTTTATTAAAGAAGGGTACGTGTGTTTTAATATTTTGTATACTATAAGTGCCTGTAAATTTTATAGTATGATTTATTTAAATGTTGTCAAAGATATAGAAATGTTGTATAGCTTATTGCAAATGGGACAAGGGTATTATTATTATACCATATTAAATTGAAGAAGAGTATATATGTTTTAACATTATGTATACGATAAGTACCTATTAATTTTAGTGTATAGTTCAATCATTATATATTATCAAGGTAAGATATGAAACTCTAAAATAGAGTATAATAAGGGTTGGCACCATAACGGCATATGGAGCTAAGTGCTACGCTAAGGCGGGAGCCACCTCTAGAGTCCATTTGTCGGGTCCAAAGGGACATTATCGGCCTAAAGGGCAGCACCTTCCGGGGGTGTCGGGTTCAATGGAACCTTGTGGAAAATAAAAGTCCACTATTGACTCAGCAGCTGTTGTCATCATGTATCGTAGTGATTGAATGACCACCGTGCCAGTGGTAAGTAAAATGCACCCTATATGAATATGAGGGTATTATTGATCGAATAATGAAAATATGGGGGTATGTATGCAATATTGATATTGAAAATATTCATGAAATATAAATCATGAATATATGAAGATAAACATGAATTATTAAGTAAGAAGTCATTATCAATATTATCAAGTGCGCAAGATTTTCTAGATAAGATCGATTAATTTTTCTTCTCTGATGTTGTCAATCTTTTCTTTAATTGCATCAAATTATTATGAAGTTCGTTATCTTTTGATACCATACTAAGCTATTTGCTTACGAGCATTTTTGTTCCGCTCCTGTGGTTTGCCCTGCCGCAGATACAACGGAGGAGTAAGGAGCTGAAGAATTAAGAAGAAGAGATCAAGGCTAAATTTGTAGTGGTAGTATAAACTTTCTTTTTACTAGTTATTGTACTACAATGTGACCATCTGTGACTTTGATAAATAAAATAAAGGAATATCTTTTATGACCTTAGCTATGACTGTGAACTGTGGTATTGGTATTGCAAGTAACACCCCGGACCCTACGTGGCAATATTATTTACTATGCTTCCGCTGGCCACCCGGATCCGTGGGCCGTTACAGGTGGTATCAGAGCCGAAGTTCACATAGAAACACTTAGGACTCACTGACTTAGATAATAAATTGACCTAGATTTTTCTCTTACTTCTAGATGGCATCGGGACGTGAAATCGTACCTACTGGAGGAGAGCCTGAGAATACCCAATCTCAACTTATGCAATTTATGGCTGATATGGGACAATGGCTTCGTGAGGAGCGACAACGTGCTGAGATTGAACGTGAAGCAGCACGTGAAGAAAGAGAGATGACCCGTAAACTATATTGTCAGTCGAAGGAAGAAGGAGTCACCCTGAGAAAATTCTTGCAACTTGACCCTCCTATTTATAATGGTGAACTAGAACCAGAGAAAGCAGAACACTGGCTTAAGGAAATTGAGTTGGCTTTCAATGCTCTAGATTGTCCTGAGGAGAAGAAGGTGATATTTGCCATGTTCAGGCTACGAGACAAAGCCAAAGATTGGTGGGAGACTTGCAAAGGTATTTCTTTTCCAGATGAACAAATTGTTCCATGAAAAGAATTCGTGAAGCATTTCACGGATCATTTTATCCCCATGCGAGCTAGGGAAAAGAAGAGGCAGGAATTTATTGACCTGCAACAGAAGGAATTGAGTGTGGAAGCATATACTGCTCAATTCTATCATTTGGAGAAGTATGGAAAGGGAATCTGCCAAAACGAATGGGAAAGGGCGAAGAAATATGTGATGGGACTAAGAATAGGCTTGCGGGGAAGGGTCATAAACAACATGCCGGAGACACTTGCTAAAGCAGTAAATGCGGCTGTAATAATTGATGAAGAACACCAGCTAACCCAAAATCAGTTGAAAAGGCAAAACAAGACAAGTGGAGGTTCTAGGGATAGTTTTCAAAATCCTAATAAAAAGATGAAGACTGGATACCATGTTAGGGACGAGAATCAAGTCAAGCCTACTTATAGAACATCTTTTCCTGTTTGTCCTCATTGTTCAAGAAAACATTTTGGTAAATGTTATATGCTCACTGGAGCATGTCTGAAATGCGGACAAAAAGGTCACTTTATCCGTAACTGTCCACAGATGAAAGACTCTAATGATAAAATGAGGGAAACCGAGCCGAAAAAGAAAATTATGGGACGTGTATACTCAATCGCGGCTCAATCAGAAGATCCTAATCAAGTTATAGAAGGTATACTTTCTATTTCAGGATTTATAGCCAGAGTTCTTTATGATCCAGGCGCTTCACATTCGTTTATATCCAGTAAATTTGCTAGACTGCTTAAAATACAACCTATAGAAATGTCATTTGTATTGACCGTTTCTTCACCAACGGGTAAAATCGGTATGGCTGGGTCTTTTCTGCATGAGGTACCTATTGAAATTGAAGATAAGCCATTAGTTGCAAATCTAGTACTTCTTGAAATGACTGATTATGATGTCATTTTGGGAATGGATTGGCTCTATGAAAACTATGCACATGTTCTTTGTAGAGACAAGAAGATTATACTTTGCACACCAGACGAACCTGAGTTTCTGATTAGATGTTTGAGGAAGCCCGCTAGACAAATTCTTATCTCCTCAATAAAGGCACATCGGATGATGTCAAAAGGTTACATGGGTTTTCTAGCTAGTATGGTAAAGACAGATTCTTCACATATTTCTATAGATGATCTGCCCATAGTTCGGGAATATACTGATGTATTTCCAGATGACCTTCCTGGTTTACCTCCTTCTAGAGAAATTGACTTCAGTATTGAAGTTATACCGGGTTCATTTCCTATCTCCAAACCGCCCTACCGCATGGCTCCAGCAGAATTAGCAGAACTTAAGAAGCAACTAGATGAACTTCTTGAAAAAGGTTTTATTCAGCCTAGTGTTTCCCCATGGGGCGCTCCTGTTCTCTTTGTCAAGAAGAAGGATGGGACTCTTCGACTATGTATTGATTATCAAGCTTTGAACCGGATTACCATCAAGAATAAATATCCATTACCTCGAATAGATGACCTATTTGACCAATTACAGAGGGTTGTTGTCTTCTCAAAGATTGACTTAAGATCAGGCTATCATCAGCTAAGAATAAAGACAGAAGATACACCAAAGACTGCATTTCGATCAAGATATGGCCATTACGAGTTTCGAGTAATGCCATTCGGATTGACCAATGCTCCTGCAGCATTTATGGACCTCATGAATAGGGTGTTCCGTGATTTTCTTGACAAGTTTGTCATTGTTTTTGTTGATGACATTCTTATTTATTCTGAGGACAAGAAGCAACATGAAGAACACTTGCGATTGATATTAGAAACTTTAAGACGTCACCAACTCTATGCTAAATTCTCAAAATGCGAATTTTGGCTTGATAAGGTGATATTCCTTGGACATGTTATATCTAAGGATGGCATAACGGTTGATCCATCAAAGGTTGAAGCAGTTCAGAAATGGAATCAGCCAAAGACAGTCACAGAAGTACGTAGTTTCTTGGGATTGGCCGGTTATTATAGACGTTTTATTCGGGACTTCTCAAAGATAGCTCTACCATTAACAAAACTAATGAGGAAGGAAACTAAGTTCACCTGGACTCCACAATGTGAGGAGAGCTTCCAAAAATTAAAAATTATGCTGACATCAGCTCCAATTTTAACACTTCCATCAGGCGCTGGAGGTTTCACAGTACATACTGACGCATCAGGATCGGGTCTTGGTGCAGTGTTGATGCAGCATGATAAAGTCGTAGCCTATGCATCTCGGCAATTAAAAATCCATGAGCGTAATTACCCTACTCATGATTTAGAACTTGCCGCAGTTGTTTTTGCTCTAAAACTATGGAGACATTACCTTTATGGAGAAAAATTTCAAGTATTTACTGACCACAAGAGTCTCAAATATCTGTTCTCTCAGAAGGATCTAAATATGAGACAACGACGGTGGTTAGAATTATTAGAAGACTGTGATTTTTCCTTAGAATATCACCCAGGAAAAGTTAATGCAGTAGCTGATGCACTCAGTAGAAAATGGGACATTAAGCTTGCTAGTCTAAGATTACAATGGAAGATTGCTGAAGATTTTATCCAGTGGAAGCCTTTTATTGATAAGAACCATGGTATTTTCATGGCAGGATTACAAATTCACTCAACATTAATAGAGAAAGTACTATTGGCACAAAAAGATGACCCTGAACTATTACAAATGGTTGAATTATCGAAGAAGCCTAATAGCGAGTTATCAGTCGCAGTTGATGGAGGACTGAGATTTAGGAATAGATTATGGGTTCCCTGTAATATAGAAGTCAAGAAAGTAATTCTAGAAGAGGCACATAATTCTATGTACTCCATTCATCCAGGGAGTACAAAAATGTATAAGGACTTACAAAGGAATTTTTGGTGGAAAAATATGAAGAGGGAAATTGCAGATTTTGTCTCTAGGTGTCTCGTATGCCAACGGGTAAAGATAGAGCATCAGAAGCCAGCTGGAAAATTACAACCCCTGGATATTCCAGAATGGAAATGGGAGCATATCACTATGGATCTAGTAGTGGGTTTGCCTCCAACAAAAGGTGCCAAATACGATGCCATTTGGGTGATTGTAGATCGCCTAACAAAATCAGCACACTTCTTACCCATACGATTTGGACAATCTACGGAGAGTCTGGCTAAATTATATGTACACGAGATTGTAAAGCTACACGGCGTACCTGTCTCTATTGTTTCTGATCGGGATACACGTTTCACTTCTAGATTCTGGAAAAGCTTGAATGATGCTTTGGGCACAAATTTAAAGTTTAGCACATCTTTCCATCCGCAGACAGATGGACAGTCAGAGAGAACTATCCAAACACTTGAAGATATGCTTAGGTCGTGTGCACTAGATTTTGCTGGAAATTGGGACTTCCATTAACCATTAGTTGAATTCGCCTATAATAATAGTTTTCATGCCAGTATCGGGATGGCACCATATGAAGCATTATATGGTAGACCATGTCGATCTCCCTTATGTTGGAACGATGTAGGTGAAAGACAAATTCTTGGACCAGAGATTGTAGTAGACACTACAAAGAAAATTGAGATTATCAGGAAGAGATTGTTAGCTGCCCAAAGCCGACAGAAGAGTTATGCTGATCATCGAAGGCATGATCTTAAATTCGAAATAGGAGATCGAGTCTTCATTAAAGTGTCACCCATGCGAGGAGTAGTTCGATTTGGGAAAAGGGGAAAGTTAAACCCTCGATACATAGGTCCTTTCTCTATCACCAAGAAGATTGGGGAAGTCGCTTATCAGATTGATCTTCCTCCCCAGTTCAAGAATTTACATGATGTTTTTCATATTTCTATGCTAAGGAAATACATACCTGATCCATCACATGTGATCGAGTATGATATTCCTGAAGTACAAGAAAACTTATCTTATGAAGAGAAGCCAATCAGGATTATTGATCGTAAAGAAAATCAGCTAAGAAGACGTACTATTTCTATGGTCGAAGTCTTATGGAAACATCACAGGCATGAAGAGGCTACTTGGGAGATAGAAGAAGATATGAGGGCTAAATATCCTGAACTTTTTGGTAAGTTCTTTGATTTGTAAATTTCGGGACGAAATTTCTTTTTAGTAGGGTAGATTGTAATAACATATATGTTAAGGAACTCCACCATAAAGTTTACATAGAATATACAAAAGAAAAGAAGGATAAAGATGAGATGAGGTCGTTGGAAAGGATGGATATCAACACAAAATCTCCATAAAATAATAATAAAAGGGGATAAGGATTGCGCATGGCACGAATGACCAAGGGGTACCAACGCAAATTCTCCATAAAATAATGATAAAATGCGATATGCATGGTGAGGGGCGTGAAATGTTACTGTGGTAAAACACGTAGAGCATACGTGTTTACTCCCTCTTGTTTGCATGAAAACGGAAAGACACGTACCCTCTATCAAATAGTATAAATAGGAGAAGAACATATTCGTAGGAAGCATTCCAAACTCAAGAAACGAGAGGAAGGAAGTGCGAGAGAGGGGAGAGAAATAAGAGAGAGAAAGAGAGAGTCTGAGAAGAAGAAGGAAGAGAGAGAGAGATATTGCTAAAATTAGCATCATTTGTATGGTTCCTCTCCTTCTTGTATCTTCACTTCTTCTGTTTATTTTATCATTATCGTGTCAAATGTTTTATTATGCTTAGATAATTGCATAATTTCAATTATGTACAATCTTGTTAAAACATCGACCTTGAAAGGGCAATTGTTCTATGTCATCGTTGTATCATTTCAATATAAGTCTAAATTATTCTGTAGATGATTGAGTATGCTATAAGTATATTATAATATAATTAATTATAAAAGATATGGAAATGTTATATAGTTTATTGCAAGTGAGACAAGGGGTATTATTATACCATATTTTATTAAAGAAGGGTACGTGTGTTTTAATATTTTGTATACTATAAGTGCCTGTAAATTTTATAGTATGATTTATTTAAATGTTGTCAAAGATATAGAAATGTTGTATAGCTTATTGCAAATGGGACAAGGGTATTATTATTATACCATATTAAATTGAAGAAGAGTATATATGTTTTAACATTATGTATACGATAAGTACCTATTAATTTTAGTGTATAGTTCAATCATTATATATTATCAAGGTAAGATATGAAACTCTAAAATAGAGTATAATAAGGGTTGGCACCATAACGGCATATGGAGCTAAGTGCTACGCTAAGGCGGGAGCCACCTCTAGAGTCCATTTGTCGGGTCCAAAGGGACATTATCGGCCTAAAGGGCAGCACCTTCCGGGGGTGTCGGGTTCAATGGAACCTTGTGGAAAATAAAAGTCCACTATTGACTCAGCAGCTGTTGTCATCATGTATCGTAGTGATTGAATGACCACCGTGCCAGTGGTAAGTAAAATGCACCCTATATGAATATGAGGGTATTATTGATCGAATAATGAAAATATGGGGGTATGTATGCAATATTGATATTGAAAATATTCATGAAATATAAATCATGAATATATGAAGATAAACATGAATTATTAAGTAAGAAGTCATTATCAATATTATCAAGTGCGCAAGATTTTCTAGATAAGATCGATTAATTTTTCTTCTCTGATGTTGTCAATCTTTTCTTTAATTGCATCAAATTATTATGAAGTTCGTTATCTTTTGATACCATACTAAGCTATTTGCTTACGAGCATTTTTGTTCCGCTCCTGTGGTTTGCCCTGCCGCAGATACAACGGAGGAGTAAGGAGCTGAAGAATTAAGAAGAAGAGATCAAGGCTAAATTTGTAGTGGTAGTATAAACTTTCTTTTTACTAGTTATTGTACTACAATGTGACCATCTGTGACTTTGATAAATAAAATAAAGGAATATCTTTTATGACCTTAGCTATGACTGTGAACTGTGGTATTGGTATTGCAAGTAACACCCCGGACCCTACGTGGCAATATTATTTACTATGCTTCCGCTGGCCACCCGGATCCGTGGGCCGTTACACCTTTCCTCCCTTACGAGCATCGCTTCTCTCATTTCACATTTGTGCATTATGACGTCCCCTTTAATAACAACAAAAGATGCCTTCACATAAAGTTGTCATAGTTACACTATGAAAAGCGATAAATTAACAACATTTTTCATTACCTATAGTTTAAATAGCTTTAAAATCATTAATTTTAGGCATCACATATATGTTTTAGGGATATTGACATTCATAACCCTGAGTGATTTTGTAATTACGTACATAACCATATATAATTGCGAATTAGATGAGAAACCTCGGATATTTGTTAATTCTTGCATGGCATGAGCTTGTGTGTTAATTTCCATCCATTTCTCCGTTAATTTTTTTTACAGAATCTGTCTCATTTTTACAGTTTTACTATCGAACATAGTTATATTTTCAAAAGATAGCCCCATTTAATGATTAGGAAAAGTAAGGTGCTCCAACTAGTTACCCTCCCCGTGACGACGATCGTGGTCGCCTAACAATCCTTAGAGCTACTTATGTCAGCAATGCTCGGGAAAGGGCGTTGTGGAAGAGGAGGATGTCGAGGAGGGTGAGGGGGAGGGCGTCGGGGAGGAGACGAAGGGCGACATGAGGGCACAGAGGGGAGGACGGAATGCAGCATGCGAAACTGGAGGAGGGCAGAGGCGGTGGGTCGGGAGGGAGGGGATAGGGTGTCGGGGAGGATGCAAATGGCAGCATGAGGGATTGGAGGAGGAGGGCAAGCGACAAAGGCGGAGGGGCGGGAGGGATAGGGAGGGGATCGAGGAGGAAGCGGATGGTGGCAACGGTAGGAAAGCTTGGAAGAGGAGGACAACCAACGGAGGTGGAGGGGCGGTAGGGATGAGGTGAGTGTTGGGGAGGAAGCGTGGCAGGAGGGCTTGGAGAAGGAGGACAAGCAACGGAGGCAGAGGGGCGGGAGGGAGGGGGAGGGCATCGGGGAGGAGGAAGAGGGCGGCAGGAAAGCTTGGAGGAGGATGGCAAGCTGCGGAGGCAGAGGGGCGGAAGGAAGGGGTAGGACATTGGAGAAGGAAAGGGGAGTGGGTTATGGGTTTTTTATTTTTTTATTTTGAAAATTTTTGGATGATGCTGGATATAGTAATCCTTTCAGGGGGATTCAATCTAATGAAAATATTTGTCATAATAGATAATATGAAGAAAACAATCATAATCCTCCAGTTTACTCCTCGAATGATCCAACTTCAGAAGCTTCTGATGATATTCCTGCTATTCTTGATGGGACTAATACTGACTTGCAAAATCCAGAGATAGAACATGCATCAATTACCACTCCTATGATTTTTGATGAGATTGAAGAAAAATATTGAGTTGGAACAATTGGACGACAACATTGCTCAAAGAATGGGTAAGAGACGTATCAAACTCCTAGCCAGATATGTAAGATAAACTCAATACCCTATTGAATGACGTATATCTTATTCTAAATTGAGTACTTCTTAGAGATGTTTCCTTAATTCTCATGATTCAAATATTGTACCCAAGATTGTGGTTGAGGCCAGAGAAAATCATGCTTGGACCCTTGCTATGCAAGAGGAGATGACGGTTCTACTAAAGAATCACACTCAGGATATAGTTGAGATCCCCAAAGATGTGTATTTGGTTGATTCGAAGTGGGTCGACTCTATACACTATAATGTTGATGGAAAAATTGATAGATTCAAGGCTCATCTTGTGCTAAAGGATACAGTCAGATATTAGGAATCAACTACTTAGAAACCTTTGCCCTTGTGGCAAAGATAATATGGTTAGAGTTGTTATATGCCTAGCTATTCATTTCTCTTAGAAGATGCATCTATTAGATGTAAAAAATGCATTCTTAAATGGTGAATTGAAAGAGATGTTTATAGGAATATGTCCCCTAGGTTTGAAGGGGATGATAAATGTTGTAAATTAAAAAGGATGTTATATGGACTAAAAATGTCACGTCCCGAACCTCGAAACATGGGAAACATTGCGGAAGCATCCCAAAACAATGAAAATATTTTTTTTCGAGTCCAGGAGCGAGACAAAACTCGATAATCCATAAATAACTTTCAGAGTGCCATACGTAATGGAAGAATAAAGGAAATTAACCAATAAATAAAGATTTATCAAGTCTGAACTACACAATAAAACTAAATAAGTCTATCCGTACAATGACTCAAGAGGATAGAAAATATCAAAGACTCTTCAATCCAGCCAACGACCAACCCTCGTGCTTCCTTCTAAGCTGCAAGGTTGTAATTCAATATTAGTCAAACGAATTTGACTAAGTATGCACAAATAATTTATGAGACATGCCATCATAACCATATATAATGATGTGAAAAAAATATACGATGACAATTCCATATGATAAGAACTATAAATCAATAAATAAACAATGAACTATAAAAGACTTTTTCAATCATGCCCATCATTATGGGATAACAATGACAATTCAATCAATTTCCTTGAATATCTCAAATTTTGTGGTCATAATATCACAAATCTATATCAAATATAAATCAATACCATCTGCCGACACCTGGCAGCCCGAGCTTGGATAGAAGCCACCCCGTTCCCTTAAAATAATTTTTTTAACTAAAACAAATATCAATACGAGGTCTCCTATCCAAACCCCAATGCAATGGACATCAGTACTGAGTCAACCGTCGTAGCGGTACATTGTTTGGAAGTAGTGTAGGATTACCCGCCTACAACGGTCAATTGGCGGAATTAACCGTCCGCGCGGCACCCGGCCATGTCAAAGCCTCTAATGGATAAACAATGAACAATGTCTACTTCCTCACAATGATGGTGTCAAAAACAATAATTAATTTTCCAATAAAATATTTGAATAAAAAAATACATTTTAACCTATATATCAAAAGACAATAATGTATCTATCTCTTTACATTTAACAACTAATCCATGAATAAGCATTAAGGCTAAATATCAACTTGGCACCTAATTACATAAAATTGTAACACAGAGATATAATCAAAGAAGTTTAACGAGATATCATAAAAGCTCCATTGCAACAACTAATAAAATCAAATGTGGGGTATAAATGACAATGGTATGAAACATAGATTAATGTACATACCTCAATCTGTACGGATATATTTATATGATTCTTCGTCCACGGAAATCAATTTTCACCTAAATCAAAGAAAACTATCTTAACACCATACTCTACAGAAAAAAAAACCCACTCGACGTTCTACCCGGTTACTAACCATATTATGTGTTCGTAGTTAAATAACAATCAATTAGATTTTTTTTATTACCATTATTCTTGTTATTAGCATTAGTAGTTTTTTTTATAAAGCTCGTGTAATAGTCATGTATTCTTTTGAGAAAAAAATCAACTTTTTCAAGATAGTTTAAGAAATTTTGAATACTTTTGTTTTGAATCGTATATGCCGAATATTGTCTACATTTATTGGTCAACATGGATTCTGAAATAGGTTTGTTGTTAATCCATTAATCATGCGTATATGAAAACACAACATCTGTGCAAAGTAAAGTGATGTGAACTCTATGGATTTGGTATTGTTTTTTTTTAAAAAAACAAGTTTCATTCTAGAGCATGATCACAACAGGTAAAGGCTAATTAGCAGGGACGGAGACAAGGGGGGGCGGGAGGGGGCTTGGCCCCCCCAAGTCTCCAAGATTTGTATAATATATATGTGTGTATTATTGGAATATAGATGTTATGAATATCTAGTTTTTATAGTTCTTGAAATATTTTTTCTTCAAACATGATTCACAAGGTTAGATTAATAAAATAATAACAAAAATTATAATATAAAGGTCTGTTTAGGGATGCAAACGGAGGATATGAATATAAATATAGGTGTTACCATATCAGTATTCGTTTTATGATATGGATACTGATACATAAACATATATAATGTGAAATTTTAAACTGCAAACCGCACCCTTAGATATGGATACTGGTATGGAAACAAATAATCATGATTCGGATTTTGATATTTAAGAAATGGATACGGATTATCATGTGGATAAAAAGTATCTTTTAAGGGGTTGATGGGGATGCCCCCTGGAGGCAGCCAACATGGCTGCCCCGACCTTTTTTTGGGCAATTTTTTTATTTTTTTAAAATATCATCATGTATATTCATCCCTATATCCCTCCTATATGTTATTCGAATTTCGTCAAAAACAGAGACTCCTACGGCCTCCATCCAGACAGGTCGATTTAAAAAATCCTGCGACCGTTAAAAAAATGGCGTCTCGGTGGAGGCCGTAGGAGTCTCTGTTTCTGACGAAATTCGAATGGCATATAGGAGGGATATAGGGATGAACATACATGATGATATTTTTCCAAAAAAATAATTTTTTTTTGCGAAAAATAGTGTGGGGGCAGCCCCATTTTCCCCATCTTTTAATGCTTGCATTCAATAGAATTGTTGTTGTAATTGATTAAAAATTAATAAACTACTATAACAATAAAATAAAATATTATACTAAATTTAACAACTTGTATAATCAGTGATTAACTATTATAACGATCTATATTTTTCTTCTGACTTTTGAAAATAACTCTACATGCAATATATTGCCAGGATTCTTATAATATATTTGGAGATATAGATATATATGTTATTGTAAGTATATACAAAATACATATATAGATTCAGCAATACAGATTTTTATTATTCATTGTAATTCATTTTTTGTAATTTTTATTATTCATGCATTACTTTTTATTTTACTAAAATATTTTTCTTGTTTTAAGTATTAAGACTCTTTTATTATCATTAAGATAATTTTTATTTGTTTCTTTAATATTTGTATTAAGATTACTTGTTTCTTTATCTATATTCATATTTAAAGATATTATTTTTAATTAAGATTTTTATATTGTAAGATATCCTTTTTGAATGAATATCTGGATTTTAAGATGAATGAGAGTATGATAACACATAAATCTATATCTATATCTGTCCAGTTGTATATCCGCTTACAATATCTTTATTAGTTTAATTTAATACATATGCAGATAGAGATCTTCACTGAGAAAATATCTTACCATCTCATTGAAAGCTTCTATAAATACATACAAACTAGGTCTAAATAATAATTTCAACGGAAGTTGTATCACATATAATGAGAAAGTCTAGAAACCTGTATAACATAGAGTTACAAATTTTACATTTTTTTAAAAATGAAGAATAAACATAGATACAAATATCTAAGATTTTGAAATTGACATCATTTTCCATATCTAATTTAGATATAGATACAAACATCAATATTATGTATAAAAATGATTCAATAGGAAATAGGATACAAATGTCTACATCTATTTGCATCCCTACACATGACACATTATATATTATTACTTATTTAGCAATGTTAAATTTGACAATATCAATTAACATCACATTAATGGAAGTGTATTTTTTACAATGAAGAATTTTGTAAGGATGTTTTCATAAATTAAACTATTTTTGGAGCTATATTGACGTAAAATCTTAACTTTACATGCATATTTTGTAAAAATTCCTTATGAATATTAATGACAAATATGGTAGAATCATTTATCTTATATTTTGTAAGTAAAAAAATTCAACAAACATTAATAACTAAAATGACAGATAATGACAATAAATTAGACAAATGACGTCTCAACAATTAGCCCCCCCATGGAGAAAATCCTGGCTTCGTCCCTGCTAATTAGAAGCCTCCTCATAATTTCAATTATCTAATTCCCTAGGATGATATACTTAGATAATTGCAACTCTCTAAAAAAAACATCAACACATGAAATGGTGAAAGACGGATTTAAAAAAATGAATACATGTTCAAAAGACTTTATAATTTTTTTTCCACCATATTCATTGTTACCTACAGGGTTTCGACTGTAATACATTAAAAAAAAATATGTTTCCATAGACGTGATGTCGAAAAAAATAACCGGAATCATTGATTAGAAAAGGGAATAGAAGGGCATAGGTTTACCTTATGGTCGATGATAGGGCTAAGATCTCTGTCGACTTGATGTCGAATAGGTACGACCAGGGTTTAAAAAACCGAATTGGTCGGACCGGTTGGATCGGGAACCGGCTCCGACCCGGTCGGTTCGGCCGGATTTAGATAATTATTTAAAAAAAAAGAAAATAAAAAATCGGATCAGATCGGTGGTCGGACAGGGTTGACCCAGGCGGTTGGACCGGGTTGACCCGGATTTGATGGTTTAGTATATTTTTAAAAAATAAATGTTTAAATAATGAAATAATAGGGTTTTTATGACTTGTACCCTTCTTAAATTCTACAATTTCAGTTGCGTCCCTCTCTTTTTTGGAATATAACTTGTGCCACTACTTTCTTGGGATAATTTTCTAAAAACAATTATAGATAAATTATTACAATATTATATTCATATATAATGCTAGAAAATGTGACTACCTTTTGTAGAGTTTTATTCAAAATAGACAATCATGTTTTTATGTTGAAAGATTTGACATTTTAAATGATTATTTTATTGATATATAAATACATATTTACATATATCTATCCGGTTTTATCGGTTCAAAAAACCGGTTCGACCGGTCAGACCAGCAAATTAAGCCCAGTCCGGTTTTTTCCGAGTCGATACGAATAATGACGTCATGCTGACATTATCACCGGTCCGACCGGTTTGGACCGATGGTCCGACCCGGTTGGACCAAACCGAAGACTAACCGGTTCAATGTCCGGTCCGGTTTTTAAAACCTTGGGTAGGACGCACGGAACACCACCAGCAGCAGCCTCTTTTTTTCCAACGAGATTATCGAGTAAAAGGAGGTAACTCACGATGGTACTATATTCCCTCTCAATTACTTTAAATAGGTACAGGTTCTCAAAAATAATAATAAAAAAAGAGATAATGTCGATGATGATAATGTTATGGTTATGGTCAAAGCACAGAATCAAAAAAGTTGGATGGGGAACGGCCATGATAAAATCCAATAATTTTTTTAATCAAAAATATTGGTTTTTTTAACTCATACCTTTATTTATTCTATTTTCATTATATCAATATTGAGTTGTTACGGTTGGAATACTTTATTTAATTATTTAGAGCAAAGTTTATTTTTTTATAAGTTTGTAAGGTTTAACCTCAATTAATAATATTTGATCTTTTATAAAAAAATTACTTTTACAAAAGACCCCCCAAAAATAAACGGATGCGACAAAAACAGTCTTAGAGAGTCCAGTTTGAACAGCTTCATATTGTCATGAATAGATGCGGGTACATCAAGTGAATGGAGACAACACTCTATTCATAAGGAGGAATGGTAAAAAAGACACATTCGTTTAGTTTATGTCGATGACATAATTCTTACCCGAGATGACGAAGACAAAATCTCCTAAGGAAGACTCTTGCAATTGATTTTGAATTGAAGAATCTAGTTAACTTGAAATACTTCCTAGGACGTGCATATATTCTTGAGTTACTAAAGGATTCTGGTACGTTAGTATGCAAACCAACCCCTATTCCTATGGAGGTTAATTATAAATTGAGCAAAAAGGATGGCGAGCCTCTTCATGATGCGGAGAAAGGAAGGTATCAAAAATTGATTGGAAACCCCATTTATCTTACACTTACTAGACCTGATATTACATATGTTGTGAATGTGATGAGTCAATTCATGGATTCCCCCTCCTACTTCTCATGTTAACGTGACCAATAGAAGTTTGAGCTACATTAAAGGATTACCTGGAAAAGATCTTATGTTCAACAGAAATAACAATGTGACTATTGAAGGTTACACTGATGGTGATTGGGCATGTTCTTTTGGTGATGGATGATTTACTTCAGATTATATAGTATATCTGTGTGGAGATATTGTTGTCTGGCGAAGTAAGAAACATAGTGTTATTTCATTATTGAGTGTTGAAGCAGAAAGAGTATTGAGCCCTTGTAAGTGGTTTTATTAAAATCCTATGGCTAAATATTCTTTTACTGAAATCCAATTATGTATGATAGGACGAAGCATGTACAGATCGACAGACATTTTTTTTCTTAAGAAGATTGATGCAGTTGAGGTATATTTTCCCTACATGAAATTCGACGATTATGTTGTGGATCTCTTCATGAAGAGGCTGCCTAGGATGCAATTCATGAAGGGCGAGAAGAATCATAGGAAGATCGATCCTCCTCCTCATCCTTTTCTCCTCCATCTCTTTCAAGCCGTGACATGTCATCCTTCCCTCCTCAGCTTAGCCCTATTCCTTTGTATCGCGAGAGAAAACTAGATTTTGAATGGTTGAAGTGCAATTCCAAGTCAACTAAGTAATCAAACCAAACAATTGAGGGCATTTTGTTCTCATTAATCCAAGGACAAGTCAACTCCCTTACCAAACCAAAGCATTCCCCCTCCATTGGTTCAATTGAATGCAATCACTTTCGTGAACATGAAATGATTATGTCCGTAAATTCATCACAAATACATACAAAGGATATTCATAAAAACGACATTTATTTATCAGTAGGAAATCACTTGTTATATTATAGAATTCCCGTTTCTCTTGAGTAGAATACTTGCCTTCATGCTTGGGAATCATAAATAACTATATCTGTGTAATAAATAGAGCCCTACCTTTCTATATAGAAAACCTCAGCCTTTATTGCTTGCAAATCAGAATAAGATTTTGAAACTTGCAAACATTAACCAGATCAAATTCCATTGCTAAGCTGCCGAATTAGAAATCTTGATTGTGGTAAAAAAGATATCAATTGGGAAAAGTCAGAAAGAGACGAATAAATAATAATCACGGATTAATGTTCTTCCATTGATAATCGGACGTCTGCACATCACATAACATTTTAAAATTCTCAATTCATTGTACCTATATATAGTTAATGATTTGATGACTTCTAACTGTATCCAATAACTTCCTTAGCACTCGGCTGTCATTGCTCATGTAATTAATTACGTTATTCATGGCTAACGATCGAGCAAAGAACATGACACTCGTTGCAAATTTCAAAAACTAAAGATAATATTTTAACAACCAACCGACCACCAATTTAAAATCTACGTGAATATTATTTAACGACCAACTGACCCATGATTTATGCTTCTCGAAGGGCCAGGTCCAATATTTATATAAATATGCTAATATGTTTTTTTACATATTAAAAAATATTTTATCACTTGTGCCCATCTCAACTTCTGGAATACCAATAGTGTCCATCCCTTTTTCAGTTGTAGCTTGACTTCTTTCAGTTTTATCACTTGTGCCCCTCGATTTAGTTGTATCCCATCCACATTTCAAAAGTACGTTAACTTTTGGGACACAAGGATAATTTCAAAAAACTTTCTCCTTTCTCTTCTTCCTTCTCTGCTGTAAACTTTCTTCTTTCTCATCCGACTCCCTCCACTACGGCCATCCTCCTCATCTGGCACCTTCGCCTCCGGCATGTCCTTCCTCCACCGTCCCTCGGCTCCTCTACCCCTACCTCCTCCTCCATCCCAAGCCCTCAGGCCCCCTCCCAAACCTTCATCTACTTCGAAACCATCTCCAAGTAAATCCAATTCCTAGCCCATATTCTTCTTTCCCACTTTTCTTCATCTTCTTTCATTCTCTTTTCTCCTCTTCTTGTTTTATTCTACTTCTTCGTCTCCAACCATTTTATTCCCCCAAATCCCTTTTGTTTCGTTCGGAAAAGAAAAACTAAACCCAAATCAACACCGATCTTCATCCTCACTGTAACACCCATACCCCAAAACATAGTGCCATACATAAAACTCACGAAGTGTGGGTGTGGTTTATAAGTGATGGGGATTACTACTTGCTAACTTGGGCTTAAGCATTTTGGGTGGTTGTCAACGGGTCCATTTGTGTCCGAACCCAACAAGCTGTCAGGGTCAGTTTTCCTCGATAACGGACCGGGGACCTAAGCCCGGGACGTTACAAATGGTATCAGAGTGGGTTCCCTCTGATAGTGGAAAGGGCTACCCGAAGGGAACTAAGCCGGTAGCGTGCAGCTGCCACTGTCACTGGAAATAAGTGAATGGGCCATGTCGCAACGAGGATGTTGCGAATATAAGTGGGGGGGGTGTAACACCCATACCCCAAAACATAGTGCCATACCTAAAACTCACGAAGTGTGGGTGTGGTTTATAAGTGATGGGGATTACTACTTGCCAACTTGGGCTTAAGCATTTTGGGTGGTTGTCAACGGGTCCATTTGTGCCCGAACCCAACAAGTTGTCAGGGTCAATTTTCCTCGATAACGGACCGAGGACCTAAGCCCGAGACGTTACACTCACTCCTTATGCATTCACTCCTCTCCTTCTCTATCATATCTTTTCACCTTCAATGAACCCTCATCGGAATTAGCTTCTCGCAATTCACCCTCAAGAGGAACCCACTCACCTCCCCCCGTACATCACAATTACAATCGAGCTTAGACTCGACTTCACCTTACCTACTTGCAATTCCCTCTTCAAGCATATGAAGTGTAATGTCCTGTGTCCTAATCCTGGTTTGTTATTAGGGGTTTACTGATCCAGACAACCTGTTGGGTGTGGATCCAATTGGAGTTCTTGACCATCGCTCAAAATGCTTAAGTTCGGGATGTTTATTAATAGCCTCCACTACTTATAAGCTACTAGCACACTTTGTAATTATTAGATGTGGTACTATGCTTATGTGCAACATGAAGTGCATTGATGCTCCTCGTTTTATGGAGACGTTATCAATAGTAGTTCCCTTTTTCGAGCGTGTTCGATCTTCATGACATATGTGCTAAGGAGTATGGAGTAGTTTGCAATCAAGAACCGCGTAGCAGAGCTTAGAAGGGAACCTCATTCGTCAATTGATCCTTGCTTGTAATCATCAGCCATATTTCTCCATTAAACCACTAGGATCAAGCATCAGCAACACGACAGACTTCAAACACACCATCGAGTCTCGCAACTCCGGGGCCCGTTCGGTAGGAGAATAAGCAGGAATAAGGATGGGGAATAAGGAGAATAAGGGTCTATTCTCCGTTCGGCTGGAGGATAAGAATAAGGAGAATAAGGTGAAATAAAGGTAGCTAAGGTGAGATAAAGATAGGAATAAGAGTGAAATAAGATGAAATAATGGGGAATAGTCGTACCACGGGGAAGCATGTTGGGGACTTATTCCCCTTATTCCATTCCTCCTTATACCCCAAACACGGGGAAGTGTTTTTGGTGTGATTTGCAGGTCCTTGGATTAATTTTGGGTTGGGCAAAGGAGGAGATCATGGTGGAGGGGGCTGTAGGAGGATGAGGTGGGAGGGGTTTGGATAGCTAATGCCACCTTTTTTTACACCTTGATTTTAAGGGCTCGTTTGGTTGCAGGGTTGGGCAGGGTTGGCTTGGTCCAACCCGGGTTGGCCCTGCAACCAAACAGGGTTCTCCTCCTCACAGTTTACTATTCACAGGGGTACCCCTGCCCAACCCAACCCTGTCCAACCCTGCAACCAAACGGACCCTAAGGGTAGTCGAAGGTCTATTAGTCTTGGAGGTGAATAAAACATGGAATCATATGCAAATAAATCCATGGAATCATGACGTCATTAGAAATTATACCATTTTCTTTTTTTTTCCGAGTGACGTAAACTCCGGGGGATCCCTTTAGTGGAATCATACACACCCGTAGAATAAGCCTTTGATGAGACATTTCTCCTTGGGAGTCGGTTTCTTGATTCGTTCCATCCACATTTTAGAAGAAAATCGGAATTAACTACCAACGTTTGAACGGCGACTTAGGACACATGCATTTTTTGGTGAAATTTTGGGTGTGATGAAAGTATTCAATGGTGGATGATTACTATTCCGGGGATGAAGGAAGACAAATGCGACTCGCAGCACATGCTTCCCTTTACAACCAAAGAACTACCAATGGATATTCAAAACTAAGTTAGGAGTTCAAACACGCAACGTGTGAAAGATCGCACGCACCTCAAAAACTTGAGAGCTTTCCCTTTTTTTCTTCAACTGACACCTTTATACGCATGAATGACGATATTAACGATGCTTTGAGAACGTGCGAGGATCCCAATCGTATCTTTTTCTCTCTTGTCTTCCGGGTGAAGGTCAACGCTTGAGGAGGAGGGAGGAAGTTATACCGTCTTTCATCTACGTAGTAATAATAATAATGATGATATGCAATACTCGTGGGCTTAATAAGCCTCGGAAATTCAAAGCTATCTTCAAGGAACTACTCACGAATAATGCGGAGTTGATCGGCCTTGTTGAGACCAAAATCAGGCCTTCCAACAGACAGCGATTCGAGGAATCATTTTCTCATGGCTGGAATATGGTTCATAACAGCACTGGGCTTGGTAGAATCTACCTCTTGTGGAACACCAACTCTTGATCATGCGAGACTATTGGGATCCACAGCGAGGCCATCACTGTGCGTTGTTCTAGCCATGGAGGTTTTATGTTCTACCTCTCCGTGGTTTACGGGGAGAACTGTCCAAGTTTAAGAAAGGAACTCTGGCAGCAATTGCGTGAGGGGCAACTCGTGCATTGCGGGGCCGTGGTTAGTGATGGGGGACTTCAACGTAAGCAGATTCTCCTCAGAAAGATCTGGTGGTCTTGCGGCTGCGCAGGCCCCAATGGATGAATTCAATAACTGCGTTGCCGACTGTGGCTTGTCCGACCTTGAAGCCAATGGCAATCATTGGTCCTAGACCAACAGTGCGGTTGGCTCGGGGCGTATTGCGGCTCATCTTGATCGGGCCCTTGCTAATGAGGAGTTCCTTTCCACCCTCCCTAATGCAAAGTTGTGCTACTCCCCCCTTCCTCATTCTGACCATTTGCTCCTGAAGGTCCAATCTGCCCCAGCCTTCCTAAACGGACCCCTTTTCGCTTCTTCGACTACTGGTCTCTTCGGCCGGGATATCTCGAGGCGGTGTTAGAAGGTTGGGGCAACCCCGGTCCATGGTAACCCTCTTTTTTCCCTCGCTCGCAGAATTAAAAATGTTAATCTTGCTTTGAAGCATTGGGCTTCTGCGGAAGCTAACGCTCTCACTGATTCTATAAGAGCCAAGATCTTCCTCGATGCTATATCGGCTGCCCTTGCGGATGCGCCACTTGATCCTTACCTAGCTCAGCTGGAGTTCGATGTTAAAGGTTATTTATTGTGCATTGAGGAGGATATTGAATCCTTATGAAAGCAGATAAGTATGGTTGATTGGTTAAATCTCGGTGGTCGCAACACTCGTTACTTCCACCTCTCGGCAAAAGCCAGATGCTCCAGGAATTACATCACAAATGTTTTGGATTCGCGTGGTTGTGCCGTCGAGCGTCATCAGATGTGGCTGCGGCGGTTGTTGACCACATCACGGGTCTGTTAGCCCCCTCCGATTCAGATTCCCTGAGGCAGGTTTCACCTCCTCCGAAAAGATGCCTTACGGAGAACGCAAAGATTTGGCTGGTCAGACCGTTTGACGATGACGAAATATGGGCTGCCTTATCCTCTAACGGGTCCACTAAGGCCCCGACCCCGATGGCTTCAACTCGTACTTCTTCAAACTCCATCGGCCCCTGTTCAAGGACTCCTTCAAGGCTGCCATACATTTTCTCTATAATGGCGGGAGGATGGTCAGGGAAGTGAACCATACCTTTCTTAAACTTATTCCCAAAGTCCAAACTCCCTCTAACATCGGTGATTATCGGCCTATTTTCGGGTGTAATGTCATTTATAATATTTTTTCGAAGCTCTTGGCAAACAGGCTTGCGGTCGTTCTCCCATCACTCATCTCGCTCAACCAGTCAGCTTTCATCAAAGGGAGATTAATTAGTGATAACATTCGCCTTGCCAATGAAATCCTTTACGGCTTCGACAAAAGAGCTTCCCACAACAAAGCATGCTTAAAGATCGATCTTTTCAAAGCCTTTGACTCGATTGATCATTCATTCATTCTCGTAGCTCTATCTTCCATGGGTTTTTGTTCTAAACAGGTTTCTTAGATTAAGAACTGTATCTCCACCGCTTCCTTCTCCATCTTAATCAATAGTTCCCCCACTGCTTGTTTAAGGGTATTAGGGGCATGCGTTAGGGCGATCCCCTGAGCCCTCTGCTCTTCACGATTGGCATGGAATCCCTCACCTCCCTTGTTGATATTGCTGCTATGGCTGGCCGTTTCCATCCCATGGGGCATGGGCGTTGCATTGTTCCCACTCATCTTATCTATGCGGATGACTTGCTATTCTTCTACAAGGGTTCTCTTCGCTCCCTCTCGGTTGTTAAGGACATCTTGCAGGAATTCAAAGCGGTCTCTGGGCTCAAGCTGAACCTCTGGAAGAGTAAAATCTTCATATCTAGATGAGCCATTCCGGACTTTGCTGCCACACTTCATATGGGGATGCTCCAGTCCCCACCACGTACCTCGGCCTTCCCATGGCCTCTACCTATGGGCGTTGCAGTGACTCGAGAGCTCTTGAAGATTGCATCAGGAATCTTATCAATGGGTGGAACGCAAGAAGTTTGACTATGGCCGGGAGGGCGCAATTTCTGAATACTGTGATTCGTGGTATTTTTCTATACTGATCCGCTGGTGTTATTATCCCAATCTCTAACATCAGGCGCCTAGACAAGATGTGCGCTCATTTCCTTTGGGGGTGGTCGCGCCACGACATTGATTGGAGTCGTATTTGTCTCCCGAAAAAGGAGGGGGGCTTGGGATTGAAGTCCCTACTCTCCCTCCACCATGCTATGCTTGCCTCCTGGGTTTGGAGGCTCCTTTCGACTGACTCTTCTATCTGGGTTGTGTTTATGCGTTCCAAATATCTTTGCAATGGCTCATTTTGGGACATTTTGCCCGTCTCCTCCTGTTCCATTCACTGGCGTAAGATGCTAGCTACCAGACCTGCTTTGCGTGCGGTTATTCGGGGCGACATCCATTCTGCTTCGTGGGCCCCCTCTCCCTCTGGTTTCTCCTTTTCTAGTGCCTATGACCTCCTGAGACCGCGGGTTGTGCAGGTCTCCTGGTGTGCGGTTATTTGGGATCGACACCCCCCCCTTGCTATGCTCTCACTCTCCACCGGGCATTTCTCGGAAGGCTCCCTACAACGGACAGGCTCATCGCGTTCGGTCTTGCTCTTCCCAGCACTTGGGGGCTCTGCTACTTGGAGGCGAAATCGCACGAGCACTTGTTGTTCCGGTGCTCCTTCTCTTCTTCGATTTGGTAGGGTTCTTGTAACTCAATTGGCTTGCAGACCCCCCCCTTCGGATGTTCTTCAAGACCTGGTTTCCTGGATCCTTAATTTGCCTTCTCCGACCGATCGTTCCTCTTATGCCACCCTCCTCACGATTGTGGTTTGGCACATTTGGAGTGAACGCAATCGGTGCGGGTCTAGCTCATGTCGCTGGTCCTCTGAGTGCACTATCGCGGATGTTCTTTTTACCTTCAGGCACATTAAATTTTAGGCTAGTTTCTGAGTTTTTGTTTCATTCTCAGGCTCCGCCTTGTTAATGCTCTCTAAATTGTCCATTTACAAATCTGGCTAGTTCTGTTAGCCTCCTTGTTTTGTAAGTCTTCTTACTTTCCATTTGAAATATATAGTTTACAATTTACATAGCAAAAAAATGATGATGATACTAGTAATAATTAGCTTGAAAAAAAAAACGATCAAACTGTGGACAAGGGATTGCAGTGGATCATGATGATGGGAGCACATCGGACATCAATGGGACCATATATAGTCAGCTGCAGATTCCATATCCACTAAAGTCTTACTTTAATGTCCATAATAATAATAATAATAACAGCATGGAGGATATGCCTCCTCGTGCATTTCCATCTCCCACACCTTTTTCTTCTTCTTCTTCTTATATATACTCCCGTGGGAATTTAGATCGACCTTTCAGCCTCCCCTTATCCCACTTTTGCTTCCCCTCTTTTGGAATATATAGTTTGACTTAGGATATGTCCATGGGTATGATAATGCTGTGGATTGAAGGATTCCTTGACATGAACATCACGTATTATGGTGGAGTGCATCTTTAACGAGATCCACCAACATGATGTCACCTTTTAATTAGTTCATATGCCAATATGATTGGGTTTAATGGGGCTGCTTCCAGCGGAAATCAACTTTACTATCTCACTGTCCAATCCTTCTTTTTTCCCACTTCTTAAAGTATTTTCTAAAAATATCTAGGAGGATTTCAATCACTATATACATACATACGTGTGTCTATATATATATATATATATATATATATATATATATCTGTGTGTGAGGAAAATGGGGCTGCCCCCTAGGGGGAGCTAACTTAGCTCCCCCGCCCTATTTTCTTCAAATTTTTTATTTTTTTTGAAATTTTTTTCCGTGAATATTCATCACTATATCCCTATATTATGTCATAAAAATTTCGTATGAAACAGAGACTCCTACGGCCTCCATCCAGACAACCATTTTTTAACGGTAACAGGATTTTTTAAATCGACCCCGTTCGGATGGAGGTCGTAGGAGTCTCTGTTTCGTATGAAATTTGAATGACATATTATATGGATTTAATAATGAATTTACACTGTTTTGGATTTCAAAAAAAATAAAAAAAATGTGAAAAAGGGGCGGGGGGAGCTAAGTTAGCTCCCCCTAGGGGGCATACACATTTTACCCTATATATATATATATATATATATATATATATATATATATATATATATATATATATAATGTCATGTTCTCATTCAAGATTCGTGTAAAATATACATTCCTAACCCGTCTTGATAGCCCGCTAAAATTTGACAACCTTGATAGACGGGATACGAATGTCTTTTTTACATGAAATTTGAATGAGAACATTGTGTCATATAATGACACAAATCACGCAAGTGTTTTCAGAAAATATCTTAAAATTTGGAAAAAAAAGTGGGCTAGCCAAGTTGGCTCCCATACGAGTAGTCCTATTAAACCCAATATGATTTTACTTGCCGACATTCTTTACATGTGTGTTAGAGAAAGAATCAAACATGCTTATAAGGCACACGGTAAAGAGGGATGAACATATTCATAAGGGGTTTTCTTATCAACATCTGTTATTGGGGGGTGGAATTGTTATAGAAAGAAAGAATCGACATGATTTAGTTCTAAACTACATATACAGAAGATCTTCCACATGTTGAGCCTTATGCTTAATGTGCTCGAACCTTTCTCTACTAACCAATATTTATCGGTAACTGAATCCCACATATCTACGAATATTTCTTTCACGTTCATCATGTTTTTAAGCATATGCTACATTTGAAAAATAAAGTCTTTAATTGAAGATCGTCGTATAATTGATATTTCTGTATTTACCCATATTTATAATTCAATTTTTTCCTCATAATCAGTAGTTGATATTCACGCATTATTGTTGCATCTCTCCATATGGCAGGGTTGACTCATGATATGTCTTTCGAATAATTAACAGGTAAATTGTATTGTATTTGATATTTCAAATAATTATCTTATTTTCTTAATAACTTAAAAGTGAATCAATTTGAAACAATGGTTGCATAGTTTCGGTGAATGGACGTCAAGAAGGTGGTTTTTTCCAGCCACAAAGTGGAATTCGACAGGGATGTCCTTTGGCTCCTTTGATGTTTGTTTGGTCGCTGATGCACTGTCGTGTATGGTTTCTCGAGCGGTTGAAGGGGAATTCTTTCAAGGTTATCAGTTGGATAACTTACAGATTCTCATCTGATGAATCTCCGTTTCATCATCTTTATTTTATCATTTTGGCCTTAAAAACCCTAGTAAATGCATGTAAATACCCTTAATTTAGATATTTTAGCATTCATGCATCATTGTGTAAATAGTGTATAAAATATAGTTTTTAATACCAATAGTATAGAATAAACAAAAGAAAAGAAAAAGAATAAAATATTGAAAATATTTTATGGCTCTAAAACCCGAGACCTAGGCATCTCGATGACTAGGTTGAGAAGGAATAAAGTATGGGAGATAAGGGCCAAAATACAGCTAAAAATCCCTTTATTTAATTCATTTTTAATCATTTTGGAGACCTATTTTTAGTTACACTTTTTATACTCAAATAAAGAAACTTTGAACATGAAAGTTGTAGATAATAAAATATAGAAAAATACAAAATTGATTTCACATAATATATATATATATATTAAAAGTTATACTCTAAATAAGTTCCCAAAATCCCAACTTCCAAGATTCATATCTCTCAAATAAAAACTCAAAATATATCAAAATCACTTTAATTTTATATAAATTTTAATAAGTTATTTAATAAAGGTAGTTTCATATTTTTTGAAGATACGATGTGAAAGTAAGGATTTTGACCCTTATTATATAGTTATACTGATTAAAATATTCATTTTATTTATTATTCATTATTTTCATAATTTCATAATTTTTTATAATTTTATAAATGTTATTTATAATATATGTGCATATTAAAAGTGGAACAAAAAACATCAAGAAAAATGAAAATAAAATACTTGAATAAAATTCATAGATTAATTACCTATATCTATACTTATATAGATAACACATCTAATTAATTAATTATATATATTATGAAAAAATATAATAAAAATATATTTAGGTGTATAAAATTAAGTTATAAATTTATAAAATAATAAATTAAATTAATAAAATCAAAAATACAAAATAAAAATAAAAGACTAAGATATATAGATGAATATTCCTATATATAGCCCTCAAAAAGTAACTTGTAATTATAAACCTTGAATAAATAAATAAAAATCATGATAAGTTTCTTCATAAAATAATAAATATTTTTTATTTCATAACTCAAAATTAATAAAAACATCTTGTATTTATTTTAGATTATAAAAATATTTTTGCCTTGCTTTTTTTCTGGTTGGTCCACATTGGAACAACCACGGGGGTCAAGAGTTGACCTCGGTCAACTCTTCTCCCCAAGCATGCGACTTGTCAGACTTGTGTTTTGTCTCTTCTCCTCGTATTTTTGCAGCCCTCACCTTTCACCAAATCACTTCGACGCCTTCACAACCTTTTCTCCTCGTGGAATGCTCTTTACATGCCCTATGTTCGCATCAAAGATTGCTCCACTGCATCCCGAGATAGGCTTCATTCTTTGAGCCACTCCATCCACTTTGTACATAAACCCTCCGTCGCCTTCTTCCATCTTTTGAACCCTTGACCTAGCTGGGCTCCTTCTTTCTTGCCGGATTGGGGACGGTGACAGGCTCTCCCCCAGCTAGGAAGGAGGCGTCGTGCGTGGCCTAGGGGCGGTCGCCACCACCTTCGCCGACCACCAATGTCGAGGTTCCCTATCTCACTGCTCCTACGGTTTAAGGTCTGTTTTCCACCTTTTTTCTTGCATTTTAGTGTAGTTGTAGTTATAAGATCCATTTCCCACTTTTATTTCCGCATTTTAATCGCTTCATCGATCTCATCCACCGTTCGCCAGAGCTCGCTCCGACAAACTTCGTATCTTGCGCCCTCCGCTTCCATCACCCCACTACGTGGTCGAGGTAGTTTGCCCTCGACCCTTTTACCATCTTTTGCAGTATCTGGAGTTAAGGAAACACCTGGAGGTGATTTTAGGTTTCGACGGAGGCTCTTGGGGCATCTCCGCTCCGCCGGCCTCTTACGGGTACTCATGTCATCATCGGGGATTTTGACGCCGCTAGAACCTATAGGGACGCCTGGTGGATCTTCCTTGGCTATTTTGGAGCATAAAGCAACAATGGAGGAGGGAGATTGAGATTAGGGAAGCTCGCCTCGCCGGAGACGCTTCCCTGTTCTTTCTCCTACGTCCTCCGTAGTTGGATCAAAGGCCGCAGCCCAGATCACACAACCGTCATTTGTTCAGCTCCCGTAGCAGTCGTACAATTAAGGGACAGGATCTAATCATGGCCACTCATCTGCAAACGGGTATCGACACGCCAGAGCTTGACACATGGATAAGTAGGAGGAGTCCTTCCGTTTGATCGTGCTCTTGTCCTGGGTATTTTGCAACCCTACCCAACCATTTTTATTAATTATTAAATAGTATTTGAACTTTCATGTGTAGTTATTTATATTTTAAACTTTCATTTGTAGTTATTTATATTTTGTAATAATTATGTTTTACCCCCTGAACATTACGTAATTACCATTTGGTCCTAGCCACATCACCTCAAATGACGCATCACGTGAGGGGGTATTTTGCAACTAGACCCTTGTGATTTATTATTTTCGTTTAGTCCTAAAAATATTCAATGAAGTTGTAATATTTTGAAACATCTGCATCTAGGCCCTTAACTTTTATATATTTACGTTAAGGTCCCTGCCAGCATGGCTCACGTGCTTGTGCACGTGGGCTCGGTGTTTTTGCAAAGAGGCCCATATGGATCTCAGATTTTGTAATTGGTCCAGATATTTGAATATCCAATTATATTTTTTTGGCAAAGTTACAATTTGGCCCCTAGAACTTCTGTTATTTACATTAATACCCTTGTCTATTTATTTTAAGTAGCTATTAAACTCTAAAAAATCCCAAAAATAAGTGCATCTTCATGATTACAAAACATTCATGCACAAATTTTAGTTTGCAATTTTGAAGCCTTTTATTTTTATAAAAAAAACAAAAAACATCCCATTCTGTCCCTATTTGCAAAAGATAATACATAAATTATAGAACCCTTTTGAAAAATTCCAGAAAAAATATATTTTATATATTTTTACTTATTTTACAACTCTCGAACAAAAATCACTAAAAAATCTAAAAGAAAACTCATAAAAATTGAAAAACCCCTAAAACCTTTATAAAAAAATAAAAAATTCTTAAAAATCTCAAAAATATAGTTTCTATTTCTGAATTTTATTTTTATTATTATCTAATGTAAAATTTAGTTTGGAGTTTTTTTGATACTATTTGGTATTTTCCCCTTCCATCTGAATCTCAACTATTTATTTTATCCCTATTTTTGGATATTTTTGAATTTAAAATTTTATAAAATTTAGTAAAAGTTTCTAAAAAATAGAAAAAAAGTAAAAAATTATCTAAAACCCAAAATTATTTTACTTTACTTATTTTTATTAATTTTTATATGAACCCTGTCCTATATTGTATATATATATCTTATATATAGCTTTATATCTATAGTAAAAGAAAAGAAATAAAAAATATAAAATATGAAAAGAAAATATAAAATCAGAAAATTAAAAATAAAAAAATATATAAATTCAAAAATAAAATAAAAATTAAATATAAAAGCTCACAAAAAAACACATATAGATAAATACTCATAATCACCAATTTTGCATTCTTTGCACGATCTATTCTGCGTGTTCCATGTGTTCGACACTCTACACATACTTGCACTTATACACATCCTTGTTGTAGAGTTATAATAAATTTTAAGTCCGCACTTGCTTTCATTTCTTGATTATTAATTGTGGATTGATTGTTGAATTTAGTGGTTTTCTGAAGTGGTAAACACATCGACTGCAGTCTTGCACTGTGAGACCATACGACCCTTTACAAAATCATTATTTCACCATCCTACAGTATACCGATGACAATTTTTTTCATAGAAGGGGAGCCCAGGAGGCAGCAAGGATTGCTATAATGCTCGGCATATTTGGGGGGATTTCATGCCTCAACATCAACTATGACAAGTCATTGTTTGTTCCCTTTGATTTAACAGATGAAGAGGTGATATCCTGTGGGAGCTCACTAAAATCCAGAGGAGCATCCTTCCAATCAACTATCTGAGGCTACCACTGGTTAGTGGATGTCTTTGGCAAATAGATTGGATGCCAGTGGTTGAACGAATCGAAAGAAGACTTGCAGGCTGGCATACTTCCTGCCTATCGCGAGGGGGTATTTGATCCTTTTGAAGATAGTATTATTTGAGATTTCGACCTTCTTCTTGTCTCCACATCTTCTTTCTGCAAGGGTTCGTAGATGCTTGGAGACCTTAATGTGACGATTGTTTTGGTCGAGTACAGGGAATTCCCCAGTGATTTCCTTGATTGGATGGCAGACAATCATGCTTTCTGAGAGTGATGGTAGTTTGGGTGTCCTGGACCTGGATATGATGAACAAGGCACTGATGGCAAAGTAGGTGACATGCATTTGGGGTAGTGATTCTGATCTGTTGTGTTCGTTAGTGCAAAAGATGTATGGGGTTTCGGACTCTCTAGTGGAGATCAGACCAGGTGCTTATGCCATCTAATTTCTAGAGGGGAATCTGCTCCATCCTCCCTCACATCTCATCATCTATACAACCATGTCTTGGTGCTGGGGATGCCTTCCAATTTTGGTTGGATGACTGGTCTGGGCATGGGGCTCTTCGTGGTAGTTTTCGAAATTTGTTTTGCTTTGGCAATGAACCAACACGAATGAGTAGGTGAGATGTGGGTTGATGGTGCATGGTCACTTAGGTTTCATGTAGAGTTTTTCGAGCATTAGACGACAAACCTCTTGAGAATGAGGGAGTTATTCGTTCAGATGGAGGTTCCCTCAATCAAAAGAGACCATTGGACTTGAAGATATGGTCACTTTTCGGTGAAGAAGGCACACAAAGTTTTTTATGATTCATTTATTTTTAATCCTGGCATAACTATGCCAACCTTGGGGGCAGATTTGGACTTGGAAGATTCCTCTTTGAGTCAAAGTATTCATGTGGTTACTAGGTAGGGGGAGGATCATGACGAGCATACGAAGGGCCAGAGTATTCCCCGTGGTTAGTGATTCGTGCCAACATTGCATGGAAGGTATCGAGGACATTAACCATTTATTTTTTGCCAGTTCAACATCGAGAGATATTTGGGCTGAGCTTGCTCTCACCGGGATCAGTGTGGAGAATTCTAGATCCTTTTGAAATTCAATTGGGACTTCCCATAATCTGCATTCTTATGTGACAATTCATGCAGTGGCCACATTGTGGGCAATTTGGCTTGCAAGAAATAATGAAGTCTTTCGAAGGAAGAGAATGTATGTTGAGAATGTTCTTGAACTTGCCAACATCCTTCGGGACTCTTGGTCCTTGTACTTATTATACATAATTTGTGAATATAAAATTTTTGGGTGCTTGCCTTGATAGCGTTGCACCCTTTTTCTTAAAAAAATGTTTTGAATGTCAATCATGTCACCGAATTGGAATGCATCCTTTCTATATATAAGCATATTCCTTTGTGGAATAATATAAAAAGACAAATATATTATCTTCTTCAATCAAAGTTCCTTTGAAGGAACTATTTGAGTTGCTTAATAGATCTCGATGTTGGTGTGTGCACGCCAGTTGAATCTATTTTTAGGTCGAACACATTTTACATGTCTCAACAAATAGGTGCCATGTCAAATCAGATATTATATATCAGACCCCTCTTATTTTGCCTACAAATTTTAGATCAATTCAATGGCATCTAATTTATTTTGAATGATTTTTTTAAAGAGTGGTGTCTGAATAGAACATGTAATGTAGCTCTTAAGTATAAAAATGACCTTAGTCTTGATGTTAATATATGCTAATAAACTTTTTGATTATGATGATAATATTTTAAACCTTCACATTTTACATCATTGCACATATACGTATAGATAATACTTTGTGTACATATATGTTCTCCATTCATTTCAAAGTTACATGGCTTAAATTTTTTAGACTTTGTCATAATTTTGCAAGGATGTCCATCTAAAAATTTTCTTCCATTCTATGTATATATAATTGCATGAATACCATTATGCTAGTATTGTTATGTATATATAGCCTTTTATTTAGTGAAATATTTAAAGATAAATGAGTTAATTTCAAGTTTTTTTAGAATGTCGTGCATTCAAATATAGCTGATTTAGCTATTATATCATGTAATTGACTTCAAGGCCGTGGTCATAAAATTTGGATTTTCCAGAGGGTATATATCGTCGTAGGTTTGAGTCTTCCTACATTAATTTTTCTATATCTTGATTAGGTTTGTAAATTTTAATAATAAAATGAATCTGACCAAAATATCAAGAAATTATACAAAAACGAATATTATAAATATTTTAAAAACCATAAAATTTGTTGTAAATTTGAGATAATGCTACTTGATACAAAATGCTCATGTTCGCATTATTTTTTTGAACATAATTAATCTCATATGCATAAATAAATGCATATGACCATTTATGTAAAAGCTCCGTAGAGAAAAACAACATTCATGTGATCATCAATGTAAAGATTCAAAACAAAAGATTGTGTATGTCATGAAATTTTAAAGGGTTATTCAGGAGAATCATCTGTGGAATTTAAGCAATAAATTCATATAAAGGAACATTTACAGAGTCTTTCCTTTTTAAAAAAGGGATAAATGTATGCGAGAAAAATGTCTGCACAACTAGAGATGAGCATCGAACGGTCTCTTCGAGTCAGCAGTGACCTGATCCATAGTCCAATATAATTAATAGGTCATGGACTGAGCCAAGGTTTAAAATTTTTTATCCATCTCGACCTGCAACTAGGGCTGTGCGAGGTTCATGAATTTGTTGGTACCCAATACAACTCGTATGGATTGACCCAAAATCAATTGGTACCTAATAGATTACATTAGATTGTGTACCCAATCCGCTTGACCTGTGATATACGGAGCTCCGAACCTATGATCCACGGGTATCCATAGGTCGACCCATTTCATCGCCCCTCTAACCTGAACGATGCACATTGATCTACCAGGTGGTGTTCACTAAGGGTGCAAACATATAGATACGCATATTGATGTAGGTATTACCGTATCCTTATCCGTTTGTAAATACGAATTGTGGTGCAAATACATATATGAAATCTATATTACATAAGGGATACATATGTAAAATGAATATAATCTCGTATGAATAACATTGGAAATATTATATATATCAGCATAAATATACATGTATTGGATGGAGTACATATGATATAAAAATAATAAATGTACAAATATTTTAACAATTATACCAAATTGATAAATTATTTGTTGATATTAAGTGATATCCATATCCATATCTATGTCAAATCGGATTTTTGCAGCACCTCAGACACATGTATGTGGGAACACACTCAGATCGACACCTCATGTGTCGATTCGATTTGGAGGCATCAAATCATAATAATTTACTATTCAGGAATTAAAGTTGAGATTACATTAATTTATAATGACTTAATTCACACAGGAAGATCTGAGTTGAAATTTAAAATACAATATAATGATTTATAATAATTTCATTAATCCATCTTTCAAGATTCCTTTCAATTAATGATAAATATGCAATCTCGACATTTCTTCCCAAATCGGCTGCTCGACACATTTTTTCAAATGTTGATTTTTTTTGTAGATATTTATTTTATTATGAATTAATTAATAATTATATAAAACGTTCCTATCAAGATTTATATAAAAAAGGGTATGGTGGCGAATCGGCTACTATATACCCATACTTCAACTCCAAGCCTCGAGGCTAGGGATGCAAACATGTATGGTTATATCCATGTATGTTTCATCGTTGTATTGTATTTAGATTTTGACATTCATATCCATATCATTTTCAAAATGAACATGGATATGTATATCATTTTGATATCTGTAAACATCAGTATTTGTATCACTATATCATTATGACATAATTTTATACCATATTTCATCATAATTGGCAGACTTTTTATGATATAAGCACATTTATTATATTTTATGGTGTATTTCCATCAATTCGTGCAATCAAAAAGTATTTTTGATAGTACTCATATGCGATTAATCTCTGATTTACAATTGTCTCTATTTTAAAAGATATGGTTAAATAGTTTTCATGTCAGTTGATATCCATATCCCAATCTCTGTTCGTATTAAAAGCAGATTAGTAATATGGTAACACATATTTTTGTCCGTATACGTATCTGTCCATTTGCATCCTTACTTGATACTCATCGACGGTCACCGGACTCATCAACATGCATGAATCGATACTATTCAAGGTCCCTCGACGATACTAATCCTACGTATTCAATAATCATACAATAATATTGTTAAAATTGATAGAAAGTTCGAGATAAATAGACTGTGGACATTTGATTTTTGAACATATATGAATTTTGTATTTTTTTTTGATTTTTTTCATCATTTTCATTTAACACAAATCCTCATTTTGGAGTTTTCACTTTAGCAAATTTGGCTTGGTCTATATCTTATTATTTTGGATCCATGGATACCCATGACTAATCCGATATCCATTTCACAAATAGATATCCAATTTAATAGATAACTATTTTTAATTGGAGCATATCGATCCATTAATCTGATGTCATGGTTCGGATCGGGTCAAGCACATACGGAGTGAGCTTTCGCCCCCGAACACCCCTACCTGCAACCCAGCCAAACCGGATTAAGCTCTCCATTTTGGTGAATTTTGTACGACTAAACTATATCTGAGGGTATTACAACCAAAAGTTCCCACTGAAAGAGTACGTGAAGAATTACGAGGGTGTACGTGCAAATAATGGAAAAGGGGTATTTGCATGCACACACTCTCCATTCATAAATTTGCATATATACCCTATGCTGGAGTAACAAATACAGTCATTGTTGAGATATGCCCTCGGTAGCATCGAATCATTTTCTATACGATTACAATAAACGGATCTTGACTGACTTGATTAATGTGTACAGATTTATGGATTCAATGAAGTTCCTTTTATCGATTACCCGTACATACACATGATGAAAAATGGGGCTGCTCTCTTGGGGGAGTTAATTCAACTTTTCTCACCTCATTTTCCAGGTATTTTTTTATTTTTTTGTGAAAAATGAATCCGTGAAAATCATCATTATATATTTATATTACGTCATTCAAGTTTTATGAGAAATAACAACCCCTACGGTTTCCATATAGATATTCATTTTTAACAGTCATAGAATTATTGTAATCGACCCAATCTGAATGGAGGTCATAGGAGTCCTTGATTCGCACGAAATTTGAATGACACAATATAGAGATATAATAACGAAAATCTACGGAAGTATTTTACAAAAAAATGGACAAAATGAGGCAGGAGGAGCCAAGTTAACTCCCCCAGGGGCAATCCCATTTGTTTTGTGAAGGAAACCTTAGGAGGTTTTTTCTTAATATATTGAGGAGAATATGTGTTTCAAGTTTCATGCAAAACAAATATTCTTAACATGTTCATCTAGAGTAGGTCATTTTCAGCAATTCTGAGACCGTTAAAATTTGACGGTCTTGATGAAGATGATAGTAGTTTCAAAATTAAATTGAATTTTGAATGACACCATGGTGATATATAGTGATCTAATTCACCAAAAGTTTCATTTCGAAAAAATCAAAAAATAATGAAAAAATGAGTTGAGTGTGTATATATGTGTGTGTGTGTGTATGTATTGTAGTGTTGATGCTTGGGTTATCAACAAGTCTCGTTAGAGTTCTTGTCTCTGTACTCATGTTTTCTTTGCTCTTTTTCTTTTCTACATTACGTCGGTGAGATTTTTTCATGTAAATCGTTTCTTCGTGATTACTTGCTTATGGTAGATTTTGTGTTGGGATCGTCGTCGATCGTCATAACTCATAATCACCGCTAACATAAGATCAAAATTACATTGAAGTGTACGTTTACATGATCACCTACCCTAAGCCGAGGATCGCAATCTCAGGAGCAAGAACAGCCCAATGCGCGATGCTGAGCGTTGATGTGATGAACTATGGCGCCAAATATGCGCACATCACAGGGGATGCGCAGCCTGGAGTTGGGGATAAACCCATACTCCTGCTGCGCTCGATCCAGCAACTCCTGGAACAAGGGGTGCTGCAGGATGCACACCCTTATCACGAACCTCTTGCGCTCTTCTCCCACGTACACCACCAGATGCCCCCTCGGCACGTCACCGGGGATCGATGGCTCTTCCTTACGCTGCCGCCCGAGCTGCTCGCAGCGCGTCGTCGACTTCTTCGTAGGTTTCTTGAGGAAGGCTTTGGTGGATATGTACTTCATCTTTGATGCTGCTGCGTAGTTAAGATGGAGGAGGATGTGTGGTCTGTGCTTCGGTTTTATACTGTGGTAGGACTTTAATAGTTTAATCAGGAGATCGCTGCACCTGTATATCGTTCTGTGCTGCCCATAAGATTGCATGGCAGAAATGTCTGATTTGGCATGACATGTTCTCGGCATGCTGTTAACATTGTGATAAATCTATATCTGATTCACGAAGCAAATTGTAAAACTCTATAAAATCCCAACTAACCCATCAATAAGAAGGATGTTTTACTCGAACCATGCATAATCGGCAGATTACATGCTAATTAAGTTCGACTAATGTGGTTCATTGATTGGGCATGTCAGCCGATTAAAGATTGGGTCAGAATCTGTCCTCCGATGTAATCAAGGACAGCCATCTACCGGATCTTGTGGTCTGCTTATTCTTTTTTTTTTCTTTTTGAACTTGTTCCTCAAAATCCAATCTTATAAATAAAATCTTCGATTAATATTCAACATTACCACCAAATTTTGTTAAAATCTGACTCATTTGTTATTTTATCTTAACGATAAAAATCTGGTTCTTTTTTAATGGAATTTAAATTATTTAAATGTCATATTTTTGACTATTAAGATAAATAGCAAATGACATCGAATTGGAGCGAAATTCGGAGGACATGCAGAAGATTCAATAGGTTGGATTTTCTGGAACCGGTTTAAAAAAGTTAACACGATAAGCATCCACCCTTTTCCCTGAAGGATGGTAGCAGCGGCCCTGATCGACGAGATCCAAAGTTTGCTCCGACCCCTGTTGCCGCCTCACTCCTACAAGCAGATGAGCCTCGTTGCGACTTCGCTCGTGGCTGAGGCGAAGATCGGAGATCGCCTCACGCGACTCCCACCTCCCAAGCGAACCCGATCTCCTTCTTCCTCTGCTATCTCCTTCCTCTTCTACGATTGCCATTCGACCTCCGTTCTCAATTTCCAATGCAAGGAGCAAGTAGCTTGCGGTGTTCTACACTATTCAGACGGAAATAATTTACTTATATCTAACGACGTTACTCTCAGGAGCGGTAGAACACTTCGTCCATCGACTACATCGAAGGGAATGCATTTTGCATATGATGGCGAAGCATCAGCAAGGTCAACAGCAGGAGAAGAATCTATATGCAATGGAACGAGGAAATCTTCCTAAGACATGAGCTCATATTATCGTGAAGAACTTGTTCAATTTGACTGGATCCATGCTTCAAATCTTCATAAAAATATTTTGTTTGTAAATTTCTCTTAGTTGTGTAAATAAAATTTTTGAAAATCGATTTGCAAATGATTTGAAAAATAGTTTCAAAATCTTTTAAAAATTCTATATATACTGTTTGTATAATTCACAATGAAGTTGCATTTGTTGATATATTCCTTGTAACGAATCATATAACAATAGTTACTCCTTTTAGGGCAACGGTTAATAAAATTTTTAGTGAATGTCATGTTCATTGTTAAAGATTCATATAGATAGGATCAGAGGTGTCGTAACCCTTTTTTTATTTGTTTTGTAATTTTAATCCAGCCTTATAAGTTGAATCTTATATTAGTGCTCTACAAATCCTTCAAATTTTGCTCACATCAGAAGTTATTCGCTATTTTATTTTAATAGTAAAAAATTCAGTCAACCTCTAGAAATTTAAATTCAATTTAAAAAAGATCCGAATATTTCACCGTTAAGATAAAATAGCAAATAAGCTCGAATACTAATGGAATTTAAAGGATATGCAGAGCATTAATAACAAAAATTCAATCTGTAAAATTAGATTTTAAGATCAAAATTGCAAAAATAAAAATAAATTAGATTACAGCACCTCTAACTGTCTGTTACAGCAGAGGGGATCCGAGCCCAGGTTCCGGTCCCTTGTTCTTGCCACTACGTGGAGCCACATGCGGACTACCGCAAGTTGGGTTTATCTTCTGGGATGTCGGGATTGGAAACAGTGCCAGCCGAGCATTACTCCTCTGGAAAAGCTTAGTTGTGGCCTCCCATGGCGAGGGTTCTGATTGAATCAAACAGAGATGGTCTTCCTCTTCCACGGCAGAGGGTTGTTAGGTCGGACAGAGGGAGGACAGCTTCATGATGCAACAACCACCTGCTTGAGGTGCAGCACTCTTGCACACAATGTGATCCTCGGCATTAATGGGATTTCATAATATCCCGACACCTCACTTGAGATCACATGAAGTATTTCATGTGCTCATATGCCTTAGTTGCAGGGTATCGTGCACTTACATGGTCTTTTGCCAAGGAAATATCAAAGAGGTACGTAGACATAAGGTCGAAATTATGGATGCTAACAAACAAACACACACATATATATGTTATCATATTTTTATCTTTTCTATAATATGGATATAGATACGGAAATTGATATTTATAGATATTGACGGTAAAAATCATATCCTTAAATACGAGTACTGATAAGGATAATTCGGATACGAATATTCTACAAACGAATCGATACGGATCATCCGTAGATATTACTTTTTTTCACTAATACTAAAATTCATTGTAAATCAACATCAACAATAACAAAATAAAGCTTTTTCTCACATTAAGTTGGGTCGGCTACATGAATTATTTTCCTCCATTTAAATCTATCTTTTGTCATTCTCGAGCTTAGATCAAAAAATTAGGGATATTTACACCCATAACCCTGAGTAATATCGTAATTACCCCAGGTACCCTCGATAATCACGAATTACATTCAAAACTTTGAGTAATGCTTAACTCTTACACTCATAACACCGTCTTAATTTTTATCGAATTTCCCGTTAAGAATAACAGTATCCGTCTCGTATTTTATATTTTGTACCCTTTAACTTTTAATTATTTACAAATAAGACCATTCCCTTCCTCCTCCTTCCCCCCTCGTCCTCCAAGCTGCACATCTGCCTCCCCCACCGCCTTCCCCAGCCCGCCGGCCACCCCGTCTCTCCCTGGCCGTCGGTCGCCGTGCCACCAGCTCCTCTGCCTCGTGCACAGCCCCACCGCCCCCTTCCGCGCCCCTCCCTGCCCCACCGAACCGAGACCCCTCGCAGCTCCCTGCCTGCGCAGCTGATGAATCCACATTTCATCATCTTTATTCTATCATTTTGGCACCAAAAACCCTAGCAAATGCCTGTAAATACCCTTTATTTCATCATCTTAGCATTCATGCATGTGCATCTAGATAGTGTATAAAATACTATAATTAAGGTCAAAATTATAGAATAAATAAAAGAAAAGAAAAAGAATAAAATATTGTAAATATTTTATGACCCGAAACCCCGAGACCTAGGCATCTTGATGAATAGGTCGACAAGGAATAAAGTAGGGGGAGATAAGGGCCAAATACCTATATTTATTAATTCATTCTTTATTCATTTTGGGACCTATTTTTGGTTCCACTTTTTGTGTATCAAATAAAGAAACTTTGTACATGAAAGTTGTAGATAATTAAATAAAGGAAAATACAAAATTGATTTCACTGAAAAATAATATTCAGATAAAAAGTTATGGTCTGAATAAAAACCCAGAATCCCAACTTCCCAGACCCGTATCTCACAACTGACAACTCCAAATGTAGCAAATTCACCTTTAATTGTATATAGAATAAAATAATCTATTTAATGGTGGTAGTTTCGCAATTGGCGGAGCTACGGTTTGAAAGTTGAGTTTTGGGACCCCTATTGTATACTTGTACAGATTAAAATATTCAATTTATTATTTATTCATTATTCCTATATTTTTATATTTTTATAATCTTTCAAATATTACTTATAATAAATATGTGCATTAAAATTAGAATAAAAATGCAAAGAAAATACAAAATAAAAATACTTGAATATTAGATACATAGATACAATACCCAGGCCCATACCTATACAATACCTATGTTTATTTTATTTAATACACTAAACAATTCAGAAAAATGAAATAAAATATATTTACATGTACAAAAGTATTTTATAATTTTAGAAAATAAGAAATAAAAATAATAAAATTAAAATACACAAAATAAAAATAAAAGAACAAAGTATGTAGATATAATACCTATATAGGCTATAATAAGTAACATTTAAAATAAATCTCATAAAAATAATTAAAATTTATAATAAAATACTTCATAAATTAATAAACATTTTTTATTTTTTAACCAAAATGAAATTCATCCATTTACTATTTTATTTCGATTTTTGAAAACATTTTTTGAGGATTTTTCCTGGTTGGTCCACGTGGACCAACCAGGTTGGTCTGACAGTTGACCTCGGTCAACTGTCTGACCTCCTCCTCTAGACTTGTCAGAAGGGTTTTTGTCTCATCTTCTTGTCATTTTCTAGGTCCAACTGATAAACACAAATTATCGTAGGTCTAAAGAGTATGTCTCACACAAGGCGGAGACAACCGATGTCGATGCGGCGACCCACAATAAAGTGTATTTAATCAACAATTAACCCACACTAAAGATCAACGAATTAGAACTAATGTGGAGTTAAAATTTATTTTTAACTCTGCACAAATGGTGTATAGTGACAAGTATGCAGAGAGTTCGAACACAGGGAACAAGCAGGGTAGTTCAAGCAAATGAATGCACAAGTGTGTGTGTGATGTGTGAGTGTCTACACTAAGCAAGCAAGCAAAGATGTTTTTGTGGGTTTTTAATTTTTTTTATTTTAATTTTTTTGATTTTGTATTTTGATTTTTAATTTTCTGATTTTTATATTTTCCATTTTATATTTTTCTTTTTTCTTTTTCAATATTGGAATTTAAAGACAATATAATACAAGACAAGATAAAATATTTATAAAAAGGTGTAAAAATACTCAAAAATTCAGAAATAAAATGTTTTTGGTCTTTTTAAGATTTTTTACTGTTTTTGTGATTTTTGGGGATTTTTCAAGGTGTTTTTGATATTTTTAATTACTGAAATAAGGCAAAACAGTGGAAATAAGGCTGGCTGTGAATAAAATGAGATTTAAAAATAGCAAACAGCAACCAAAATTTTTCACACTATTTTTCAAATAAAAAGGACAAAATGAGGAACAAACAGAAACTGAGTTTTTGATTTTTGGAGTTTTCTACTATTTTATATATTTTTTTGAAGTTTTTGAGTGTTTTTAAATTTTTAGTGTTTTTCTTTTGAACTTTTTAATGATTTTTGGACTGACACTAAAAGATGATAAAATAGACACTAGGTAATTTTTTGGAATTTTTGGAGGTGTTTTAATATTTTTTTGGTATTTTCTGAAATAGACAGTGCACAAATAGCAAGTTTTTGATTTTTAATAAATATGAAAATAGAATGAAATCAAAAACTAAATAGATGGCGTGAAAGTACACATGTCCAGGAGCTTAACCCTATTTTTGTGGAATTTTTGGAGTTAAAATGATAGGTCAAATAATTAGAGCAAACATCCAAACATTAAACAGTCCTAGCAGGGGTATATGTGCAATATATCAAACATCCAGGGGCATTCATGCAATTTTGCGCAAAAATATACACTGAATATTTAATTTATAGCATCAAAAAGCAATTACAAAAACCGCAGGGGCATGCAAGCAATTGACCCGCCAGGGCGCGTGACTTGCACGCGCCTGGCGAGGACTGGAATGTAATATCTCAAAACTTGAGGGGTCGACGTGCAAAATATCCAAAAATATTACACTTCATACGAAAGTTTTTGTACTGAAACGAAATACACAAAAGCCCGAGGGGGTCCTTGCAAAATGCCTACCCCCTCACGTGAACTGGTCACGTGAGGTGACGTGGCGAGGACCTGGCTGCAAATATCGAAAGTCTGGGGGCCTCTTCGCAAATATTACAAACTATTTAAACTACAACCAAAAGTTTAAAGACTAAAAAGTAAATACAAAAGTTGCGAGGGTGGGGGTGCAAAATACCCTCGCTAAGGCGCTCTGCAGGTGACGCATGGCGCGCATCCTACGGCTGGGAGGCGATGGGCGATCCAACGGCGGGAAGCACTCCACTTATCCACGTGGCAACACCAGGGCGGCCGATGACGGTTGGGCGATGCACGGTCTGGATTAGATCTCCTCCGATGATCAGACGGCAGGCACGTGGGGAGATCTAACGGCTCCCATGCGATCTGGGGCTCCTCCTGGATCCGACGGTTCTGGCAGCAGAGGGAAGAACTCGGAGGAGCTCCGGTTGGGCGAACTTCTCCGAGCTCCTCCGTCCAGCTACGGGGACGATCGGGCTTGCAAATCGGTCGAGGACGCTCCTGCAGGTGTCAGCTGACGTCTGGGAGCAACAAAAGCCACCGGCGGTCGCCGGTGCTCTCGCACGGAGGTGGCGGAGCTGCAAGGCCCCAGGTGCTCCGGCGAGAGGGCAAAAATCGCTCCAGAAACTTCGATGGGGTTCAATACCTGCACCCAAAAAGTTAGGGAGGTCGAGGGCAAAATGCCTCGACCTCGGGTGGCTCTCGAAATGGACGGGGAGGCGAGATAGGTACTCGCCGGAGTTGCGCTCCGGCGAGGTGATCGATTAGGTGAGGGAGTGATCGATTCGACGCGGGGTAAAGGGGGAAATGATCCTAATGTTAACAGGAACAAGATGGAGAAAGAAAGGGGATGAATGGCAGCCTCAATAGCCAAAGGCTAGAGGGTGAATACCTCACAGGGGTATCCGCCGGAGGTGATGGTGGAACACGCCCAGCTCGCGTGCCTCCGCCTCTTCGAAGGTGCAGACGAAGAGCTGTCACCTCCACGTTGTTGAGCGACTCCAAAGAGGGGGGAAAACTGGATGAAATGCGGTTCGAATTCAAAGGGAGGTCAAGGAGGACCTTAAGTATGGTTGACGATGGAGGTTGAAAGAACGAGGCGGCTGGCTCGATTCAGAGGCTCTCAACCCAAGACGATCCTTGGGCGAGCAAGAGGGATAGTAGGTGAAAAAGTTTGCAGAAGGACTCGAGCTCAAAGGGTGAAAGAACGCGCCTCGAAAATTTGGTGAACATGGGGTCAAAGATGGTTCTGACAAAGGCTACAGGGTGTAGGTCAGACTGTTGACCTAGGTCAACAGTCCTGGCCTCCTGGTTGGTCCACGTGGACCAACCAGGAAAAACCCTGGAAAAAAGTCTTATTAAATCAATTTAAAAATATTAAATGGCCGAATTAAATAAAAGTTATAAAATAAAAAATGTTCAAAATTTTATGTAGTATTTAATTCTGATTTTTATTTATCTTTATGACTTATATTTTTACAAGTTACCTTTTTAACCCTATATAGGTATAATACCTATGTATTTTAATATTTTATTTTATTTTATGTATTTTTAATCTTATTATTTTTATTTATGATTTTGTAAAATTATAACATACTTTTATATACATAAGTATATTTTTATTTTATTTTTCTGAGATGTTTTATATATTTAATAAAATACAAGTGTATTTTATATAGGTATAAGTAGATGCAGTACACCTATGTAGTCTTTATACAAGTATTTTTATTTTTATTTTTCTTTGCATTTTATTTCAATTTTAATGCACATATATATTATATTATATTATAAAAATATAAAAAATGAATAAATAAAGAATAAATTGAATATTTTATTCAGTACAAGTGTGCAATGAGGGTCCAAAACTCAACTTTCAAACCGGAGCTCCGCTAAATGCGAAACCACCGCCATTGGATAGATTATTTTATTCTATATACAATTAAAGGTGAGTACACTGCATTTGGAGTTGTCAGTTGTGAGATACAGGTCTGGGAAGTTGGGATTTTGGATTCTTATTCAGACCATATCTTTTTGTCTGTACATGATTTTCCTGTGAAATCAATTTTGTATTTTTCTTTATTAATTTATCTACAACTTTTATGTACAAAGTTTCTTTATTTGATGTATAAAAAGTGGAACCAAAAATAGGTTCCAAAGTGAATAAAGAATGAATGAAATGTATAGGTATTTTGACTGTATTGCTGACCTTATCTCCCCCTACTTTATTCCTTCTCGACCTATTCATCAAGATGACTAGGTCTCGGGGGTTTTGGGTCATAAAATATTTGCAATATTTTATTCTTTTTCTTTTCTTTATTTATTCTATAATTTTGGCCTTAATTACAGTAATTTATACACTGTTTGAATGCACATGCATGGATGCTAAGATGATGGTTTTAATGCTATTTACAGGCATTTGCTAGGGTTTTTGGTGCCAAAATGATAGAATAAAGATGATGAAATGTGGATTCATCACCAACCTTGCACCAAATCGTGTCGATGTCTTCTGCATTTTTACGCCTCGATCAATGGTGAATCACGCCCAGGTGATTCCTTGGGCCGAGGACCATCGATCGAGGCGCTGGGCCCTCGTCTTCCACGCCGTTCGTCAACCCTACAAAAGAAGACCCCCGACTTCAATTCGAATTTTAATCCTTCTTCCGCCACTTTCAATCGAAAACCCCTACCTCCTCGTGCTCCTAGTGACAGTGGGAGTCGAATCGACCCGGGGTTCGAGTTGTTTGGTGTAGAATCGAAGCGATTCGACCCTCGCCGGAGCTCCGCCCGAAGCCATCCACTTCCGTCTCTGGTGAGCTGACGAGCCCGCAAAAGCCGCGATAAGAAAGTGTTTTTAATCGTCGATCGTGAAAATAAATATGTGTCGTTCGTTGTAGGCGGCTTTCGAGAACAGTCAAGAAATAACCACAATTTTTAATCAAATTTAATCAAGTGGTTTGTATGTTTATTTTACTTGGGCAAGTCCCAAGGTCGATCACAAGGAGGCAAAGGAACAACCTAGATTAATGTCTATCCAATTTTGAGTTCGGTTTTCAAGGCGGTCTTTTTTTTGGAATTTTTCAATGCAATATGAGATGCAAAATGCAAATTCGGCCTTATTTTAGGGTCTAAAATGTAAATTGCAATCAAACTATGTCCGAAAAATATGAAACTAATGTAGATGACGATGAAATAAATGCACTGTAATTTTTTGGAATTTTCTGATGCAATATGAATTTTTTATGAATTTTTCAATATTTAATTATAATAAATATTAAACCTACTTATTTTCGAGGAACAAAATTATCTAAGATCTATCACTAGGTGATGGATCCCAGAAAAATCCTAAACCTTGAAAATGTGGGGTTGAATATTTATTAAAAATCAAGTACTGAAATGTGCTAAATGATTTTTACGGAGCAAAGTATGCATGCAAATGCAATGATTTTTTGGGCAAAATGTCCAGCAACTTAATCTCTACAATATGTGATTTTTGGGGAATTTTTAAAGCAACGGTTAATTAACTATGAATTTCCGAGCACAGATTGGGCAAAATATCTCAATTTTCGCAAAACAATTATTTATTAATCAACCATCCATCACAAAATTACCTACAAGATGTCAAACAGTAGAGAATTAATTAACGAACATCATGCTATTTTTAGATTAATTAAATAATGTAAAGAAATTGTTCAAAACTGGGGAGGAACACAGGGGTACAAATGTAAATATAATATAAATAAATAAAAAGAAAATGCAGGGGGGGCCTAAGAGCAATTACCAATAATTCCGGGGACACAAGTGCAAAATTCCCAGAGGTCATGTGCTGGGCACGTGCCTCTGGCTGATGGGGGCCTTGGCGTAATATGAAGAAGAATCGAGGCTGTTTCTGTAAACTGCCCAAAGGTCACGTGCGCAGCACGTGACTTTGGGCTGATGTCAGCACTGACGTCTTGCTGACGTTGGTGGCCTGGTCGTGGGGCTCGGCGGAGGAACCCAGCCGATCCTGCGGTGGGAGACGAAGGCAGACCTGCCTAGCCTCTGGCTGGCGGTGGTGGCGAAGTCGGAGCCGGCGGTGGGCGGCGTAGTCGACCAAGGCGAGGGGGCGGAGCCTCCTGGCGTTAGGCGAAGTCGGAGATGGTGAAGCGCTGGAGTGCTGGCTGAGGAGCTCCAAGCAGTTGGCGAGCGAAATCGGAGCACGAGGACGAAGGCGTTGGCCGACACACGGCCGGCGGGCGTCGAAGGCGAGACGTAGCTGCTGGATCCTGGAGTCGAGGCGGGGGTGGTCGACGAAGAAGCTCGCCAGGAACCTGGAGTTGGCGGAGAAGACGAGGCTTGCGGAAGAAGCGTTGGCCGTGAGCGGAGCTGGTTGATGTCGATGAAGATGACCGAGGAGCGAAGGCGTACGGTGAAGGTGGAACGCTCGGTGGAGACGAAGGTTGCGCGAGATGGGGATGAACGGAGAAGATGGATGGTGTTGTCGAGGGTGGTTTTGGTTGATAACGGGCTCAACGTCGCAGGAGGCGGAGAGAGATAAAGAGCGAGGAAGAGAAGAAGAAGGAGAGAGAGATACCTGGGGGAGGAGGCTCGACGGCGAGTGAAGGCCGGAGCGGAGCAGCGGCTTGGAGGCGGCACTGCGGCGAGGTCGACCGACCTCGGATCTCGCCGATGGAGGGGGGGCTTCGCCGGACTGTCACTACCGGAGAAGGGTTCCTGGGGTTGAACGGCGGATGAAAGTCTTGGGAGGGGTTGCCGGGGTTCTTTTATAGAGAGAGGCAGGCGGCCGGTGGTTGCGGATGTGGACGAGGCGGCTGGCGGGAATGGCGGGGCCGGCGGTTGCGGAGGGCGTTGGCGGCGGTTCCGAAGATCGGGGGCGGGCGGTCGAAGGAGGCGCAGAGGAGAAGACGGGTCTCCTGCCGTTCGATCGACCGAGATCGAACGGCTGGAGATGTGCCACGTGGCAGGAAGAAAGGGCAGGCAGCGCCGCACGTGCGGAGCACGTGCCTGGGGGCACGTGCAACGCACGTGCTTCGATTTTTAATTTTTAATTTTTTTATTAAAAACGAGATTTAAAATGGCGAAAAATAGCTGACACGTGGCGGCCTCTGAGGCTGCCACGTGTCAGCTCCAGAAAATCCGAAAATATAATACTTTGTAAAATAGATAAAAAATAACAAATGACCTCGGATCGAAAAGGTTTCTTCACGAAAAATGCTCGTCTCGGAGAGATCTACAACTTTCATGAAGACATCAAAGCCAAATTCGGTCAAATGTGAAAAGTGAATTTTTGGGGTATCCTATGTACATAGAATACCTTGATTTTTGGGTTTTGTATTTTTTTTGTCATTTTTTTAACAAGATAAAAAATCCGGAAAAATATGGAAAACTCAAAGATAAATAAAAGGCACCTAATTCTAATTTTTTTTGGATTTTTATTAATTAATAAAATATATACATAAAATATAGGTCAGAAAAGCCGCGAAAATATACAAAAGAGGCCCAAAACCTAACTTTCACATACGAGCTCCGATTCACTTGAACTTGGTCTTGTTTTGAAGATAATTGAATGTGCATTAGTTCAAAAGTGAGTAGGATCAAATCGGACACTGGATGGGGAAGATATGTGGCTTTTTATCCGAAAATCCTGAAACTAGGGTTTGGGTTTTTGGTCCACTTATTTGGGTTAGTGATTTTTTTGTATTTTTTTATTTATTTTTGTGAGTGATATGTACACAGTGGAGGTGGTTTTGTGGTATGTGGTGTTAGCATGGAGGAGTAAAAAATAGGGGAAGTTATGCTATTTACAGGTCAATTTGGGCTTGGATTTTTGGCTTCTTATTTGATGCAGAAATTAATGGATAAAATGCCATTTTTATGAAAACATGCATGAATGCTAATTATGCGAAATAGATGCAGATATGCTGTTGATTTTTAGGGACTTAAGCTGAATAAATGAGATTTAGAGTGATGAATCCGAGATTCATCATGAGCCTCTCCCTCTTCTTTTTCCTTTTTCTTGTAGCCTTAGCTTAGATTAGGTTAGATCAATAGCAGTTTTGCTTTTCGTTTCCCCAATCGCCGTGAATCGTTGATCAAAGCCACGGCGGAGCTGAGCTCCGCCCATCATTTTCGATCACTCAACGCCTCGACTCACCCGCATACCACCTCCATTCTCTTCTCCTTCGCTCAGTCATCACGCAGCACCCCTCCATTCACCTCCGTCTCGCCCAGATCGAGTCAACCAAGCTTCCCTCTCCGCCGCTCGTCGGAGCTCTTCGCCCGAGCCACCATTCGCCTCCATCGAGCCATTAGATCCCACCGTTTTGTTCTCCTGGGTTTTGTGCACTTAACCTTGCAGGTCCAAGCCCCGGAGAAGGCTCCATCGACCTTCGATGATTCCAGGAATAGCCGCCCAGGTCTCCTCTGCCGTCCGAGCATCTCGCGCCGTCACAGCCTCGCCTGAGACCACCAGCTGACGCGGAAGGGCCCCAGGATCGTTTTGCCCCTGATCCTAGGGCCGGAGCGGCCGTGTGTCGGCCGCAATCGCCGATCAAAGCTCGCCGGGGAGGTGTTCTTCGTGAACCTCCCCCTGCCGTTGGATCAGACGCCATCTCCAGACGATACGCCAGCCGTCCGATCGCCTGTTGCTCCCCGCCGTTGGATCAGCCCCCCACGATCTAATCTCAGCCATCCAGGACGAAGGGGTACCAGCCGCTCGATGCTCGCCACATGTCCAAGTGAAACTCCATCGGCCGCATGATCGACTCCCGTGGGTATTTTGCATCTTCAACCCACACATTTTTGTATTTACTTTTTAGTCTAAAAACTTTCGTCTGAAGTTTAAAAACTTTTGTAATAATTGCACTTGGGCCCTCACACTTTCACTATTTGCACTTTAGTCCACGCCACGTCACCTCACGTGACTGGGGCGCGTGCTTTTTAGGCATTTTGCGGTTTTTAACCTGAACCTTTAAGTATTTGCAGTTATACCCCTGTGCGTGGATATTTAAATATGTTTTTGGGAAAATTGCATGTATGCCTTGCCGGTTCTTGATATTTACAAATATGACCCTGTGAATGATATATCACATGTGTTGCGCGTGTCTTTTTGGTAAAATTTGTACCTAAGCCCCTGGATGTTTGTACAATTGCATTTATACCCCTGCTAGTCTTAGGAATTTTGTGTGCTTAATCTATTTATTTCTCGCATCATTAATTGCCAAAAATTCTCAAAAAATAGGTTTAAGCTCATGTGTACCTGTTCTTTAATGCCATAATTTTAGTTTTGGATTTCATTGCATTTTTATATTCATTAAAAATCAAAAACATTCTATTTCAATACTGTTTAGCTTAGAAAATACCAAAAAAAATATTAAAAGGCCTTAGAAAATTCCAAAAATATTCTCTGTTGTGTGTTTTGACCTATTTTACTTTCAGTCCAAAAACCACTAAAAATTTCGAAAGAAAAACCTTAAAAATTCAAAAATACATAAAAACTCCAAAAAATATATATAAAATCAAAGAAAACTCAGAAAAATAGAAACTCAACTCCTGTTTGTTCCATATTTTATTGACTTTATTTGAAAATTAGTTTGGAAATTTTTTGTGACTATTTGTCATTTTTAATTTGCATTTTACTCCCAGCCAGTACCTACTTCACTGTTTTCTTTCATTCCAGCATTTAAAAATACCAAAAACACTTTGAAAAATACCCAAAAATCACAAAAACAGTAAAAAACTCTAAAAATATCAAAAACATTTTATTTCTGAATTTTTAGTTATTTTTGCACATTTTTATAAATAGTTGATCTTCCTTTTGATTACATTGTTTTTATATTCCAATATTGAAAAAGAAAAAAATATATAAATTATAAATTATAAAAATTAGAAAATTAAAAATCAAAAGACAAAAATTAAAAATTAAAAATTAAATAAAAATTAAAAATTAAAAACCCACAAAAAATTAGCTTGGCTAAGTGGTTCATTAGACCTAGGTTTGGATTTTTGTCTATATTCTACACCCTTGCTTCCTTTGTTCGACCCCTACTTGCTTGCCACTGTACTTTGTTAGTAGGGTATAATAAATTTTAATCCTTGATATTGATTGCTTTATTGATTGTGTGGGTTAATTGTTGACAAACGAAGAGGATTGAGTAGTCACATCAGCGACAGTGAGTCTGTGTTGTCAGACCACTATTTAGCGGCTCTCGCTTTTTCGCTTTTCAAATGGCGCCGTTGCCGGCGAGCATCGGTTTGTAGAGTACTTTTGAGTCTATTATCTGCTTAGCCATTTTTGCTTATTTGTTTTTCGTGCATAATTTGTTTTGAACTGTCTGACACCTCTCTTGTTTTCTTGCGAGGGACCGCTGACCGAGGAGGATCGCCTAGGGGATCCTGTGCATCCTTGGGAGGAGGAGCCGGCTATTCTATCCTAGCCGGCATGAGAGAGCAGGAGAGTTTGAGAGCGAGAGTTAGTCAGTTGTTGTATTTTTGTGAGAGAGAGAGAGTCATTTAAATTGTAATAATACAGGACTTGGACACTTAGACACTTCGGGCCTAATTTCCGGGTGTTTGTCACCCGGGGGCTCACCGTTGTTTTCTTCATGTTTTCTCGACTGTCATTTGCCAGTTTTGATTTCATTTTCACTTTCTTTTGTGGATTGAGCCCTTAGATTTAGGCTTTTGCTTGATCGATTAGATTAGGTCCAAACACACTAATAACCTTTGCATGTACCTATAGATCGTTTTTGGACTTAGTTTAATTAAACAGTTAATTCACCTTCTTAGATCCGCCGCGCCGCGAGCCCTCCCCATCAAGCGCTACTTCTGAACTCAATGTGTCGAGAAGAGGAGGGGAGGGTCTAGACCGGACTCTTAGGATCGAGGGTTGGTGATTAACTTGTGGTTCTTCACGCTAGCAGTTGCCTATCTTAGGACGATTTCCGCATTGCATACCGGCATGTAGTTAGGCTTACAAATTCTGCTTTGCATATCGCATGGAGAGAGCTGGGATTCGTTGTAAGTCTTCTTACTTTGCATCCATCATTTAGGCACAAAGGTGAGATTTCCATCTAGGTGCCGACTTGCATTGGCTTTTCCGACTCTATTCTCCCTCTGTTTTTGGACAAAGTAGGATAAAGAAAATATAAAAACGTTAGGCGCTTGTTTGAAATCACTCAAAAAAAGCGATAACACAAAAAAAATTAAAAAAAGGGTCTGCTAAGAAAACTTTGACCTAAATAAAATTGGTAATTGGACTCATTGATTGGGGAGAGTCACACCCTCACTTGTATTCAGGTTGCATGGGAAGGTCTCCTTCCAAGTGAGCAGAGTGCTTCGTAAGGATTAGAACCCAAAACCCAGTCTGTGGCTGCCTTGTGTATCGCCTGGATTTCCGAAGTATTCGCGCTTCTATCGTACGTGGACAAGTAGGGCTTGGTCAACATTGGTGACTCTCTATTGTGCAGAGCATCGACCTCGTCCGAAGTATCGAGCCTAGGCCACGCCTTCACGGGGGTGTCTGTCTCATCGTCTTGCGTCCGAGTAGGTTCTTGCACGCTCACGGGTGATTCCGTTGCGAGCGAGTTCCGAAGTATTGGTTTCGCCTATTGGCTTCCTTTCTCTATTTCTTTGGCTGAGTAGGGATCTAGGAAGGGTTACAAGGAGCTTAAAAAGTGCAGACTACAGGTTACACAGGGGAGGACATGTACGGGAATACTTTTCCGACAGTACTCTCGCTCCTATAGGCATAGCGCTCTAAGGACTCGTTAAAAGATAACTTCCTGAATTCAAGATAAAAATTACAAAGATAAAAGCCGAACCTTCACAGCTTCACGCGTTGAGTTGGTGAACTCCCTTGTCTTGTGTTTGATTGCTAGTTACATTTAGGTCAAGTTCAAAAATATCGTGCCTTTTGATAAACTCAAATGTCGATCGGTCTTGTGTTCCACACAAGGAGGGAACACAGTCGAAGTGTCGACCAATCAAAATCTGAATTTAATCAACAATTAACCCACACTAAAGACCAACAATTAGAAATAATGTGGAGTTAAAATTTATTTTTAACTCTGCACAAATGGTGTATAGTGACAAGTATGCAGAAAGTTCGAACACAGGGAGCAAACAAGGTAATTCAAACAATTGTGCGTGAGTGAGTGTGTGTGTGTGTGACGTGTCTACACTAAGCAAGCAAACAATGAAATTTTTGTGGGTTTTTAATTTTATTTTATTTTAAAATTTTTAATTTTGTATTTTGATTTTTAATTTTCTGATTTTTATATTTTATATTTTATATTTTTTTTCTCTTTTCAATATTGGAATTTATAAACAATGTAATACAAGACAAGATAAAATATTTATAAAAATGTGCAAAAATATCCAAAAATTCAGAAATAAAATCTTTTTGGTATTTTTGTGGTTTTCTACTGTTTTTGTGATTTTTGGGGATTTTTCAAGGTGTTTTTGATATTTTTAAATAGCAAAACAAGGCAAAATAGTGAAATATGTGCTGGCTGTGAGTAAAATGGGATTTAAAAATAGCAACCAGTACTCAAAATTTTTCACACTAATTTTCAAATAAAGCTACTGAAATATTCAAAAAAACAGGAGCTAAGTTTGTATTTTTTGGAGTTTTCCTTGATTTTTTAGATTTTTTTGAATTTTTTGAGTCTTTTCGAATTTTTAAGGTTTTTCTTTTGAGATTTTTAGTGGTTTTTGGATTGACACTAAAATAGGATAAAATAGACACTAGGTAATTTTTTTGGAATTTTTAGAGGTATTTTACTATTTTTTAATATTTTCTAAACTAGACAGTGCACAAAAAGCGTGTTTTTGATTTTTAATAAATATAAAAATAAAATATCAAAAACTAAAAATGTAGCGTGGAAGAACAATGTCCAGGAGCTTAACCCTAATTCTGTGGAATTTTTGGGCTTAAAATGATAATTCAAATAATTACAACAAGCATCCAATCAATAAACAGGTCTGGCAGGGGTATTTATGCAATTTCTCAAACCTCCAGGGGCAGACATGCAATTTTCCACAAATTTTTCAACTAAACATTCAATTTCTAGGGTCAAACAGCAATTACAAAACCCGCAAGGGCCTTGCCCGCAAAATAACCACGCGCACGTGCTCACGCACGTGCGCCTGGCTGACAAGGGTCGAAATATAAATACGAAAGATCCAGGGGGTGTTCAGCAAATGTTACAAAATTAAATAGCGGCAAATGAAAGATTAGGTCTTAATAAAATATTACAAAAATGCTTTGGGTTAAAAAGGCAAAATACCCAAAACAATGGCGGATCGCACGGCTGAGGAAGCTCACTTAAAGACACGTGTCGATGCCCAGGGCCACGATACCCCTTCGCGCCCAACGGCCACGATCAGATCTTCTCTGAGGATCGGATGGCTGGCGCGGACAGGAATCCAACGGGTGCTGCTTGCCTGGGCTGGTGCTCCAGATCTGACGGCGGGGAAGTGACGTCAACGAACGGGGAAGAAGCTCCGCCGGAGCGAACTTCTCCCCGCTGCAACGCTCCTCTCTGACGTCCTTTGTCGCTCGAAAATGGCGCAATCTACTCCTGCAGGCCTTCTCTACTCGCCTGGGGCTTCAGAAGGTGGCGACGACCACCAGGACTCGCCGGCGAGGGTGGAAGAGCAACGCCCTCCTAACACCTCCGGCGAACCCTCAAAAACGCTCCAGGTGCGCTTTAAGCTCTGTGACCTGCACAAAAAGGGTGATATGGTCGGGGGTAAATTGCCCCGACCACGTAGCGAGGTGGGATGAAGGTGGAAAGCGGCGAGATGGAACTCGCCGGAGCGAACTCCGGCGAGGGAGGGCTGGCAGTGATTGGATGGGTGAAACTCGAAATGGAAGGGTGGACGATGATCCTACTGCTACCAGAAATATAAAGAAAACAAGAGAAAGAAGAGAAAACAGTACCTCGAGCCCCGAATGGCAAGGTTGAACCTCGACGGCCAAATGGCCGGAGGTGGTTTGGAACTCGGCGTTAGGTGCTTCGCCGCACCTCGCCTGAGATGGGGGAGGACCCTCCTGTCACTGGAGATCAAACCTCGACCCTCACCTGGAGGTTTTTGGCTCCCAATGCCGGTTCAAAAAGTGAATGAAGGTTGAGGGTTCGGTTTTGAGCAATGGCGGGGGGCGATTTTCGAGGGGGAGTCACGGGTGCTGTGATGGTGCTCGGCTCGAGATCAAGCTAGGGCGTGGTAGCTGGATGGTAGGGGAACAAGTTTTGTGAAGAAAGAATCATGAGATGATGCATGGCGCGACCTCCAAAATTCAGAGAAGATACCAAGAAAACGCAAGTCTTCCATGTACAGACCTCGGTCAGAGAGCTGACCAAGGTCAACCAAGGGCGGAAGCTGGTTGGTCCACGTGGACCCACCAGAAAAACCTTGGAAAAAATGATTTATTAATTCGTTTTAAAATAGAAAATGAATTAATTAAATTTTGGTTATAAAATAAAAAATGTTTAAAATTTTATAAATTATTTTATTATGATTTTTATTTATTTTTATGAGTTATATTTTTACAAGTTGCTTTTATACCCCTATATAGGTATATTATTCTATATATTTTATTCTTTTATTTTTATTTTGTATTTTTGTTTTTATTATTTTTATTTAGTATTTTATAAAATTGTAGAATACTTTTATATACACATATATATTTTTATTTTATTTTTCTGATATATATTGTATAATTAATAAAATAGAAGTGTATTTTATACAGGTATGACTATAGAATTATTACCTATGTATTATATACATGTATTTTATTTTGAGTTTTATTTATGATTTTATTCTAATTTTAATATACATAATTATTATAAGTAATATTTACAACATTATAAAAATATAAAAATATAAAAATAATGAATAAATAATAAATTGAATATTTTAATATGTACAAGTATACAATGTGGGTCCAAAACTCAACTTTCAAACCGTAGCTCCGCCAAATGCGAAACCACCACCATTAAATAGCTTATTTTCTTCTATATACAATTAAAGGTGAGTATGCTGCATTTGGAGTTGTCAGTTGTGAGATACGGGTCTGGGAAGTTGGGATTCTGGATTTTTATTCAGACCATAACTTTTTATCTGTACATTATTTTTTAATGAAATCAATTTTGTATTTTTCTTTATTTAATTATCTACAACTTTCATGTACAAAGTTTCTTTATTTGATGTATAAACAGTGGAACCAAAAATAGGTCCCAAAATGAATAAAGAATGCATAGAATGTATAGGTATTTTATCTGTATTTCTGACCTTATCTCCCCCTACTTTATTTCTTGTCGACCTATTCATCAAGATGCCTATGTCTCGGGGTTTCGGGTCATAAAATATTTACAATATTTTATTCTTTTTCTTTTCTTTATTTATTCTATAATTTTGGCTTTAATTACAGTATTTTATACACTAATGTGATGCACATGCATGAATGCTAAGATGATGGAATTAATGCTATTTACAGGCATTTGCTAGGGTTTTTGGTGCCAAAATGATAGAATAAAGATGATGAAATGTGGATTCATCATCCCCCTATACTTTATCTTTGCTAGTCTCTAGCAAACACTTATGCAATAAGTGCAAAAAGAAAAAGAAAGAAAAGAAAAAGAAGAACTTGGATTTTATCTGATTCTCAAACTTGTCTTCGCAAAATCAAAGTTTGGAGCTTAAGTCGGACCTTTGGAATTTTAGTGCGGGCGGAACCTTAGTGAGAACCGTGTTTGAAATTCAACAGTCCTTGAGAATCCCAAAACTCTGTCCAAGTCTCCTCAATAGCCAGGTCAGAAATACTTCAACTCATACGCAAACTCTTACGACTATGAGTCTGACTCGTACAGTGTGAGTGATATGTAGCTCCCCACCTCAGAAGTAACAAAGAAACAACCTCCCCCAACCTGGTAACTCTAATGCCTGGGTCTAGCAACTCTCTCCTCGAGAAGCGGGGTATTCCCTTCTAAGTTCAAGTGCAACCGGCTCAAGAAGAGGGGGAAGAAGTATAGACTTTTGGAAGCTCAGCCAGTGTAGCCAAGTCTCCCGCTGCAAGCTTCATGAGATGTAACATGGATACCATAAGCTTTTGCTTTATTGGACTATATACACTCCGGTGGGGTTATTAAATTTTCAATCCGACCCACCACTTTTTTGGAGTTCTTTTTGCTCTTCTCTTTTTTTTTCAATTTTTTTTCAATTGCATCTGTACAACATATCTACATGGTGCAGCATATATACAAGAAATTTTCCTCTTGAGCCAGTAGACTATCCCTCTTTTGAAGCTTTATTGCAACCCACAGCTTCTGTCTTTAGCCTTCATCACCACTAGACCAAGTTGAGGTGCACTTCCTTCACTAGAAGAAGAAGAGAGGTTCCGCCTAGAAGTACTACCCTCATATGCTATCCCAAGCCAAAGGAAACTGCCTCCTCACCACCTCATCCGTGGAGAGCTATGTGAAAGGTGCAGGTGTCCAAGTTAGGTCATTATCAACAAGAGTCGTGCGTGTGCTCCGAAATACTCTACTTAGGCAGTCAAGAATCCATTGAACCAAGTCCCGTGATCCTCAAAGAATTAAGTCAACTAGACCTGAAGTACCTCAAACCTAGTTCCTATAAGGTTCCTGTTATTAGGTATATTTTAAGGTCCAATCAAGCTCCAATCTCCGGATTTTACTTAGACTTGTTCAACTATCAAACTCAATCCAAAAAATGCTCATGCTATGCTATGCAAGAAATATTTTTGTGATGCAATTTTCAAGATTTTGAACTTTTTGTGGATTTTTGAAAAGATGATGCATGCGCATGCAGATGCAATTTTTTTGTATTTTTCAAAAAGATCTTTCAAATGTTTTTGGATTTTAGTTTTGCAAATGTTTTTGGGATTTTTGAAAACAAAAAGCTTTGGCTGAAAACTAGGTGAAAACTATGTACACGGGAGTGCTTCTTATATATACAAGAAGTGGATTTTAAGAATTTTACAAGGGTAAGTGGTCAATTTTATACATATATACATAGTGGATTTTAGTGAGATGTATGTATTCCTCAAACTTATTTGACACAAGCTTTTCACACAATTTTTGAAAACTATAGTTCAAAATAATTTTTACAAACATTTTACAAACATGTACACACACTTGAAAATCATTTTGCAAAGGTTTTCAAAACATTATAGATAGATTTTTCAACATATTTTTGCAACCATTTTTCAAACCATTTGCAAATCATTTTTCAAATATTTTATTTCATACAAAGAAAATAAATTTTACAAACCACACATTTTTTACAAAGGTTGAAAAACGTGTAACAAAATATTTTCAAAATAGTTTTCAATAGATGTTCACAAAGATTTTCCAACTATTTTTTAAACATTTTGCAAAAATCATTTTCACCTGATTTATTAATCAGTAATTACAAAAAGAATTTGAGGAATAACCACATCTTTTTATTAAGGATTTTAATGAATTTTAAAGAATTCTTAACCATAATAGGAAAATACGAAAGTACGAGTTATGGCTAAAGTATATACGTAGTATATACGGCCCCCCTATACCTAGCTTGAGCTATGTCCTCATAGATCGGGGAGAAAAGAGAAGACATAACTCGTACTAAGTATAGGCAAGTCTAAAGAATAAAGAAATAAATGAATGCATCAATGAATGAGAAGTTGACCGCCCCCCCTATACTTAGGATCAAATAATCTGAAGTATAGCAGACTGTACACAACGCAGGGAGGGTCAAGGGTGGGAATGAACAGATCGTACTCAGATTGTCTCCCCCTATACTTAGGGTAAGATATCCCTAAGTATAGACAAGAAGAGGAGACAATGGAGAGGATCGAAAAGAATAGAGAAACTCGGGGTGCACACCCCCTATACTTAGGATAAAGTACCTCCTAAGTATGGAAAATTGTCTACAAGGGCGGCACCTTTTTGATAGATAAGGAAGATAGAAAAGGAAAAGAAGAAAAGGAGAAAAGATGAGACTAGAAATGAGATCATGAGAATGTACACATTGCTCCCCCTATACTTAGGGTAAAAGAAGCCCTAAGCATAGGCAACAACAGGAGTGATCACACGAAATGAAGAATGAACACTCAACTCATCTAACCCTCCTATACGTAGGACAAAGTACGTCCTAAGCAAGGCAAACACAAGAATGGGTAGACGAGCAAAAACGGGAGATGGAAAGAGAGTCACGGGATAGAATCTACAACATAAATGGGTGATCATCAGAAGGTGGAAAGCAAACCTTCTTGCAAGACCGCTGAGGGATAGATCTGATATGGTGTATGTCGACATCGGGGTCCCCAGTGGACGGAAGCCGATCAGGGTCGACATGGTGAAGGCCCTCAGTGGAGTCAAATCGGAAAGGGACGAACTGATCAATGGAAGCAGTATGGCTAGGTTCTCCCTTGGTAGTCTTATGGTGTGGAGGCATAGACTGGTGAGTGGAAGGAGTACGACTAGGTCCGGCCTTGGAAGTCTCGCATATGTCAAAGTGGAATGGGACAAACTCATCGTCCTCGGAAGAAGTGTAATCGGAGTCGTCCTGCGAGGGATCGTCCATGTCAAAGTCAAAAGGAACGAAATCATCAGTGGAAGTATACGAACTCAGATCGTCCTCAAGACTCTCTCCTGAATCCTTGTCTTCAACAAGAGGTCTGAATTTATCAAAATAAATGGCAGCATCATAACCGACCTCAATCATCTTCACTTGTGAAGGGCCAGGAATGGATTTATCAGTGGAAGTAGTCAAACCAGGTCCGTCCTGCCTAGTCTTACCTAGGTTATTTGTTGCCTTATGAGGTCTCTCAAAGTAATGGGCAACTTCATAAATATCCTCAATTATTTTGGTATCTGCCCCCCGCTCAAATGGTTCAATCACATAAATACTCTGGATCTCATCAACACATCGCCACACACCAGGAGGAGGAAACTCAAGGTCCATGCTTTCCGACTTCCTCCCCTTTCGAGGAATCCATCGGGTCTCATCAGTGGTCGCTAAGGAAGTGTCTCTAGTATCATCAGATCTGTCACGGGCCTCAGAGTCAGCTATAATCGGTGAAGGTGCATCAGGTGCAGATCTCTGGTCAACTGTGGGTGTGGTGATCAACACTTCGCTCTCGTCAACAGGACGGAAGCGAACCTCTCCTGATCCATAGTCAATAACGACCCTCGCAGAGGCGAGGAATGGTCGTCCCAGGATGATTTGAGATGGCTCCCCTGTGGAGTTCTCCATGGGCAACACGACAAAATCAACATGGTGGATCGTGCCCTGAATAGAAATGACGGCATTTTCTAGGATACCCTTCGGCCTCTTGATTGATCCATCAGCAAACTGAACGATCATCCTGGTCTTCTTGAGAGGCCCTAAGTGAAGAGACTGTACCAACGAGAAGGGTAATATGCTAATCGAAGCACCGCCGTCCAGGAAAGTGCGATCACAAGTATGGTCAGAGATGGTGCAAGTGATGAAAGGTGTAGCTGTGTTCTTCTTCTTAGGAATGGGACGGTGTGTGATGGCGAGGGCAGTGGCCATGGTCAGAATATGACGCTCAGATCTGCTCCTCCGCTTTCTCTTCTTGGGAAGAGGAGCAGATAAATCGGTCATGGCCTGCTGAAGTGGGGCACGAATAATCTCATGAATAGTAGCCACCACTTCGGGTTCAGATAGCATTTTTTGAATTTTTGAACTTCCTCCATACAAGGGAGGAAGTCGGAATCAGCATATACACGAGGCATGCCAAGAGCAATATGTACATAGGCACCCTCGGGGTTGGAGATGGGACAAGACGTGAGTGGATGTGTGGTCAAATGATTGGGCAATTGGCCCCTCTCCTCACAACGTGGCTCGATCATGTGACTCCCGAAATCTTTTTGTGTTTTTATGTTTTTCTCATTTTTTTGTATTTTTGGCGATTGCAAGCTCCCATGATCATCTACAAGTGAAGCCATCCCCGACGAAAGGAGCATTAATATGATTGTTCCTCAAGATAGCAAGATTATCATTCAACAAATCAATGCGCTTTGTCATCCGATTCAAGATATCACTCATGGAGATCGAGGGAGGTGACTCCAACTGGTCAGACTCGGGTGGATGTGAAAGTGGAGGTGGATAATACACAGGTGGGGGTGGATGTGGGTAGAAGTCCGAGTTGTGATATTGTGGCTGAGGCGGATATGTACAAAAGTCAGAAAAAGTAGGAGGAGGATCCTCCTGATAAAAGGGAGGTGGACCGGCTGGAGGGTACGAGGAATCCGCAAAATCCGGATAAAAATCGCTCGAGGGATCCATCTCGAAACAAGAGGAAATGATCGGGAGAAAACGATGGTCAAGTTAATAGATGTGTGGAGAAAGGCGCAAATGCGCAGAGATGATCTAGAATGCACACAAAACAATCACAAGCAAAAATGAAACAACCAAACCCTCAATTCACCTACTCAACTCGGTGAAGACCACAAATGCGGTCTTTTTATCTTGTCTGTTTTAGAGTTAGGTGAAAAAGTCAAGAAGTTGCACAAACACTTAGGGGCTCAATGGGATTTGGGCACTAGTCCTTAGCGTCTGCGCGAGCAAGTAACACGAAGACAATGAGGGGATTACTCGCCCCAAGACAATGTTTTTCTTTTTGATCGGTTTTAGGGTCAAGTAATATTAGCAGTCCCAATTTTATTGGTTATCACTTTTTTGGATTTTTAATAAAAATGCACGATCCTAAAGGGGATTCAATTCCTTTAAGCTCCTAGGTTGGCAAAATCAGAGGTAGAGAGTCGGAAAAGCAATGCAAGCGACAAAATGATGATGTATGCTAAAGCGTAAATGCTCACCTTGCCTCCAGCACTCTACATGCAGGGATGCTTAGCAGAATTGAAACCTAATCTATATGCAAATGCAAAGCCGATGAAATCTCCCTAAGTTCAGAAATTGCTATTATCGTGAAGAACCACAAGTCGACCACTTATCTTTAACCTAAGAGTCCGGTCTTGGCTTACCCCTCCTCTTCTCGACACACTCGAGTTCAGGAGTAGCGCTTGATGGGGCTCGCTCATGGCATACGGGTTAAGAGATAAATGAACAGACTGTTTAAAAATTTGACTAAGTCCAAACGCGGCTATAGGTACGTGCAAAATATATTAGGTGTTTGGCCTTAATCTATCGCAAGCAATCCTAAATCTAAGGGCTCAATCACACAAAGAAAAGTGAAAATGAAATCAAAATCTGCAAATGACAGCGGTCAAAACTCGGCAAAAACCGCGGTGAGCCCCCGGGTGAAGAGACACCCAGAAATTAGGCCCGGAGTGTCCAAAAAGTCCAAGTACCTATATTATTACAACTTAATGAATCACTCTCTCTCACAAAATAAAATGCAAGCTAAACTAATCACTCTCTCACTCCTCCTGCTCTCTCCTGCCGGCTTGACCTAAGAAGGTCGGCTCCGCTTCCCAACGTTGCTTTGGGTCACCTAGGCGATCCGCCTTGCTCCGCGGTCCCTCGCAAGAAGACAGAAGAAGAATGGTCAGAATAGCTCAATCAATATATGTATCAAAAGTGCAAGAGAGCTAACTGAAGCTATGGTAGACAACAATCACAAGCAAACAAAAATGTAAACTACTCGCTGTTGCTCCCCGGCAATGGCGCCATTTGATAAACTCAAATGTCGATCGGTCTTGTGTTCCACACAAGGCGGGAACACAGTCGAAGTGTCGACCAATCAAAATCTGAATTTAATCAACAATTAACCCACACTAAAGATCAACAATTAGAAATAATGTGGAGTTAAAATTTATTTTTAACTCTGCACAAATGGTGTATAGTGACAAGTATGCAGAGAGTTTGAACACAGGGAGCAAACAGGGTAATTCAAACAATTGTGCGTGAGTGAGTGTGTGTGTGTGTGACGTGTCTACACTAAGCAAGCAAACAATGAAATTTTTGTGGGTTTTTAATTTTAATTTTTTTTTAATTTTTAATTTTGTATTTTGATTTTTAATTTTCTGATTTTTATATTTTATATTTTATATTTTTTTTCTCTTTTCAATATTGGAATTTATAAACAATGTAATACAAGACAAGATAAAATATTTATAAAAATGTGCAAAAATATCCAAAAATTCAGAAATAAAATCTTTTTGGTATTTTGTCGTTTTCTACTGTTTTTTGATTTTTGGGGATTTTTCAAGGTGTTTTTGATATTTTTAAATAGCAAAACAAGGCAAAACAGTGAAATATGTGCTGGCTGTGAGTAAAATGAGATTTAAAAATAGCAACCAGTACTCAAAATTTTTCACACTAATTTTCAAATAAAGCTACTGAAATATTCAACAAACAGGAGCTGAGTTTGTATTTTTTGGAGTTTTCTTTGATTTTTTAGATTTTTTTGAAGTTTTTGAGTCTTTTCGAATTTTTAAGGTTTTTCTTTTGAGATTTTTAGTGGTTTTTGGATTGACACTAAAATAGGATAAAATAGACCTAGTTAATTTTTTTGGATTTTTTAGAGGTATTTTACTATTTTTTTAGTATTTTCTAAACTAGACAGTGCACAAAAAGCGTGTTTTTGATTTTTAATAAATATAAAAATGAAATAAAATCAAAAACTAAAAATGTAGCGTGGAAGAACAATGTCCAGGAGCTTAACCCTAATTCTGTGGAATTTTTGGGCTTAAAATGATAATTCAAATAATTACAACAAGCATCCAATCAATAAACAGGTCTGGCAGGGGTATTTATGCAATTTCTCAAACCTCCAGGGGCAGACATGCAATTTTCCACAAAGTTTTTAAACTAAACATTCAATTTCTAGGGTCAAACAGCAATTACAAAACCCGCAAGGGCCTTGCCCGCAAAATAACCACGCGCACGTGCTCACGCACGTGCGCTTGGCTGGCAAGGGTCGAAATATAAATACGAAAGATCCAGGGGGTGTTCAGCAAATGTTACAAAATTAAATAGCGGCAAATGAAAGATTAGGTCTTAATAAAATATTACAAAAATGCTTTGGGTTAAAAAGGCAAAATACCCAAAACAATGGCGGATCGCACGGTTGAGGATGCTCACTTAAAGACACGTGTCGATGCCCGGGGCCACGATACCCCTTCGCGCCCAACGGCCACGATCAGATCTTCTCTGAGGATCGGATGGCTGGCACGGACAGGAATCCAACGGCTGCTGCTTGCCTGGGCTGGTGCTCCAGATCTGACGGCGGGGAAGTGACGTCGACGAACGGGGAAGAAGCTCCGCCGGAGCGAACTTCTCCCCGCTGCAACGCTCCTCTCTAACGTCCTTTGTCGCTCAAAAATGGCGCAATCTACTCCTGCAGGCCTTCTCTACTCGCCTGGGGCTTCAGAAGGTGGCGACGACCATCAGGACTCGCCGGCGAGGGTGGAAGAGCAACGCCCTCCAAACACCTCCGGCTAACCCTCAAAAACGCTCCAGGTGCGCTTTAAGCTCTGTGACCTGCACAAAAAGGGTGATATGGTCGGGAGTAAATTGCCCCGACCACGTAGCGAGGTGGGATGAAGGTGGAAAGTGGCGAGATGGAACTCGCCGGAGCGAACTCCGGCGAGGGAGGGCTGGCGGTGATTGGATGGGTGAAACTCGAAATGGAAGGGAGGACGATGATCCTACTGCTACCAGAAATATAAAGAAAACAAGAGAAAGAAGAGAAAACAGTACCTCGAGCCCCGAATGGCAAGGTTGAACCTCGACGGCCAAATGGCCGGAGGTGGTTTGGAACTCGGCGTTAGGTGCTTCGCCGCACCTCGCCTGAGATGGGGGAGGACCCTCCTGTCACTGGAGATCAAACCTTGACCCTCACCTGGAGGTTTTTGGCTCCCAATGCCGGTTCAAAAAGTGAATGAAGGTTGAGGGTTCGGTTTTGAGCAATGGCGGGGGGCGATTTTCGAGGGGGAGTCACGGGTGCTGTGATGGTGCTCGGCTCGAGATCAAGCTAGGGCGTGGTAGCTGGATGGTAGGGGAACAAGTTTTGTGAAGAAAGAATCATGAGATGATGCATGGCGCGACCTCCAAAATTCAGAGAAGATACCAAGAAAACGCAAGTCTGCCATGTACAGACCTCGGTCAGAGAGCTGACCAAGGTCAACCAAGGGCTGAAGCTGGTTGGTCCACGTGGACCCACCAGAAAAACCTTGGAAAAATGATTTATTAATTCGTTTTAAAATAGAAAATGAATTAATTAAATTTTGGTTATAAAATAAAAAATGTTTAAAATTTTATAAATTATTTTATTATTATTTTAATTTATTTTTATGATTTATATTTTTACAAGTTGCTTTTATACCCCTATATAGGTATATTATTCTATATATTGTATTCTTTTATTTTTATTTTGTATTATTATTTTTATTATTTTTATTTAGTATTTTATAAAATTGTAGAATACTTTTATATACACATATATATTTTTATTTTATTTTTCTGATATAATTTGTATAATTAATAAAATAGAAGTGTATTTTATACAGGTATGACTATAGAATTATTACCTATGTATTATATATACATGTATTTTATTTTAAGTTTTATTTATGATTTTATTCTAATTTTAATATACATAATTATTATAAGTAATATTTATAACATTATAAAAATATAAAAATATAAAAATAATGAATAAATAATAAATTGAATATTTTAATATGTACAAGTATACAATGTGGGTCCAAAACTCAACTTTCAAACCGTAGCTCCGCCAAATGCGAAACCACCGCCATTAAATAGCTTATTTTCTTCTATATAGAATTAAAGGTGAGTATGCTGCATTTGGAGTTGTCAGTTGTGAGATACGGGTCTGGGAAGTTGGGATTCTGGATTTTTATTCAGACCATAACTTTTTATCTGTAGATTATTTTTTAATGAAATCAATTTTGTATTTTTCTTTATTTAATTATCTACAACTTTCATGTACAAAGCTTCTTTATTTGATGTATAAACAATGGAACCAAAAATAGGTCCCAAAATGAATAAAGAATGCATAGAATGTATAGGTATTTTATCTGTATTTCTGACCTTATCTCCCCCTACTTTATTTCTTGTCGACCTATTCACCAAGATGCCTAGGTCTCGGAGTTTTGAGTCATAAAATATTTACAATATTTTATTCTTTTTCTTTTCTTTATTTATTCTATAATTTTGGCTTTAATTACAGTATTTTATACACTAATGTGATGCACATGCATGAATGCTAAGATGATGGAATTAATGCTATTTACAGGCATTTGCTAGGGTTTTTGGTGCCAAAATGATAGAATAAAGATGATGAAATGTGGATTCATCACCTTTGCGCAAATTTTGTCTTCCCTCCAGTTGACCCTTGCTCATTGTGAGCCTTCTACTGTTTTGCATTCCATTTGTTTCTTGTTGACCCTCGTATCTTTCATCCGCATCGATCATCCTCTTGATCTTCGAGATGGCGACGAATGGGCGGTTTAGTCGAGACTCTGTCGGCACCCACATCAGATCCATTCGCTCTCCATCTCCAATAATTCAGGGCGATTCCCGAGGACCCGGTTCAATCTCCGTGAACCGACCTCCAGACTCCCTGTCTTCTTCAATAAACCGGGATCACTCTCGTCCCAAATTCTGTCCGTTTTGGATGGCAATTGATTTCACTCCTTATACATTGCCATCCTTAACAAAGTTCTGTGTTGACCTTGACACAGACCGTATCTCTCTATCTGGTGCTGCAATTCAGACTGATCGGGGCATTCTACCATGTGCAGACTTAGAGCCCGAGCCAGCCAACCAAGCAGAGTTAGAGATGGCAGGAGGAAGAGGAAAGGGACCACAGCCCCAATTTGAGCCTGAAGGCAATCCGGGGGAAGGGCAGTACACCACTCAGGGTGAGGTTAACAGTCAGCTGCTGGCGTCCATTCAAGCTATTCAGCAGCAGTTGACTAATCAGGCCCTAGCCCAGACCGCTTTCCAGGACATGCTGAATGATCTGAGGAGGAGGGCCGACGCAAGAGATGCCCGACAAGAGGACGATCCGAACAACGAGCAGAATTTTGAAGAAGTCAGAGACGAATTCTCAGTTGGAAGACCCGAATTTGAGGTAGTAGGAGGAGATCCACCGCAGCCGAAGCCTACGCTGAAGGAAACATACAACCCAGGAGCGGGATGCATCACGGAGTGGATTCAGATTCCACGCATGCACGCCCACTTCGAGCTGAAGCCGCAATTCCTGTCGCTCCTTCCCACATTCCACGGGAACACCACTGAGGAGCCGTATATTTTTCTTAAGAAGTTTGGTCGCATTTGTGCCACTGCTCATTATCCGGGAGTCCCTCTGGATGTATTCAAGATGATCGCGTTCCCTTTCAGCCTTCAAGACAAGGCCTTTTATTGGGTCGACCATCTTGGGAAGGTCGTCACCACCTGGGAGGAATTGAAATCTGCCTTTCTCCATAAATTCTATCCTCTTGGGAGATTAAACCAGATGCGCGTCCGGATCTCCAGTTTCTGCCAGCAGCCCCACGAGACGATCCATGAAGCGTGGGAGAGATTCAAAGATCTCCAGGAAAAGTGCCCCCACCATGAAATACCAAAGACCAGTCTCGTACAACACTTCTTTGGGGGGCTATCATTTGAGAGCCAAAAGCTTGTAGATGCAGCTTGCGGCGGTTCACATTTCAACAAAGACAAGGACGTGGTATGGAACGTCTTCGAAGAAATGGCTGAAGGAGAAGCATCCCAATCCTCGTCCAGGATATACATGAAACCACCAACCGCCATCAGCAAGCCAGTCAACATGGCTACTCACACCGAGGACAAGGATGAGAGCTCCAATCTGAGCATCATTGGGAGCCACTTGTCCAAGGTGGACATCATCGAGAAGAGGTCGCAGGACCTTGAAAAACTGGCAGTCATTGAAAAGAGGACCCAAGGTCTGGAAAAGCTCGACCAGATCTATCAGCAGCTGGAGCAGCTCGTCCAAGCATTGAATGCAAACATGTGCAACGCTGTGTCCACCTCTGCAGAGTCGAATGCTGAGAAGAAGGAGCCTACAATGCAGCAAAACCCTCAGCCGACTCCACCGCAGCCCCAGCCTGTCCAGCACATGTACTACGTGCAGGTTCCGGAGCAGCCATCGCAGCCTCAGACACAGATGGTTGTATACCAACCAGAGCCCCAGCCTGCATACTTCGAGCAATTCTCTTCACCCCCGCCACTGATTCAGGAGATCAATAGCGTATGGAACAACGAAGCGCAGCTGACCCATCCTCAGGGACACTCTCAGGGTCAGAACCTGGGCAACCGGCCCTATCATCAGCAGCAGCAGGGTGGGAGATCCTTCCAGCAATCATACCAGCCTCCATCATACGGGAATACTTGGAGGCAGAATTACCAGCATGGTCCTCAGCAGTCCAGATATCGCGGACAGGGATACCACCAACAACCGGCTGCTCAATACAATCAGCACAACTCACAGTACTCCTCCAATCCCCCTCCTCACCAATTCTCACAAAGCTACCAGTCGCAATCTCAGCCGCCATATCAGCATTCTAGACCCCAACAGGGGGATTCCTCTGAGATTGTGCCGGTTAATCCGGCCCTGGCCTGTTTGGAGCAGTTGATGAAGAACATGGCTGAGATGAACGAGAAGATCGACGACCTGACGGCAGCCAAAACCGTCATACCAGCCCAGGTCGAAGCTAACCCTAACAATTTCCAACGCAAGGAGCAGGTAGCCGGCAGTGTCCAACCCGAATTAGGTGAAATCAATTGTTTTTTATCTAATGTTGTTACTCTCAAGAGCGGTGGGACACTCCAGCCATCGGCGACGACGAAGGGAAAGCATCTTGCTTCTGACGGGGAATCGTCAGTCCAGCCAACACCAGGGCCAGCCAGTATTTTGGGAGCAGCACCAGCATCTAGAAAACCACAAAAAAATGAAGAAAACAGAAAAACACAAAAAGATAGCAGCAACCTCGGTGGAGATCAGCCAGCATTGGAGATGCCTGCACCTGCCTTACAACCAGTTCCTGACAGGAGGAGCACAGCACCTGCAGCGAGTCCAACGCCAGCACCATAAGCCGAGCCTGTTATTTTTGGTCCACCAATTGTAGATGAATCCATCCCTTTTTGTCATCTACCTGTAAACAACAATACAGACACTATTTTGAATGATATTGGTGAAGATTTTGTAAATATTCCTTTTCCTGAAGCAATGAAAAAACACAAAAAAATGAAAAATTTGAAAAGTGCTTTGTCTGATCCTGCCATCATTGAAATCATTCAGAATTTAGTGTTGAATATACCATTGATGAAAGCTCTTGAGGACATGCCAGCCGTGAAAAAAGGATTGAAAGAGGCATGCACAACCAAGCGCAGACCGAACCCCCACAATTCCAGAAGCAAGAGTGGCAAATCCGAAAAGCACATCCTCACAATGGCCACCGTCAATGCCAACAGCAACCTCCCGGATAAAAAGCCAGATATGGGAGCACCTCTTGTACGTTGTCAGATGTTCAATCAAGAGTTTGAACGAACACTTCTCGACAGCGGGTCTTCTGTCAATTTGATGCCTGCATCACTGCTCACGGAGTTCAGGCTGGGACCGCTCAAGCCTACGAAGATGATTCTGCAGTTCGCAGACAAGTCAGTCAAGCGGCCTAGGGGCCTGTTGGAGGACGTAATCGTCACGGTTCAGGGAAAGTCGTTTCCGACCGATTTTGTGGTCTTAGATATGGACGTCCCCTCTCCATCGCTCCTTACTTCGATCATACTGGGAAGACCAGTTCTGCGGACATCAAACGCAGTAGTGAATTATGGGACGGGAGAAATCACTTTTGGCGCGGGGAATGAAACTATCAGAGTAGAGACCCTGTCTGAGGGAACACCAGCCGAACAGACATCTGTGTCATGTGCAAGGGTGATTGAGCATGATGAAGACTGTGATTTTCTAGCAGAAATTCAAGATACCAACTTATTTCTGGACGACAATGAGATCCATGAGCTCCTCTGTCCCGAGGAAGAAGTGGAGACTGTCGTCAAATTCCCCTTTATCAATCAGGATGAGGAACTTGCTGATGTGCTACAAGATACTCCCATGGGGGTGATGTGCCTTCAGAACCAAGAGCCGAAGTTTGAAGCATTTTCTGATGAAGATGATATTATTGAGGAATTTTGTCAGGATCTGAGGGAAGAAGCAGAACAGATTATGGTGGACACTAAACAGTTGAGAGAATCACCACCTGCACTAATAGCTGAGGTCACCACTGAAGTAGCTCAGACCCCGTGATGAATACCCATTCATCACTCTTTATTCTTATATTTTAGCTACAAAAACCTTTGCAAATACATGTAGATATTTGTAAATAGAAATAATTACCAAAATCATGCATTTTGTAAAAAGTAATAATTAGCATGTTTTTGTGCACAAATATAAGAATAAAGAGACAAAAGAAAAAGAGAGAAAATATTTGGAATAAATATTGAGCGACCTAATCCCAAGGGAGGGCCCAGCCTGGGCCTGACCGCATAAAAGCCAAAGTAGAGGGAGATAAGGGCTCATTTTGTAAATATTTATGTAAATAAAAATATTTTCCTCACAAAAAGAAGTTAAAAAGCAAAAAAAGATCAAAAATACCCTTTCTTCACCATGTACATGAACCACACCTAGGTATTTATTTAACCTTGTAAATAAATTAACTTATTTTCCAAATTTTTTGTAAATAGTCTATGTTACATATTATAAATAAATAAAAATAAAAATAATGAAAAATTAAAGCAAAACAAAAAATTGAAAAATAAAAACACAAATACATTGTACATATACCATGTATATAGGTGTACATATATATTTATTTTTTTCCCATATAAATAAATAATTAAAATAAAATAAAAATATCATTTTGTTCCTAATTTTATGATGTAAATAAATAAAATATAAAATAGGTATAAAAATACATAAAAATAACAAATAAAAAAATTCAAAAATTTAAAATCTAAATAGTGTACATATACCTATATATATAGCTACCCTATTTTTATTTCCAAAAATTAATTAAAAATCACCAAAAAATAGAAAAAAATAAAAGAAAAATATTTCATGTTTTAAGTTTTTCTTAATTCGGCCATTTTCTACCTTAAAATAAATAAACAAAAAAAATTAATAAATGGCAGCTCCTGATTGGTCCACGGGGGATTGTTGACCCCGGTCAACTCCCCCGCGGACTCTTTCCTTTTTGAGAAGACGCGCGCCGCCCCGCCTTCGCCATTTTCTCCACGCGCCTCCAGCCTGTCGCCCACGCAAACCCCGCGCCCGGATCCTTCGCCAATCATCCGACATCCTCGCCAGATCCTTCGCCGTGAGATCCACGCATTCCATAGCCGTCGCCTCCCAACCCTAATCGAGCCTGCAGCTATATATAGAACCACCTCCGCCGCCTCCGCGCCCCATCTTTGGCTCTTCCCCTTCTTCCCAGTGAACTCCAGAGGCACCGCGAGAGTGACAGCAAGCGATCGCCCCTGTTGCAGCGAGGCGAGGAGGTGAAACCACTGATCCGGCGTTCTTCGCCGCCGTTGCTCCGCCACCAGCGTGAGCACCGAGCCTCGGGCCGAGACGACCCTTGAGGCTACGACCAGGAGCACCCCCTGCTCTTCCCCAGTCTCTCCGACCACCCAGGTAGATCCCTTAGGCCGTAGATTAGCGTAGATTTCGATTCTTAGCTTACTGGTAGCGTAGCTTCGCCGCCGTCGCCAGCCACCTCCGATATCCCATCTGTCATTCCGACCCGACCATCATCTTCGCCAGACCTCTCCGCATCTTCTTCACCCCTTCGCCCAACCCAGATCGCACAGGATCTGGGAATCGAGCTCCTCCGCCGACCACCCTCGCCGGAGCTCGCTCACCCCGACGCACCGTTCACCTTCACCCCACCTAACCGGGTCGAGGCACTTTGCCCTCGACCCGCGAAGCTCTTGAGCTATTTTGCAGGTCAAGAGGAGGCCATCTGAGGCCCCCTCACATCCAGGCCAGGAGCTCATCTCCGTCGACCTCGCCGGAGCCCCTCCAGGGCTCGGCTGGGCCATCGGAGACCACCACCAGCTGCGGGACGACATCGCCGACCTTCTCCGACCTTCAGAGGCAGCTGAGGAGGACCACAGTACGCGCACGAGGCCGGCGAAGCTCGCCGGCTGAGTGTTCTTCCAGTATCCTCCACCGCCGTCAGATTGACCCCGAGCTCCAGATTCAATCACGATCGTCCATTCGAGGAGCAGCTTCAACCGTCGGATCTATTCGAGGGTCGATCTCCACCGTCGATCCAGCGAAGCTCAGCCACTTCGTCCGTCTACCGTTCGATCTGCAACGTGGCAGCACCTGGACCGTCGGATCACAGTCGAGGACCCAGCCTTAGGCGCCACCCCTTTTCAGCCGTCCATCGATCCACGTGGCGTCCATCCATCGGCTCGACTTAATAAAGGGGTAAATTACCTTAGGCCCCCTCGTAGTTTCTGCTTTACGTGTCAGTCCTGTAAGTATTTTAGGAGTTTTATTTACGTTGGGATATTTGCATTTTGGACCCTACGCTTTAGTTTATTTGCATTTATACCCCTGTCGGTTGTGGACACGTGCTTCGTCACGTGTATATTTGGTGTATTTGCAACATTATTCCTGTAGTTCTGGTTGCTTTGGATTGAATGAAAAGTTTTCTTTATTTGCATTTATGCCCCTGTGCGGATTTAATTCCCCATGTGCGATATTTTTTTGGGATATTTGCAGATAAGCCCCTGGACTTTTGGTACTTGTTACCAATAAGCCCTCGGAACTTATTTTTCTTACATTTGGGTCCCTGAGTGCCCCAAGCACGTGCTTGGAACGTGTTTTGCTGGGTATTTTGCACCAGACCCCCCAGAACTTTGGGTATTTGCACTTTGGTCCCTGTGCACAGTGCCCCTCCTTTATTTTTGAATAAAATATCAAATCACCTCCAAATTCGATAAAAATTTGACACATGGCTCCTGCCATGGTGTAGAATTTTTGTGAATTTTTGAGGACATTTTTTATTTCATTTGCTATTTTTAAAAATTCAAAAACCCCTATTTTTTCTACTGTTTAGAGTCAAAAACCCCAAAAAAATATCAAAACCCTTTTAAAAATTCCATAAAAATTAGTTACTGTTTATTTTGTGTTCCTTGATTTTCTAGCCAATTTTGGCTATTTTTCACGGCTTAAAAACCCTAAAAATTCAAAAACACCTAAAAACTCATAAAAATCATATTAAATAATCCAAAAACCCAAAAACAATAATTTTGGTGCCCAAATTTTCCTTGTTTTCTCTAGTATACAGGAAAATTACTCCAGGTCCATCTGAGATCCTTAGATATTTTATCTTTGGGTTTTGGACCTGGCTGGACAGTACCTTGTCTTCTTCTTACTGTTTGATTTTTAGTAAATAAAATACACCTTATAAAATTCCCAAAAATTCACCAAAAACACTCAAAAACCTAAAAAACATAAAAACAATTCTTCTTGAATTTTTGCTTGATTTTTGATGCTTTAAACAAATAGATAAAGTGTGTTTGTTCTTGTTTTCTTTAATTTTCTCATTATATTAAAAATCCAAAAAAAATCTAAAAATCATTAAAAATCACTAAAAATATTTTATCTGTATTTTATTTCATTTTTGACTACTTCGTAGGCCTTTGGCCAACTCGTGCTCCTTGTGTTCGACCCTGGGTGCTATACCAGGTTAATCTCATAGCGAGACCGCTCTCTTTTGTGCTTGATTAGTTTTACATGTTCTGAGTGGTTGATTTTTCTTGATATACCTAGTCTGATTGATTGAGGTCGCAACGACCATTTCTTTACCTTTACCTTAGTCAGTTGGACGGTTATCACCCCGCCAGAGCTAAAACCCTTGCCCTCCAACATGAAGTGTGCCTTCCTTGCGGGAGAACCAAACATGTACCCGATCATCATTAATGCACATCTGACCGAAGATCAAGAATCTCGTCTGATGGAGGTTCTTGAACGCAACCGCAAGGCGATAGGCTGGCGAACGTCCGATCTCCATGGGATCAATACGTCACTCTGTTCGCACCGCATCTTTCTGGAAGAAGACTGCAAACCCTCTCGTGAACTGCAAAGAAGATTAAATCCGAACCTGCGGGAGGTGGTTATGAAAGAAATCCGGAAATGGTGTGACGCGGGATTCATCTATCCCATCTCCGACAGCAAATGGGTGAGCCCTCTACATGTTGTGCCCAAGAAATCGGGGATCACCATTATAAAAAATGACAAAGGAGAGGAGATCGCCACCAGAGTACCGACTTCTTGGCGAGTGTGCGCAGACTACAGAAGACTCAATCTCGCTACCAAGAAGGATCATTTTCCGCTACCCGTCATCGACCAGATCTTGGAGATATTGGCTACGAAGGAATATTTCTGTTTCTTGGATGGGTACTCTGGGTATAATCAAGTTGCTATTGCTCCTGAAGACAAAGAGAAGACCACATTCGCCTGTCCTTTTGGTACGTATGCCTTCAGACGGATGCCGTTCGGGCTTTGCAATGGCCCAACCACATTTCAGAGGTGTATGCTTGCAGTTTTTGCCGATATGGTGGGCAACTTTCTCGAGGTCTTTATGGACGATTTTTCGGTCTACGGGGATTCATTTGATCAATGTCTGGACTATCTAGACCGAGTCTTACGGAGGTGCTGCGAAGTAAATCTTGTGCTCTCCTGGGAGAAGAGCAATTTCATGGTGACCGAAGGAATCGTGCTGGGTCACGTTGTTTCTAAACGTGGCATGAAGGTTAACCCAACTAAGGTGGATGTGATTTCCAAACTTGAGCCACCTACAAACATCAAGCAAGTCCGGTCATTCTTGGGCCATGTCAGTTTTTACCGACGTTTAATCAAAGATTTCAGTAAACTGGCCAGACCGTTGACTGAGTTGCTCGGCAAGGATAATGAATTCCATCATAGACGACCGTGTGCTCATTGCCTTTAATCAGTTGAAAGAGCTCATCACGCAGGCCCCTGTTTTACAGCCACCGATTTGGACTCAGCCTTTCGAGATCATGACCGACGCGTCAAATTATGCCATCAGAGTTGTACTGGGACAGAGGAAAGATAATGTACCATTTGCGATTCACTACGCTAGCCGAACGCTCGATGAAGCCCAGAGGAACTACACTGTCACTGAAAAGGAGCTGCTAGCGGTAGTTTTTGCCTTGGAAAAGTTCAGATCATACCTCCTTGGGTCCAAAGTAATCATTTACACTGATCATTCGACCATTCAGTACTTACAGCAGAAGAAGGACGCCAAACCACGTCTCATTCGGTGGATCCTTCTCCTCCAAGAATTTGACTTGGAAATCCGAGATAAACCTGGGGTAAAGAATGTAGTGGCCGATCATCTGTCAAGGCTTCCTGAACCAGAGTCTCCTAAACTGAACCTGCAGCCGATCACAGAAACCTTTCCAGATGAGTCAATTCTGTCTGTCGCCTCACTTCCTTGGTATGCGGACATTGTGAACTATCTAGTTGCCAAGAAAATCCCACAAGACTGGCCTAAATTGAAAATAGACAGGTTCTTGTCTAAAATCCATTTCTACCAGTGGGAAGACCCGTATCTGTTTCGTGAGGGAGCAGATTGTATCTGGAGAAGGTGTATTCCTCAGGAGGAAGTTCCAAGTGTCCTCGCTTTATGTCATGATCAAGATTCTGGAGGACATCATTCAGGCAAACGGACGGCAGCAAAAGTTCTTCAAAGTGGCCTCTGGTGGCCGTCATTATTCAAAGATGCAGATGAGTATGTCAAATGTTGCACTGACTACCAGAAGATGGGTGGAATCATAGGAATGAAAGATACAATGCCTCTGAAATACATTCAGATCTCAGATGTCTTTGACGCATGGGGCATCGACTTTATGGGCCCGTTTCCTAACAGTCAGGGGTACGAGTATATTCTGCTTGCTGTCGATTATGTCAGTCGATGGGTGGAGGCTATTCCCGCCCGAGCCGCCGATAGTAGGACTGTCTGTCGATTCTTGAGAGATCACATCATAGCACGGTTCGGGATTCCCAAGATTCTCATATCTGACGGGGGTAGTCATTTCATAAATAGAGAGGTGAAGAAGCTGACCCAAGAATTCTACATTGAGCATCGTGTTGCTTCACCCTACCACCCGCAGTCCAATGGCTTAGCTGAATGTTCAAACATGGAGATCAAGACAATTTTACAGAAGCTTGTGCGGCCGGATCGCAAGAACTGGTCTCAGCTGCTTGATTTCGTTCTTTGGGCTTACAGAACAGCGTACAAGTCACCCTTGGGAATGTCTCCCTACCGCCTTGTATATGGCAAGCCATGTCATCTGCCCGTTGAACTTATTCACAAATCTTTATGGGCCATTAACATCTGTAATTTGGACTCCAAGCAAGCAGGAAAGAACAGAAAACTGGACCTGAACAGATTACTGGAATTCAGAGATTATGCATATGACAACAACCTGATGTACAAGGAGAAGGTCAAAACATGGCATGACAAGCATATCCGTCGCAAGTCCTTTGATCCAGGTCAGAAGGTGTGGTTGTTCGATGCGAAATTAAAGATCTTTCCGGGCAAATTGAAGAGTAAATGGACTGGGCTGTTCATGGTTAGGCAGGTGCGTGACAATGGAAGTGTATTGATATCGAATCTGTCAGCTGACGCACAACCATTTGTAGTCAATGGACAGCTTCTGAAGCCATACCTTGAACATGATACATTCATGGCTGTCGTTGACTCGGTTCAAGTAATCTATGAGGATGAGCTGAATATCTCTAAAGAAGCAGAGAAAAGCGAAGAACAACAAAACATTTTTGAATGATTTTTGGTCGTTTTCTTTTTATTCTATTCTTCTTTTCAATGTCTTTTATCCTCTTCTACCGAATTGATGCCATCCCTTTCATCATTGCTACACTTAGGATGTACTCTATCCTAAGTATAGAGGGATGCGCATCCCGAGTTGCTCATATCCACTTTCATCCCTTTTCTTCTTTTCTTCTTTTCCTCTTCTATTTTCTTAATCTATCAAAAAGGTGTCGCCCCTTGTCGACAGTTTTCTATACTTAGGACGTACTTTGTCCTAAGTATAGGGGGGTGTGCACCCCGAGTTAATTCTATTCTTTTCGATCCTCTCCATTGTCTCCTGTTCTTGTCTATACTTAGGGATACCTTACCCTAAGTATAGGGGGAGACAATCTGAGTACGATCTGTTCATTCCCACCCTTGACCCTCCCTGCCTTGTGTACAGTCTGCTATACTTAGGATTATTTGATCCTAAGTATAGGGGGGACGGTCAACTTCTCATTCGTTCATTCGTTTCTTCGTTCATTTATTCTTTAGATTTTCCTATACTCAGTACGAGTTATGTCTTCTCTTTTCTCTCCGATCTATGAGGACATAGCTCAAGCTAAGTATAGGGGGGTCCTCTATGCTACGTATATACTTTAGCCATAACTCGTACTTTCGTATTTTCTTAATAATATGGCTAATAATTCTTTAAATTCATTAAAAACCTTAATAAAAAGGTGGTTGTTCCTCAAACTCTTTTTGTAATTACTGATTAATAAATCAGGTGAAAATGTTTTTTGCAAAATGTTTGAAAAATAGTTTGAAAATCTTTGTGAACATTTATTGAAAACTATTTGTAAAACATTTTGTTACATATTTTCAACCTTTGTATAAATGTGTGGTTTGTAAAACTTATTTTCTTTGTATAAAATAAAATGTTTGAAAAATGATTTGCAAATGGTTTGAAAAATGGTTGCAAAAATATTTGAAAAATCTATCTATACTGTTTGGAAAACCTTTGCAAAAATGATTTTCAAATGTGTGTACATGTTTGCAAAAATGTTTGTAAAAACTATTTTGGACTATAGTTTTCAAAAATGGTGTGAAAAGCTTGTGTCAAATAAGTTTGAGGAATACTTACATCTCACCAAAATCCATCATATATATGTATAAAACTGACCACTTATCCTGTAAATTCTTAAAATCCATTTCTTGTATATATAAAGAAGCACTCCCGTGTACATATTTTCACCTAGTGTTTAGCCAAAATCTTTTTGTTTTCAAAAATCCCAAAAACATTTGCAAAAACTAAAATCCAAAAACATTTGAAAAATCTTTTTGAACAATCTAAAAAAAATTGCATATGCATCATCATCATCTTTTCAAAAATCCATAAAAAGTTCAAAATTCTTGAAAATTGCATCACAAAAATATTTTCTACATTGCATGGCATTCGCATTTTTCGGATTGAGTTTGATAGTTGAACAAGTCTAACTAAAATCCGGAGATTGGAGCTTGATTGGACCTTAAAATCTACCTAATAACAGGAACCTTATATGAACTGGGTTTGAGGTACTTCAGGTCTAGTTGACTTAATTCTTTGAGAATCACGGGACTTGGTTCAATGGATTCTTGACTTCCTAAGTAGAGTATTTCGGAGCACACGCATGACTCTTGTTGATAATGACCTAACTTGGACACCTGCACCTTTCACATAGCTCTCCACGGATGAGGTGGTGAGGAGGCAGTTTCCTTTGGCTTGGGGTAGCATATGAGGGCAGTACTTCTAGGCGGAACCTCTCTTCTTCTTCTAGTGAAGGAAGTGCGCCTCAACTTGGTCTAGTGGTGATGAAGGCTAAAGACAGAAGCTGTGGGTTGCAATAGAGCTTCAAAAGAGGGATAGTCTACTGGCTCAAGAGGAAAATTTCTTGTATATATGCTGCACCATGTAGATATGTTGTACAGATGCACTTAAAAAAAGAGAAAAAAAGAAAAAAAAAAGAGAACTCCAAAAAAGTGGTGGGTCGGATTGAAAATTTAATAACCCCACCGGAGTGTATATAGTCCAATAAAGCAAAAGCTTATGGTATCCATGTTACATCTCATGAAGCTTGCAGCGGGAGACTTAGCTACACTGGTTGAGCTCCCAAAATTCTATACCTCTTATTCCCCCTCTTCTTGAGCCGGTTGCACTTGAACTTAGAAGGGAATACCCCGCTTCTCGAGGAAAGAGTTGCTAGACCGAGGCATTAGAGTTACCAGGGTGGGGGAGGTTGTTTCTTTGTTACTTCTGAGGTGGGGAGCTACATATCACTTACACTGTACGAGTCAGACTCATAGTCGTAAGAGTTTGCGTATGAGTTAAAGTATTTCTGACCTGGGTATTGAGGAGACTTGGACAGAGTTTTGGGATCCTCAAGGACTGTTGAATTTCAAACACGGTTCTCACTAAGGTTCCACCCGCACTAAAATTCCAAAGGTCCGACTTAAGCTTCAAACTTTGATTTTGTGAAGACAAGTTTGGTAATCAAATAAAATCCAAGTTCTTCTTTTTCTTTTCTTTATTTTTCTTTTGCACTTATTGCATAAGTGTTTGCTAGGGACTAGCAAAGGTAAAGTATAGGGGGATGATGAATCCACATTTCATCATCTTTATTCTATCATTTTGGCACCAAAAATACTAGCAAATGCATGTAAATACCCTTTATTTCATCATCTTAGCATTCATGCATGTGCATCTAAATAGTGTATAAAATACTATAATTAAGGCCAAAATTATAGAATAAATAAAAGAAAAGAAAAAGAATAAAATATTGTAAATATTTTATGACCTGAAACCCCGAGACCTAGGCATCTTGATGAATAGGTCGACAAGGAATAAAGTAGGGGGAGATAAGGACCAAATACCGATATTTATTAATTCATTCTTTATTCATTTTGGGACCTATTTTTGGTTCCACTTTTTGTGTATCAAATAAAGAAACTTTGTACATGAAAGTTGTAGATAATTAAATGAAGGAAAATACAAAATTGATTTCACTGAAAAATAATATTCAGATAAAAAGTTATGGTCTGAATAAAAACCCAGAATCCCAACTTCCCAGACCCGTATCTCACAACTGACAACTCCAAATGTAGCAAACTCACCTTTAATTGTATATAGAATAAAATAATCTATTTAATGGTGATGGTTTCTCAGTTGGCGGAGCTACGGTTTGAAAGTTGAGTTTTGGGACCCCCATTGTATACTTGTACAGATTAAAATATTCAATTTATTATTTATTCATTACTCCTATATTTTTATATTTTTATAATCTTTCAAATATTACTTATAATAAATATGTGCATTAAAATTAGAATAAAAATGTAAAGAAAATACAAAATAAAAATACTTGAATATTAGATACATAGATACAATACCCAGGCCCATACCTATACAATACCTATGTTTATTTTATTTAATCTAAACAATTCAGAAAAATGAAATAAAATATATTTACATGTACAAAAGTATTTTATAATTTTAGAAAATAAGAAATAATAATAATAAAATTAAAATACACAAAATAAAAATAAAAGAACAAAGTATGTAGATATAATACATATATAGGCTATAATAAGTAACTTTTAAAATAAATCTCATAAAAATAATTAAAATTTATAATAAAATACTTCATAAATTAATAAACATTTTTTAATTTTTAACCAAAATGAAATTCATCCATTTACTATTTTATTTCGAATTTTTGAAAACATTTTTTGAGGATTTTTCCTGGTTGGTCCACGTGGACCAACCAGGTTGGTCTGACAGTTGACCTCGGTCAACTGTCTGACCTCCTCCTCTAGACTTGTCAAAAGGGTTTTTGTCTCATTTTCTTGCCATTTTCTAGGTCCAACCTTGCACCAAATCGTGTCGATGTCTTCTGCATTTTTGCGCCTCGATCAATGGTGAATCACGCCTAGGTGATTCCTTGGGCCGAGGACCATCGATCGAGGCGCTGGGCCCTCGTCTTCCACGCCGTTCGTCAACCCTACAAAAGAAGACCCCCGACTTCAATTCGAATTTTAATCCTTCTTCCGCCACTTTCAATCGAAAACCCCTACCTCATCGTGCTCCTAGTGACAGTGGGAGTCGAATCGACCCGGGGTTCGAGTTGTTTGGTGTAGAATCGAAGCGATTCGACCCTCGCCGGAGCTCCGCCCGAAGCCATCCACTTCTGTCTCCGGTGAGCCTTTCCCTCTTCTTTTTCCTTTTTCTTGTAGCCTTAGCTTAGATTAGGTTAGATCAATAGCAGTTTTGCTTTTCGTTTCCCCAATCGCCGTGAATCGTTGATCAAAGCCACGGCGGAGCTGAGCTCCGCCCATCATTTCCGATCACTCAACGCCTCGACTCACCCACAGACCACCTCCATTCTCTTCTCCTTCGCTCAGTCATCACGCAACACCCCTCCATTCACCTCGGTCTCGCCCAGATCGAGTCAACCGAGCTTCCCTCTCCGCCGCTCGCCGGAGCTCTTCGCCCGAGCCACCATTCGCCTCCATCGAGCCATCAGATCCCACCGTTTTGTTCGCCTGGGTTTTGTGCACTTAACCTTGCAGGTCCGAGCCCCAGAGAAGGCTCCATCGACCTTCGATGATTCCAGGAACAACCGCCCAGGTCTCCTCCGCCGTCCGAGCACTCGCGTCGTCGCAGCCTCGCCTGAGACCACAGCTGATGCAGAAGGGCCCCAGGATCGTTTTGCCCCTGATCCTAGGGCCGGAGCGGCCGTGTGTCGGCCGCAATCGCCGATCAAAGCTCGCCGGGGAGGTGTTCTTCGTGAACCTCCCCCTGCCATTGGATCAGACGCCATCTCCAGACGATACGCCAGCCGTCCGATCGCCTGTCGCTCCCCGCCGTTGGATCAGCCGCCCACGATCTAATCTCAGCCATCCAGGACGAAGGGGTACCAGCCGCTCGATGCTCGCCACGTGTCCAAGTGAAACTCCATCGGCCGCACGATCGACTCCCGTGGGTATTTTGCATCTTCAACCCACGTATTTTTGTATTTACTTTTTAGTCTAAAACCTTTCGTCTGAAGTTTAAAAACTTTTGTAATAATTGCACTTGGGCCCTCACACTTTCACTATTTTGCACTTTAGTCCACGCCACGTCACCTCACGTGACTGGGGCGCGTGCTTTTTGGGCATTTTGCGGTTTTTAACCCGAATCTTTAAGTATTTGCAGTTATACCCCTGTGCGTGGATATTTAAATATGTTTTGGGAAAATTGCATGTATGCCTTGCCGGTTCTTGATATTTACAAATATGACCCTGTGAATGATATATCACATGTGCTGCGCGTGTCTTTTTGGTGAAATTTGTACCTAAGCCCTTGGGATGTTTGTACAATTGCATTTATACCCCTGCCAGGCTTAGGAATTTTGTGTGCTTAATCTATTTATTTCTCGCATCATTTAATTGCCAAAATTCTCAAAAAATAGGTTTAAGCTCCTGTGTACATGTTCTTTAACGTCATAATTTTAATTTTGGATTTCATTCCATTTTTATATTCATTAAAATCAAAAAACATTCTATTTCAGTACTGTTTAGCTTAGAAAATACCAAAAAAAAATATTAAAAGCCTTAAAAAATTCCAAAAATATTCTCTGTTGTGTGTTTTGACCTATTTTACTTTCAGTCCAAAAACCACTAAAAATTTCAAAAGAAAAATCTTAAAATTTCAAAAATACATAAAAACTTCAAAAAAATATATAAAATCAAAGAAAACTCAGAAAAATAGAACTCAACTCCTGTTTGTTCCATATTTAATGACTTTATTTGAAAATTAGTTTGGAAAATTTTTGTGGATTGTTTGTCATTTTTAATTTTCATTTTACTCCCAGCGAGTACCTACTTCATTGTTTTCTTTCATTCCAGCATTTAAAAATACCAAAAACACTTTGAAAATACCCAAAAATCACAGAAACAGTAAAAAACTCTAAAAATATCAAAAACATTTTATTTCTGAATTTTTAGTTATTTTTGCACATTTTTATAAATAGTTGATCTTCCTTTTGATTACATTGTTTTTATATTCCAATATTGAAAAAGAAAAAAAATATAAAATATATATTATAAAAAATTAGAAAATTAAAAATCAAAAGACAAAAATTAAAAATTAAATAAAAATTAAAAATTAAAAACTTACAAAAAAATTAGCTTGGCTAAGTGGTTCATTAGACCTAGGTTTGGATTTTTGTCTATATTCTACACCATTGCTTCCTGTGTTCGACCCCTACTTGCTTGCCACTGTACTTTGTTAGTAGGGTGTAATAAATTTTAATCCTTGCTATTGATTTCTTTATTGATTGTGTGGGTTAATTGTTGACAAACGAAGAGGATTGAGTAGTCACATCAGCGACAGTGAGTCTGTGTTGTCAGACCACTATTTAGCGGCTCTCGCTTTTTCGCTTTTTCAGCAGCCCCCCGACGCCTCCCCTCCCTGCTTGAGCATGTCTTGCTAACCCAATCCCCCTCCCCGACGCCTCCATCCCCCTGCTTGCGCAGTCCCCCTGCAGCTCCAACCGAGACTCCGCGCAGCTCCCTGCCTGTGCAGCCCCCTCCCAATCGAGACCTCTCCTCCCTCCCTGCCTGCGCAACTCCCTCCCAATCGAACCCCCCACCCCCCCCCCCATGCCTCCCTCCCCCTGCTTGCGCAGTCCCCCCGCAGCTCCAACCGAGACCCCTCGCAGCCTCGCAGTTACGTGCCTGTGCAGTCCCCTCCCAATCGAGACCCCCTCCCTGCCTGCGCAGCCCCCTCCCAATCAAGTCTTGCGCAACCGCCCCGCAGCTCCAACTGAGACCCCTCGCAGCTCCCTGCCTGCGCAACCCCCCCCCCCCCCCCGCAGCTCCCAATCGAGACACCTCGCAACTCCCTGCATGTGCAGCCCCCCCAGACAAGCCCCCCCCTCCATCACGTCGGCCCTCATGCCGCCTTGGACGCCTGCAAGAAACCGCTTGTCGAGGAAGAAGAGGAAGGAGAGCTGGTAGGCGCGGGTCGGGGTTCTGGATGAGGAAGGGGAGCTGGTAGGAGGTTGGGGGACCTGCTATTTGATTTATTTTAACCTGTTGGATTGGTGCTAGGTTAGATTAACTCGATAGTTTGGTTAAGATTTACGGTTAAACTAACAGAAGCTTACGGATGTGAGGCAGAGTAATATTCGAGGTTTTTCATGTAATTCATGATTATCGAGGGTATATGGGGTAATTACGATATTACTCAGGGTTATGAGTGTAAATATCCCAAAAAAACTAACATCCCTTCATATTGTCTCATTCCAACATTTCTGGGCCTTCCTCGCCCTTTTTTAGCCAACTCAACATTCCAAAACTCGCATCTTCTCACCAGTGCATCAATTGGCCTCCTTTGCAAATGACCAAATCACCTTAAGCAATTTTTCTCGCATCATATCCTCGATTAGATCTACACCAACTTTTCTTATGATGACCTTATTCTGAATCCGTTCTTTACGTGGTATATGCAAACATCTACCTTAACATTTTCATTTCTACTAATGGCATTCTCTGCACATGTTTGTGGTTCACAGGCCAACATTCAGATCCATATACCATAGCAGACCTCACAGATGCTTTGTAAAACTTTCCTTTGCTTCTCAAAGGAATTTTCTTATCATCGATAACAGTAGAAGCTCCTCTTCACTTTAACCAACCTGCATTTATTTTATTTGTAACATTTCCATCAATTTTCCTCATCATGTTGCAAAAAAGATCTCAAGTATCTAAAAGAATCTCTCTTCTGAATGTTATCATCACCAATCTTAACCTCGATTCCTTTGCCATTGCTTCCATCAAAAGTACACTACATACGTTTAATCTTAGCCCTACTTATACGAAATCCTTTTGTCTCCAAGTATATCTCCAGACTTCAAGCTTCTCGTTTACTCCATCTCTAGTCTCATCAGTCAGTACAATATCATCAGCGAATAACATACACCAAGGTATCTTATTCTAAATGTGACTTGTGAACTCGTCCATAATCAAAGTAAAAAAGAATGGACTCAAAGTTGAACCTGGATGCAGACCAATGTTGATGTCAAAATAGTCAATCTTTCCAGATTGTATCCTTACATAAGATGAAGCCCTATCATACACATCTTTTATGAGGTTAATGTATATGACATATACTTGTCTCTTCTCCAAAACTCTCCACAATATATCCCGTGGGATAGAATCATAAGCCTTCTCTAAATCAATAAAATCATACAGAGATTCTTCCTTTTAGCTCTATAAATCTTCATTGTTCTCCTTAGCAAGCGGATGGCTTCTATAATTGAGCGACCTGACATGAATCCAAATTGGTTTTCTTTTACTTTGGAAACTTGCTTCAACCTTCTTTCGATCGCACATTCTCAAATTTTCATAGTGTTACTCATCAACTTGATACCTCTATAATTTGAACCATTTTAAATGTCTCTTTTTTCTTATAAAGAGGCATCACGATGCTTCTCCTCCCATTCTTCAAGTATTTTCTTGCTTCCCAAATAACATTGAATAAATTTGTAAGTTGAGTCAAACCACTCTCACCTGAAACTCTCCAAACTTCTATAGGAATATTATCAGGTTCTACACCTTTCCATGTCTCATAACCTTCAAAGCCTCCTCTACTTTCTTCTTTTGTATTCATCTATAGTTTGCACATTCAAGTAATTTTCAATACTAGCTAGATTTCCCAAAGTGAACTCTCTATTTCCTTCCCCAATGAAAAGCTTATGGAAGTATTGTTTCCGTCTAGTCTCTATATCTTTTTTAGCAATAAGCGCGTGTGACCTTTCTCATCCTTAATGTATCTCACTTGAGAAAGATCTTTGGTCTTTCTTTCTCTTTCTTTAGTCAGCATGAATATATCTTTCTGACCCTCCTTAGAGTCAATATTTTTATACAAAACTTTATAAGCTTTTGACTTAGCTTCGCTTACCACCTTCTTTGCTTCCTTCTTAGCTATTTTGTAGTTGTGACAGTTTTCATTGTTTTAGCCTTAGACATAGCTTTAAAGCAAGATCTTTTAAACGTGAGCTTCTTTTGCACCCCTCCCACTCCACTACCAAGCATCCTTTTGGCCTGGAGCTCCTCCGTTTGTCTCGTGTAGCATCTCTTTGGCTATCCTTCGGATACAGATGCTACTGCATCCCACATCTCATTTGCACTTCCATTATAATCTCAAGATAAGTCTTCTAAATCTTCTCTCTGAAGCTTGATTGCTTCAATTTAAGATTTCACCATCTAGTTCTAGTGATATCGGAAACCCTCATTTTCTTTACTAGCCCTTCTATTTGCACATCCATGATTAATAATCTATGTTGGGTGGTCAGATTCTCTCATGAGATTACTCTGCCATCTTTGCAGCACAATCGATCTCTTCTTCTCAACATCTCAAAAAGCTTGTTTAATCCTATCATATAAATCAATTTGCACTGCATAAACTGAGATGATATTAAGAATTTCTTCTTCTAGCATCACTGTTAGCAAAAAAATCCGATCCTTAGATCTTTGCACCTCAAGCACACAATCCTTCAAATCCTTATGAACAACCACTCCAACACCATTCCTGTCCTTATCTTTACCTGAATACCAAACTTTAAAGTCAGTATTCTCGATCTCCCTTGCTTTCTCTCCAACCCATTTTGTCTCTTGTAGACATAATATCAGAATCTTCCTTCTTTCCATCACATCAACTATATCCATCGATTTGTCAGTCAAAGTGCCAATGCAGTCTCGTTTAGACTAACTTCTTTACTTGCATGCGTCCATCATGTGAGAACCCTTGCGAATTTTGGGACTGCATCTGAGAAACGATACAACAAAACTAGCTTACCAGGTAGCGATGAAGCGGCCTTGCCAACTTGTCATTGCATTCGGACGATGCAACGGCGTCACAAGTAGGGAACACCCTAACGAAATCTATATGTTTACTTAAATCCATGTTTAAAAGGCTCCGAACGGGTTCGAGATAAATTCCGAAATAGTGTTCTTAAAAGGACACTATTTAGGAATTTATCCGAATGGGTTTCGAGATAAATTCCTAAATATCGTTCTTAAAAGAATGCTATTTAGGAATTTATCTCTCCCTCTGCTGGTTGTTGGCTACTTAACACGCAACCCTCCTCAATTTACCTAGGCTTGGGACCGACCATGGTTGAGTCAAATTTAACTTAATAGTTAATTAAATCAAAAGTACATAATCTATAAATATAGTAAAAAATAAAGTAATATGCGAAACTAAACTTTTACAACAAAGGGCTAAATAGCATAAGATATGTGTTTGGGTAAATCCAAGAAAAATCCCAACTACGTTGTAATTCGTAGTTAGCGACCTCAAGTTTTTGAATGATATAAAGAGGATACTAAACTTCCAACTTTATTCTTTAACATCTACATAGAATAGTCGTGGAAGCTTGCATAAGCGTATATTTGAGACAAAAGAATAAGACTGAACCCATCGTCGTAACATTTCCAAAATGATGCCCTAAATTTGCTAAATTGTTACGTAAAACAGAACAATGTTCATAATACACTCTTTCTCTTGCAAAACGCAAGTTCCACACTAGCAAGTTAAAATGACCGGTAAGATTGAATATTACAAGAAATGGTGCTCATTTTTTCAGGATACTTGAGACTTGAGAGGATTGGAGCCCACTTATCTCACATTTAACTTTGGTCGAATGGTTTTGTCATCTTCCCTTGGTGGGGAGATGTAATGGAGATACATCAATCAAAAGACTGTAGGCTTTCAAGTTAGATCTTGATGACTCCGGTAGGGTAGATCTGGGCCATAGATATGTCGGTATCCCTAGGTGGTTGGGCCATATCGGAAGCCAATTATGGACTCTGAAGCAGGGAAGCTATGGGTCATGTGCAGCATGGCTACGTAGATGTGCTTCTGCATGCACGATCCTACTCTCTGCTGTGGGCAAGGCATCTTCCTTGTTACAGAACATAATAAATAATAGAAGGAATGCAATCGTTTGGTTTGGTTTGTGTGGTGGTGCTATTACACGAAAAGAGTATAAACGAATAGGAATCTGTATGCTTCCTGGGTAGTCACTTGGAAGGGACAAAGCAGTGAAAGAGACAGCAGATCGAGCAGAGGATATACCCATATACATGTCATTTTCCTTCTTTGTAATCATCGTTAGAAAATGGAAGAATGGAGAGCAGGTAATAGAATTCGATTCAATGATAGAGAGACATAATTATTGCATTGTTGTTTCCCTGGAGGATGGGCTCTGTTATGGGCACAAATGGACTCACGACAAAGAGACATGTTCCCTTCCTTAGGCATATGTTCCCCCTCTTCTTTTTTTCTCGAGTAAACTACACAAAATCCCTGAATTAAACATCCAATTCCATTGCCAGACACGAAATTTAGAAACGTAACAATTTGGTATATCATATCTTCACTTTAGATCGACCGATCAAACTTTTTCTATTGTTTGCTTCGTTGTTGTGTGTTTTCCTGAGTTGGGTCCGCTTCCGAAATATGACGATGTTGAGGTGTTCGTCTTTCAAGTTTGGAAGAAAGTGCTTTTGTTGTACCTCATGCTTTGTTTGGAATCTTAATTTTTTTACTTGATTCGACATCCTCAATCTGCTTCAACCTCATGATCAAACACAAGTAATTAACTATTGTGAATTCATGGCTATCTTTGCTACCAATGCAGCTGCATCTGATTTAGACGTTTAAGTTTCAAACGATGGCAGCAGGTATGGGTTGTAGGCTTTAGGAAAGCCTGTAATTTTTGGACGCTAGTTAGGAGGGAATGAGTCTCTGCCATCTCCGAAGAGCTGTCTAGATTTCCATGGATTCCTCATCCATTAGTAATCTTGTAACGAACATGCTGGGACCCTCGTCCCTTTGGTGCCATGGGTACCATGATGTGAGCTGACATATTTGCCTTTTTAAAGAGGAGGGAGGCTTTAAGATTGGGATTGAGATCTCTGGCGACAATGCGGGGCGTCATGATTGTGG
>JAZKJV010003323.1:125000-266774 GCA_037367405.1 Ottelia alismoides
GAATACGTATACAGTTTGTATAATAGGCGCACGTTATAAATACAAAGCCGCATAAAAAACTACACATTATAATACAAACATTAAAACTGCACATTATAATACAAAACTGTATGTGTATTCAGCTAAAGTCATCCTGTTTTATACAAAAAAGGGGCTGGCCTTCCTGAGCATAGGAAGGACTGCGTCCTATTTGAAAGAAATCTATTATATATATATATAGGGGTTGATGGGGCTGCCCCCTGGGGGCAGCCAACATGGCTGCCCCGCCCTATTTTGGGGCAAATTTTTTTATTTTTTGAAAAATTTTGTCATGTATATTCATCCCTATATCCCTCCTATATGCCATTCGAATTTCGTCAGAAACAGAGACTCCTACGACCTCCATCCAGACAGAGTCGATTTAAAAAATCCTGCGACCGTTAAAAAAATGATGTCTGGATGAAGGTTGTAGGAGTCTCCGTTTCTGATGAAATTCGAATGACATATAGAAGGGATATATGGATGAATATATATATGGTTATATTTTTCCAAAAAAATAAAAAAATTTGTGAAAAATGGGGTGGGGGCAGCCATGTTGGCTACCCCTAGGGGGCAGCCCCATTTTCCCCATATATATATATATATATATATATATATATATATATATATATAGGGTCATATGTGGCTGTCCCCGCTTTATTTGGGCAAAATTTTTTATTTTTTTTGAAAAATAACACCATTTACATTCATCCCTATATCCCTCCTATATACCATTCGAATTTCGTCATAAACAGAGACTCCTACAGCCTCCATCCGGACAATAATTTTTTAACGGTAACAGGATTTTTTTTAAATCGATACCATCGAGATGGAGGCCGTAGGAGTCTCTGTTTCTGACGAAATTCGAATGGCATGTAGGAGGGATATATGGATGAATATACATGGTTTTATTTTTCAAAAAAAATAAAAAAAAACGTCGAAAAATGGGGCGGGGGCAGCCATGTTGGCTGCCCCCAGGGGGCATCCCCATTTTTTCCATATATATATATATATATGTATATGTATATGTATATGTATATGTATGTGTGTGTATTATCAAGATTCATGGAAATATTGTATTAGTATTGAATTAGCTAGAGTTGTTTATATAAATAACTTGTTACTATTAGAGTTGTCTTTGTAAACAACTTCATGTAGCTTGATTTATGAGACTCCGGTCATGCTTTTTGCTCAGGAGGATTTTTTATGTGACATTTTTTTGTCACTTATGATTTCATTAATATCAGATCTCGTATTAATCGTCAACTATTCATGCAATCTATTATGTGCTTTACTTTCTAAAATCTAGGCCATTGCTGGAGAATATATTTCATTCATATTTTTGGTCATATTTTGCTTTAGTGTTCCTATTCTTTTTTATAATAATAAAGGAGGAGAAAATGCCTAGTAAAGAAATCAAGTTAGAGTTGCCTAATAGGAAGAGTATTTCTCATAAAATAAATATTCATTTATCATTAACAAAAAGATGGAGATTAGTGAAACTAACAATTCAATAAGGTTTGATAGCGACTCTTTCTTTAGTGTAACATCTATTTTGCAACACAAACATTATTTTAGACCAAGCTCTCTAAGATAGAATTTAACCTTAATAAACTGAAAAATTATCTCTAAAAGCTCAAGACTGAGATGGTTCCCTTAAAAATGAGATACGCCCATGTAGGAACTCTATTCCTCGCCATACATGTTTATCTCATCGGGGAAGAGAAGTCGAGATGTTGTCGAGTAGAGGGAAAAAAGAACTAGGTGTACAACAATCACATTTGAGGCAAGGGTAGAACGTGGAAGGGAGGGTGTTTAGTGGTACTGAAAATAATTTGGTTTTTTTACCAGTTGTGACCTCCTTAGACATTACAATTTTAGTTATATCCCTACCTTTTTTGGAATACTAATTGTACCCTGACTTCTCTTTCATAGTTATCAAGTGTGCCCCTCGGGTAAGTTGTAGTCCATCCTCATCCCAAACCGACATTAACTTTAGGGACATATGGGCAATTAGATTAAAAAATCGAAGGTAGAATGTCTTTTTCTTCTCCTTTTCTTTTCGTCCTTTCACTCTTCCTCCCCTGACATCTCCTCCTCCAACTACCTCCTCATCTGCCCTTCCATCCCCTCCTTCAATGACGATGACCACCTCGTCCTCCGTCCCTCCCCCTCCAGCCCTTCCTCCTCCTCTACCCCTCCCCCAACAACCCCTCGTCCTCCTGCAACTTCTATGTCTGCTCCATCATGGTGAGGACATACTCGTGGAGATCATAGTGATGTATCCCATTCAGTAATGGAGGAACGTGGATGGCATCGACAACCTCCTCGTGCTCCTTATCGTGGAATCTCATCGTAGTGTTGATTGTGCTCTCTGTGATGATGGCCATTGAGTTGCACCGGTCATTCGAGAAGGAGGCCATCACAAAGAGGATGATTTCTATCGAGGAGATGGCCGGCATGGATTCAGGATCTAGGTGTCTGGTTGGATTCCAAAAATAAGGTAAAAGAAGATAAATTGGAAAGCAGAAGGATGAGGAGGGAGGGAGGTGTCCCTCTTAATTATACACTATTTGAATAAATCACAATTTAAATCACGACCAACCTAGGGATGAGCATTGGGTTGGGCCGGCCTGGCCCAGCCCGAAGCCCAGCCCAAAAAGCCTGACCCGGCCCAAGCTCAGACGAACATTGGGCCGGACTTGGGCCTAATTTTTAGGTCCGAAATATGTTTGGGCCGGGCTCGGGCTTGGCTTGGCCCAGCCCGACCCGGCCCACGGGTCCGACCTGAAGAGGGCCCGAACCCTTCCCATATCCTACACGTATGAAAACTCTCACCTGTCATGCATACTCTGTTCATGTATTCTATCTTCATATAATGTTTATAAATCAAGAAAGTCATGTGTGAGACATATGAGTTTATGATCATTGTATTTTGTTTCAGAATTAATTCTTCTTAGTTTGTCTATGTCTTAGATTCTGGTGGTTATTCTTGAGTTTTTAGTGTTTATTTTTTCTATTATAATATTTTCTATTATTGAACATTTACCAATACGAGCATTATGCCCAATTTTTTACATGTAGTGCCTGGTGCACATGTTGTTGTTAATTGTGTAAACTTGGTTCAGTCTTTCAATTTCTGTAATGAGAGACATTTATGGTATATAACATTGAGTAGGCTTGTATAAAATGAGAAATCATCTCCGATAGAATTGAGTTTTAGTTGTTTCACAAGTGTTATGGCATATGTTTTAAACAATTTTAGCTCGTCTAACTTGAATTGAGATTGACTTTAAACACAAACTCAAAGTTAGTAATATATAATGGGGTAAGATGGGTCAGCCCGTCCAAGCCCGACCCATAGGAATTGGGCCGCGCTTGGGCTTAGGCCGAACCGAAAAAATTTTTGCAAGCCTAGGCCCGACCCAAGGCCCGAAGTTTTTAAGTGGGCTTGGGCCTGGGCCCTTCAGGACCCGGTCCAGCCCGGCCCATGCTCATCCCTAGACCAATCTAACGGATGACACAAATGATAATTGTGGAGAAGCCAGGGACACAATTGAAATTTTAAGAAAGAGAAGGGCATAAGAGGGCACAACAGATATAAACCAAATAAATTTGAATGGTAGTATGAAAGCCAAGGGTAAACACTTTTTAAAGTTGAGATTTTATCACTTGTACCCCTCTAAGATATCGCAATATCAGTTATGCCCCTATGTTTTGATAATATCAGTTGTGCCCCTCACTTCTTTCTCCGTCATCACTTATGCCCTTCCGTCAGATTGATCTATGGTCAGAACAAAATCAAGGGCGAAGGAGGGACTCGAGGGAGGAGCTCGGAGCGGATCGCGACAGAGGGAGGGGGAGGCCCAGGGGGCGGGAGCGATTTTACTCGGACTCTTCGGCTTTTACGCCTCCGCGTTCCATGACCTCATCATGGATGGATTTCTGTTGCCGGCGTCCAATTCGCTGTCTTTCGGGAGCCCCGCGGGGCACGAGGTGGCGACGTTGCGACGAATTGGGGTGGCGAACGCGATCGGCGTCGGGACGAGGGCCTCCCCCCGATGGTCATTGCCGCGGATCCGCTCCACCTTCCTTTCCATGACGGTGTGTTCGATTTCGTGTTCTTGGGATCCGGTACGATGGAAGTGCTGTCGATGCAGCCGAGGGATCGTGCGCATGAGGTCGCGAGGTTGGTGAAGGAGGATTGGTTCTTGGTTGTTCACACGGTGTCCGCCAGAGATGCGTACAGCCTCAATTCATTGGTGTGTCTCTTCCTGGAGTTCAGACTGGTGAAGTCTAATGAAATCCAAGGGTTGGACGTTCCTGCTCTGTGCTCTATCGTACGGGGGCGACGCGTGCGGGGGAGGGGGTGCAACCCAGAGGGAGGGGTAGCTGGGAGGCGGCGCCGGCAAGGGGATCAGGTGCGGGGGGAGGAGGTGCGGGGCTGGGAGGGAGGGGGAACAGGGGGGCGACACGTGCGGGGGAGGGGGAGGGGGTGCAGCCCAGGGGAAGGGGGAGCTGGGGGAGGCGCCGGCGAGTTGAGGAGGTGCGGGAGTCCCAACCCTGGATGGTGGAGCATTGGATCGGGCCGGCCCGAACCCAACCCTGACCCAGCCCATAAATACCCGGACCCGGCCCGAACCCGACGTACTAGTGGGTCGGGCCAGGGTCCTACTTTTGCCAGATTTTCAAACACGGGCCGGGCCCAGCCCGAACCCAATATAGCCCGTTAAAGCCCAACCCCACCCGTGCTAACATGCAAATTATATTTGGAACACCACCATCCAATCTGCAAAACTGTTCATCAAAGCATCAATCATAGACCTCTAAACTAAGAAATGGAAGTTGATATTATTTTTTTTTAGAAAAAAGGATACGCTGCATTTGCATGGGTATAACATGGGGAGAAATATTTGCACGAGAAAATAAGGCAACGACCCCTCCATCCCAGTCTATTCTACTGACGTTGCCTGTATATTGGAGAAGCTGTGACCTACTACTGCAAGAAATTTGACCCAAATTCCAGCTATTCATATTGAGCCCACGTATTGGAATCAATATTTAAATTACTGATCTTTATTAGAATAATCAGAAGGTGATCTTGAAAGTGAGGATGTCTGATTGTTGCATATAAATATTAGATAATTTGATATCTTAAATCCATAATTCCTCATTCCACATTTGAGAAATCATGACATATAGTTACACATATTAGTCAAATTGGTTAAAAAAAAGGTTGCTTTTATGACGTTGTGCGAGAGATAAATATATGTATAATCTAGTAGTGAAATTAATATAAAAATCCATCCGTTTTAGGTTTAAGTAATAATGCAAAACATCCACGGTAAATCCCTTGAGAAAGTAAAGTACCGCGGGTCGAGCCCGGCCCGAACCCGAGCCCAACCACGTGGGCCTTGGGCCGGGCTCGGGTTCTTGTTTTTGCCAAAATTCCGGGCCTCGACCCGACCCAAAGCCCATGAAAAAATGGTGGGTCTGGGTCGGACCTTCCCGGGTTGGGCCGGGTCGAGCCCAATGCTCCACCCTATGCGGGACTGGGAGGGGTGTAGCCGAGGGGGAGGGGGAGCAGGGGGCGGCACCGACGAGGGGCGGGGGGAGGAGGTGCGGGACTGGGAGGGGTGCAACCGAGGGGGAGGGGGAGCAGGGGGCGGCACCGGCGAGGGGAGGAGGTGCAGGGGGAGGAGGTGCGGGGCTGGGAGGGGTGCAGCCCAGGGGGAGGGGGAGCAGGGGGCGATGTCGGGGAGGGGAGCTCGGGGCGGAGCTGGGCGGCGCGGGGCAGGGGCAGGGGCGGAGAGGGAGGAGGAGGAGGAGGTTGGAGGAGGAGGAAGAGGATGGGGAAGAGGCGGAAGAAGAAGACGACGAGGAAGAGGGTATAAAATGATCACATAATCTTTTCTTGAAAATTAATTCCGCTTATGTCCTCAAAGTTAACGTATGTTTGCACTGTGGATGGACGGTCACTAACCCGAGGGGCACAAGTGATAAAATAGCAAGAAGTGAGGGGCATAATTGATATTACCAAAAAGATAGGGGCATAACTGATATTGTGATATCTGGGAGAGGCACAAGTGATAAAATCCCTTTAAAGTTTTAAGCAAGGCAACTAGTCTCTTTTTAAAAGGAACCAATCTAAATGACCAACATGGTGATCTGCAGCAGTTCAGCCCAAGAGAACCACAGAGATCCGAAGAAGATAGAGTGGTCGCTGCCCCCGACGACCTCTTCCTTCCGAATCCTAATCCCCAATTCCACTCCCGTTCTATCGGGTGATTAGGGTTAGAGCTCAAATTAGAGGAGAAGAGAGGCGAAGATGAGCCTCAGCAGGCCGGCGGTGCACCCCGTCGAGATCACCTCCCTCGGACCGGCAGCGGCGATCAACAACCACAACCAAAATAACGGCGAGGTTCTCTTGCCGCCGCAAAGGGTGAGGATGCGGGACGTGCAGGGGATGCCCGGGACTACTGGCGGCCTGTTCTTGCGCTTTCTCCAGTTCGCTACGGCTGTTGCCTCCATCTGTGTCATGGTCACCACCCCCGACTTCAAATCCGTCACCGCCTTCTGGTAATCCCCTCTTTTACGAAACACTCCTCCACTGATCGCGTTACTTATTTAGGGAAAAAAACAGAAAGTTTGAATTTATGGGTGGAATTCCGATCTTCCAAAGGGAATTGAGATGTTGAGTGTTATCTCCACAAAATAAATCAGATGAAATTAAAACATTTGGTCGAAGTCTCGGTTATGGTCATAACTTTGGCATGAAATTTTGAAAAAAGCGACAATAAATTTGCCAATAAAATTCAGTCGGGCAGTTATTTGACCGACGTTTGGTTGATTTTTGGATAAAATTTTGCATTTGGAAACTTATGTGATTTTGGTTCTATTGAATTTTGCTTGAAGGTAATTTGAATTATTAGGTTCTCAAGTCTACCTCGGGGAGGCTAGAATGAATGGAAAAACGGATGAGTTTGGTGTAGCTCTGTGGATGAATTGGAGGGTGTGTGTTCCACCAAAATTAATTATGAAGATGATTTTCAAGTCAGTTCTAAAATGTTAGCATACTATACAAATGTGGTTGCCTGTCAGGGGTGAGTTTCAGATTATGTCAAGGCATTTAAGATGCTGAAAATCCAAACTTGTATTTATTTGAAAGTTATTAGTTGGACTTTCCAGACATCCTGATGAAGCTTGTTTGATATGGAGAAGCAGAAATATATAGCATATTCCAAATTATGCTTCAGTGCTGTATGGATTTTTGTAATTGGTTTTTCTCTACTTCGTAAATTAATGTGGTCGTTTTTTTAAATGATAACATCACTATTAATGATTAAATACGTAAACTAATAAACCAGACATAATCTTAGTATCCCCCAACATCACTCTATAGAGAATCTAACAAATCATTCATGGTGCATAAAATATTAACTGACAACCTTGCAAAGAGTTAGTGACATTCCACGGTATACAAGTAACTGATATGCTCCATTACATATGCTTTGAAATATTTATAAAGCATGATTTCTTATATACTATAGATTTTGGGATCTAGTTTTTCCCTACTTATATTTATTAAGTTTAGTTCGGAATGTTTTAGATGTAAAACAATTAAGTTCTAGTTTATGGGCTAGTACACATCTACATCTGTTGGTGTTTATTGACTTTCCTTGTTCATAAGTTGTTTATTACTTGTGTACAATTCTATATTGTTGAGAATAGAAATTATGTCAGTGTGTCCAACTTTCTTCATCATTATGATGGACATTTAGTTAGTCCTTTTGATGTTTAAGTATTAAAAGAAAAGCCTGCAATGGATGCATTTTATTCAGAAATGATACCCTTGTGAAACTTGATATATTCATTCGTTCTAAACCTTTTTGACATTTATCAAGGTTGTAAAAGTCACCCGACAAGCCCGACTAGTAGGTCCGACTAGTCTAGTCATTGGGGTGACCGACCGAGTACCGACTAATTCCGACTAGGTCCACTAGTCAACCAATTTTTGCTTGGAGATACCATATTTTCTTACTTTTTAAAAAGCAAACTTATATCTAATATGCTTAATATTTTATTTAAATTCAATTACTTCTTTTGATTCATTATGATAGTATGAATATATATAGATCTATGTAAGTATATTATAATATGTCTATAAAAATGACTTATATATTTAAAAAATCAAAGTCGATTAAAGCCCGACTAAATCCGATTAATTGCCCGACTACCGATTAATCCTTAGTCAGTGACCCGACCAATCGAGTACCGACTACCAACTTTTGCAACCTTGACATTTGTATAAAGCAAAGTGTATAGAAGAAAAAAATTTCACTTATAGAAACTTAATAATGTCCTACCATAGATATCTCCTACATTATTCATCATCATGATGCACGCTAAGGTTGCCAATTAGACGCTGACTTTCTGAAATTAAAACTTTGAAGAGTGACTTATTCAGTTTAGTTCTCATTATTAGATGCAAAACAATCACATGAGCGATTGCCCAATACGATGCGCAGAATCAGCAGGATCACTTGGAAAAGAACTGGCAGTGGGATGTAGAATGAACTGCATGCTGTTGGCAGGTTGAATTAGGTATTAGGGTCGTCAAGGCAAAGCTCATGGCAGTTGTAAGAGATGATGTTGATGGTGGTTGTGGCAAAGGGGAACAATGGGATAATGACTGGATTCTTTGCTATGAAGATGGGAAGGAAATACGAGACAAAAAGGGAGTTGCTGAGAGAGGGAGAAAATTAGAGTTTTTTAAATGTTGCAGAAGTCGGTATTCGATGAGACCTGGGAAAGGTGTAGGACCGGATGACATCCCTGTAGAAGTATTTAGAGTTTTAGGTGAGCGTGATTTGACTTGGCTTACGAATCTATTCAATGTTATTTGACGAAGCAAGAAAATGCCTGAAGATTGGAGGAGTACCGTGGTGCCTCTTTATAAGAATAAAGGAGACATTTCAAAATTGTTCAAATTATAGAAGTATCGAGCTGATGAGTCGCACTATGTAAATTTGGGAATGTGTGATCGAAAGAGGGTTGAGGTAAATTTCCAACGTAAAAGAAAACCAATTCAGATTCATGCCAGGTCGCTTAACTATTGAAGTCATCCATTTGCTGAGGAGAACAATGGACATTTATCGGGCTAAAAGGAAGAACCTCCATATGATCTTTATTGATTTGGAGAAGGCTTATGATTTTGTCCCACGAGGGATATTGTGGAGAGTTTTGGAGAAGAGACAAGTACTTGTCCTATACATTAACCTCATAAAAGACATGTATGATATGGCTTGATCTTGTGTAAGGACCCTGTCTAGGAAGACTGACTATTTTGATATCAACATTGGTTTACATCAAGGTTCAGCTTTGAGTCCATGTCTTTTTACTTTGATTATGGACGAGTTGACAAGTCACATTCAAGATGAGTTACCTTGGTGTATGTTATTTGGCGATGATATTGTGTTGATTGACGAGACTAGAGATGGAGTAAATGAGAAGCTTGAGGTCTGGAGACATGAGTTGGAGACTAAAGGATTTTGTATAAGTAGGGCTAAAATGGAATACATGGAGTGCACCTTTGATGGAAGAAATGGTGAAGGAATCGAGGTGAAGATTGGTGACAATAACATTCAGAAGAGAGATTCTTTTACATATCTGAAATCTATTTTGCAACATGATGGGGAAATTGATGGAGATGTTACTAATAGAATAAATGCAGGCTGTCTAAAGTGAAGAGGAGCCTCTGTAGTCCTCTGTGATAAGAAAATTCCTTTAAAAATCAAAGGAAAGTTTTACAAAGCAGTCGTGAGACTTGCTATGCTATATGGATCTGAATGTTGGCTTGTGAACGATAGACATGTACAGAGAATGGCTGTAGCAGAAATGAAAATGCTAAGGTGGATGTGTGGACACACACGTAAAGATCGGATTCGAAATGATGCAATCAGAAAGAAAGTTGGTATAACTCCGATCGAGGATAAGATGCGAGAAAAACGCTTAAGATGATTTGGTCATTTGCAAGAAGATCAGTTGATGCACCAGTTAGGAGATGCGAATGTTGGGATGTTGAGTCGGCTAAGAGAGGCCGAGGACGGCCCAAGAAGTGTTGCAAAGAGACTATACGAAGGGATCTTAGTTTTGTCGATATAAGTCCGGGATTGATCCACGATAGATCTGAATGGAGGCGAAGAATCCGTGTAGCCGACCCTACTTACTTGTGGGAAAAGGCTTTGTTGTTGTTGCAGAAGTCGGTATTCGGTATATAATCGGAGGGGTTCCTGAATAAAGAATATTCAATATTCTGGAGAATATTTGGAATTATTTGGTGATGTATTTTTTATTTATTCTAAATATAAAATTATATCTAATATATAGATATATAGAGGAAAGGGAGCCTACTTTGTGAAGTAGGTAACTTACCTACTTCACATTTCATTGTTTGCAAGTTTTTTTTATTTTTTTCAAAAATACCACCATGGATTTTCATAATTATATCCCTCTAATTTGTCATTCAAATTTCGTCAGTTGTATTTTACATGTTCTGGATGAAGGCCGTAGGAGTCTCTGTTTCTGATGAAATTTGAATGACATATTAGAGGGATATAATTATGAAAATCCACGGTGGCATTTTTCAAAAAAAATAAAAATTGCAAAATTTGGATGTGAAGTGGGTAAGGTTACCTACTTCACAAAGTAGGCTCCCTTTCCTCATATATATATATATATATATATATATATATATATATATATACACACACACACACACACACACACACACACACATTTATATATATACATTTATTTATACGTATATGGTCATCAATCAATAAGAGTTCAAGATAAAAGTACCAATTAACAAGTTACATATATGGAGTTTTAACATTTTTGATGATACATGGATGGGAACCTTTAAAAAATGAAAAATTAAAAAAATTAGAAGTATGTTGCAATATTCAGCCGAATATTTGGTCGAATTACTGAATATTCAGGTCGGATATTCAAGAATATTCAGTTGAACCGAATATTGACATAATAACAATATTTTATTCAGTCACCCAACGGAATAGGAATGGCCGAATATCCCCTCCATTCGGTCAAATATTGCAACAACGATTTTTTTAACTAACAAGCATTATATTTGGGGTTCAGGTAACCCAGTTATTTCATAAAAACTTAAAACCTTAAAATATGTAAAATTGGGGTTAGAGAGTAGGTGTATTAGGTGGAGAGAGAGGAAGGAAAAGGAGAGGGTTGAGATTTAGAACCATGCTCATTTTCTTTAAGTCTTCTAATTGTCTTTAAACTCAACAGTTGGGTCCGTTATTTAAACCTATTACAGTCAAAAAATAGGAACTCCAGTCAACTCTAAAGACATACTACGTTTCTCACACCCAAATATAATATTCTAGTCCTAATTTTAAATTTTAAATGCAGAAAAAATGAATAACAGAATTAGAAACACAATGTAGCCCTCAAAACTAAAGGTGGAAAATTTTTATGGTAGCCTACACATTCTCTTCCTTTCTTCTGGGGTTGCATGGAAGAGTGCGGATCCTCTGCTGCAATGCTGTATCTGTTGTACCCATGTGAACCGCTCGATAAAGCTCGATCTTGATCGAGCGGTTCACACGGGTACAACAGATACAGCACCACAGCAGAGGACCCGGTCCCTGCATGGAAGTGCATCTTACATGTCCTTGTTCATATTATCTGTAAAGGTGGAAGAACAGGTGGATTCAATTAAGAGGGTTCCTGGAGAGGGACACTAATGATAAGGGTTGGTTTATGTGTTTGTTTAAGTGGGACTATTTGTGGTGCATGACAAGGATGGTATGTGGATTGGGATATGAAAGTGGTGAATGATACATTGTTACCTAAGTGGGTGATGAAGCTCTTAGATAATGGTGGTGGCCTCTATGATAGGCAGGTGTTTGTCCTTGGAGGATAGGGCCGCATCCTATGGAGGCATTAGTGAGGCTTCATGGAAGAGGGTTATTGCAGGGGTTCCATGGATGTCTGCATTTCTCAAAGGTACCTCGACTGTTGATTGAATTTTAGTTTGGTTGGATTATTGGCCTGGGAGGGGGTTTTTGGTTGTAGAAATATTACATATTTTTGGCATTTTGTGCTGACATCTAGGAGTCTGTAGGGGGATGTTGGGGCTTTGTTGCCACTCCCTTTAGTTATTTAGAGAATGTCATTAGCTTTTTGTATTCTTAGTTGACTTCTACTTAGACCATGAGAGAAGATGTTTGGGAGTGTGTTGATGATAATCAAAATGTTGCTGCTGCTTACGAGACTGTTACAGCATGCCTCAATTAATTCGATTTATATTTCTCCCTCCTTTGCATGTATTTTGTTCGGGAAGGCAAATGTGCCCCTCCAGGCAAGAACACTTGCTTCACTGCTGCAAAAGAAGCAAATAATGACAAAGGTGTAGGAAGGTAATCCAACATAGGGGTTGTGTTGTCTAGATTTGCTGACGAGGATGTCAACCATCTATTCTACCCGTCCTTTTTGTGAAAAGGGTGTCACTGCGTCAACCTGGGTCAATACTAACAAATAATTTGAAGACTGTTGTTATATTATTTGATGTTAACTATATAACAATGAGTATTACTTGTTACAAAATCACATGCAATTTGAATTCACACGGAATGGTATATTTGTTTGCATGTTGATGATGAATCACATCTAACAGTTATATGTTGCCTTTCTCATGATTTTTCCATTCATTGCTAAAATTAGCGACAATTAGCACAAACTTCGAAAAGAAAGGCAATGGATAATCATTTCTACATGAACAGTTTCTACCAGTATAGCGAGCATGCCATTTGATGCAAATTCCATATATATAGGATATTTGTGCAATGTACAATATTTATTGTTAATATCGGATGATACAAAAAGTAACCATTTCCAAAATATTCATCGTTATAGGCTCATTAGGCAATGTGTTGGTGTTTAGTCATCGCAGATCTGAACTTTTTGATAATTCTGGATGTATCCTGGGACAATATGAGTGAGAAATGGAACATTGAGTTATAAGGATCAAGATGACCTGTTAATAATGTTATGGATCCTATAGTTGTGAAGAAATCTGCATGTTTGAGTTGAGAAAGATGCAATGACTACAATGCAATCCATAGCGTGAATGGGAAGTAATGGTCCTAGGCATGTGTAGGATTCAATGTATTCTCGATTTCTGTGCCTTTATTAATTAATATTTGTGGAGTTAGGACAAGTAATCCTCTTGAGTAGTTATCTTTAGGCTTATTAGAAAAGGGAAAGCTTTTGTATTGCCTTTTAGATCAAACTTCGACAAGTACACTAGGGAGGGTTCCACTGGGAGTCCTAGGAAAATTTCATTTTTTTTGAGATTGAAGGTAGGCATGGTAATGGTAATCTTATTGAGAAAAGATCCTCTTAGGAAACACGTTACAATAATTGGACATTCCAATTTGAAGCAAAAAGAAAGTGCCTAAGTATCACAAGTATAGTACTAGAAAGTGGGAGTTAGCAGCAATTAAACCAGATTTTTTTGGAAGGGGGAGTCATCAGAAACTAAAAAAATGGCAAATCTTTCTCCTATTATAAGAAGGTTATAGGTTCTGCCAGGTAAAAATCCCATTTATTAAGTACAAAAAAGACAAGGGAAGTTTCTTAAATTTTAATAAAATGTGGGATATGATATTTCTAACCATTTCTAATACTTAACTCAAATGTACTATCCTCTCTTTTCAATGTTGTAGGAATCTGCAAGGCTGGAAACATGAAAATGCGTGCATTTACAAGTCCATAATCTGACTAAATCAAACAATATCGACACCAAATCCCTAATGTCAATGAAATCTCAAGACAATGAACATAGTTTACGTGAATAAAATTTAAATATTACAACCATTCCTAAACAGTCGTATTATATTAGTCACTATTTTTACTCCATATGTGGAGTCAATGGAGTCTGATGGTAGAGCAGTGTGTCTACCATTCAAAAGACCAGAATTCAAATCTCCTTTGAGGAGGGTTGTGTTAAGTTGCCAACAACCAGCGTAAAAACAGTTGGATCTTTAGCCAACCCTACTTAAAGTGGGAGAAGATTTTATCATTTTCGTATATGGGGACCATGAATAGGATGCATCTTAAATATTTGGTGTTTACTCCACATACATGGGTATATGCTGTTTCTGATTGTTTGATAGTGGAAGTCTGTAAAGATTTTAGAGTTCTCTCCGGTATTTGGTACACTTCCATCATGTAAAATGTTGTTCCGTGGGTCCTACACCCCGAGAACTTCTGATTTAGTGCAGAGTTTTTGGTATAAATGCCGTGAGAGTTTTACCATATGTGGAAAGATTTTACTCTATCACGATTCACGTATATAAATTTCTGGTTGCTAAGGCTTTCATCCATACTAAATACCCATGACAATCTTCGCTACAATACCTAATGTTCGTCCCAAAAATTTTGCAAGCTTGATTAGGCCTGCCGACAATTGTAGTGTTGCCAAGATTTGGTACATATGTATGCCATAACATATGTATGCCATAACATCTTCTTAGATTTTATAAGGATTAATTGACAATTGTGATCACCATCGACATGTCACTTCTAAAGTACATCCGATGAGATCAAGACTATAGAGACATACAAACCCTAGGGTTGTAGTCCTATTATCTATTTAATTGTCATTCGTCAATATTATGAGGAAACTTGCACATTGCAACCACATACATTATGTGTCCAACTGCAAGTATAATATCTGGATCATGAGTCCAATCCATGATATTTTACCGGTTATTATTGAGTATAACATTGAGTGGGTTTAATGAAGGATTATCTGAAATAAGAAATTTGCATAAGTGTATATATTTATATACATACATATTTTACTTTGATTTAGGATTTTTTTTATATCAGAAAATTGGACGGGGGAGCTAAGTTAGCTCCCCCAAGAGGGTAGTCCCATTTATCCCATGTGTGTGTGTATGCGTGTGTGTATGTGTGTGTGTGTGTGGGCGCGCATGTGCGTGCGTGCGTGTGTCTATACATGGTGGTATAGGGGTCTCTATTTCCGATGAAATTTAAATGATATATTAAGCGGTATAGTGATTAAAATCCATTATGGTATTTTCCAAAAAAATAAAATTCTGTAAAAAGTAGGCATGAAGTAGGTAAGGTTACCTACTTCATAAAATATCTGTAAATTTTATTGGGGGGGGGGATTAAAAGGAGGCTAGATTTTGATTTGACAAAGTGATTAAAGAGAGCCTAAGTGCCCATATTCCTGAACATATAGGAGTGAAAAAGATCAGAAATTATCAATCTTAATGTCATGAGTTGATGAATTCATCCCTGAAACCACACTCTTTGAAGGATTCCTTTGTTAATCCGAGTCAAAGTTCTGATTTTTGTCTAATTTTCTCACTCATTTGTTGCAATGCTGGTTATCTCAGCAGGGCTCTCAGTATCATCCCGAAAAAGACATGGGATACTGATGGAGTTGAATGTTTGGAATTTCTTTTAAAAGCCTCTAGTATACTGCCATTGTTTTGCACATATCCCTATCATTACAATCTGTCGAAGTTGTAATGCTTGAGTTTTATAATCCTAATTCAGGAGAAAGCGCTCGTTTTCATTCCCCTGCTTTTAAATATAAGCTGCTGATTCTTGAGGGATGTCCTGATCTTTATGTCCTTTTTCTGTGGAAGTTATCTTGTAGCAGCAGCCACCTTGCAAAGCTTGTGGAGCCTGGTGTTGGCTGTTGTAGATATATATGCTCTTTTAGTAAAGCGCAGCTTAAGAAATCAACCTGTGGCCTGCTTGTTCACCATTGGTGATGGGGTAAGAATAAATTATTTTGCTCAATTATTATCATCATTTTGCAATCTTTTGTAATTATCCGAGTATCCTTTTGCACTTTCCTTGGTTCAATCATAGTGCTTCTAACAATTGTGTTGGCGTCCTTAAAAAACAAAACTCATCTTGTGCATCAAAGGTGTTCTATAGACTATGGTGATGTGTCCACGCAATTCACATGCACATGCACATACACTGAAACAAATAAGATTTTACTACAGATAAATGAAAATGTATCTTTTTAACTTTTTTAGTTTTGCTGCATGTTACATGTGTCACTTTAGCCAAAATTAAATTAGCAACATCCACCTATCCCCTTCTAGTTAAGACAGCGGAAACAATGGTTGTATATATCAGACTTAATTTACTTGAATAATTGCTGCAGGTAACTAGCACACTTACATTTGCGGCTGCTTGTGCTTCTGCTGGCATTACCGTGCTCATTGGCAATGATTTCAACAACTGCAAAGATAATCACTGTGCGCAGTTTGAGACTGCGACTGCCATGGCTTTCTTAAGCTGGTTCGCAGTCTCGCCATCCTTCCTCTTCAACTTTTGGACTCTGGCGTCGCAATCATGATGACCAAATCTAGACCAAGTACTGTTCATCGATGTCAAATAACCATCTCCTTATACTCAGGCTACTTGGCCAATTTATTTCTTGCTTTTCTATTTTTCGTCGGGAAGAGAAAATCTGGATGTGCTTCGTCCAGAGATTTTTTCTGTCCCGCCTTGTAAATTTGCTGCTGGTTGTCCTGTTGGAGTCATTTAACTATAGAGTTTGTAGTGTTAGAGAAACAATAGCAATGTAATTATTGTGTGGATGTAAATTACCATGTAAACACTTTGTATACCGAAATGTTACTTACAGTTATGTAAATTACTGTATTGTTGAAGATCTATAAATATGGATAATAAGAACAGATGATTTTAGAAATCGACCAAGACAACTGTTACTCGTTTATCCTCTCAACGGAGCTACTCTTTTGCCTAAGCTGCGTTTAGTATCAACTTTTTACATGACTTGGCTAAAAATCATTTTCTGCCATCGATTATCCTCTCTATAACAAATGTATTCTTTGTCAAATCAACCTCTCAAGATTATTTTTATGTTTTACAAAAAAAGGAAATGGTTTTCACGATGAAGATTTATGCAAAAAAGGAAACTAAATGCAAAAGTAAGATATTAGCAAGCACACTCCACATAGATGCTTATAGAAAACTCGGAAACGCAAATCAGGACTAAAGGAGTATGAAATGCATTAGTGGATCCTAGCTTGGGATTGACAAGGAATGATTGGCGATAAGCTTCAGGCATTATAACATCATGTTTCTTCTTGGATTGTAGATGAGAAGTTTGCTCCTATATGGTGGTGTGTGTGTCTGAAGCCCCCATCGGGCGGAGTGATAAGAAATAAGGAGGGGTAAAAAATGGCAAAGTCTTCTCCCACTGTAAGTAGGTCGGCTACATGGATCCTTGCATAGGGAATAAGAAGGGAAGTAAGGTTTATCGCTCAATATGTTCTATTGGTTCGAGGGATATGGAATGGATCATTGTCGAAGAGACCTGGTTTATGATGTAATTACGATATGATCTTTGATCCGATGATAGCTTATCTTGAGATAAAGTCCTCTTATTCCGAGATAAATGGATGCTATTCCGCATATGTTGGATGGTTGAGGTGGTTGTTCTTTCTCTCGAAGATTGATTGGTTGCATTGTAGTTGATTGATTAAGTGAGGCTTGGTTTGTGCTTTGGAAAGGTTGCAATGGGTTGCTTGACTAATAATAGAACCCAACCTCCGATTTTAATGGATAGTTTTATTAAGGTTGCTACTTGCCAGCATGAACTCTTTTGCTACACATCCAAGATTATCAAAAGATATTTGACTTTTACATGAACATGCTACACATCCGTGCATGCACGACCTCTCCATCCATCTCTCGCAGGTCATCCCATTACCTGCACATGAAAAGCCCTTTTGGTCTCGTAGGTTGTCAAACACCCGCTGCACTACCTTGGCCCTCGCATATCTACGCGAGCAACAATTCGAATCTCGAAGTTTACAAACAACCAATCGCTCGACCTCCTCCATCGCACGAGATTCGAAGACCTGGAAACCCCTATGATCAATGAGAGAGATGTACAAAGAGGTCACACGGGGATAGAGAGTGTTAGGGGCAGTCCACGGAGAAGATGGGAAGGTTAGAAATAAATGCCACCGTCTATCCAATGACTAAAGAGATTGTGGGGGCAACCACATAATCCTTTCCCTATCTCCATATATACAAGTAAATGGGGTTGCCCACTAAGAGTAGCTAAGTTAGCTTCCTCGTCCGCTTTTTAAAAAAATGTGATATTTTTAGTAACACTTGTCAAGGGCTTCTTCGTCGTTTGGAGTTGTTGGAAAGATAGATGATGTCGTACTTTCATTCATAATAACATTCCTTTAGAACTGATTGCTTTGACAAATAAAGATTTGATTGACTTGGACATTTAACCCGTTTGTTTCTTCTTCCTTTTCGATTTTGCTCCTTTTTTGCAGGTCTTTTTGATGCCTAGCTATATGGATGAAAGCGAATACAAATATATTCGTATATGTATTCGTCAAATAGAGGCTATGCATGCCATATTCCTGTATCTAACGAATCTGAATACAAATGTTCAATATTCATCAAATATGAATACGAATACAAATATAATATCCTTAATTTTGATGAATACAAATGTGAATACGAATGTTCAAATTTTTTTAGGATACAAATATGAATATTCATTTTTTGAAGGATACGAATATGGATAAAAATACGAATATGAATACGAATGTTCAAATTCTGAATGATACCAATACTTACATGGCACACAAAGAAGTAAGTTAGGCAAGCTTTCTTTTATTATTTAGTTATATTTGTGTTCCTTTTTCTTTTAGATACTTGGGATCTATTTTGCAAAATGATGGGGAAATTGATGGAATTGTTATGAATAGAATAAATGCGCGTTGGTTAAAGTGGAGAGGAACCTTTATTGTTCTTGTGAGAAGAAAATACCTTTGAAAATCAAAGAAAAGTTTTATAAAGCAATCATGCTATGCTTTAATGGATCTGAATGTTGGTCTTTGAACCATAGACATGTGCAGAGAATGGTAGTAGTAAAAATGAAAATGCTAAGATGGATGTGTAGACATACATGTAAATATCAGATTCAAAATGATGCAATCAGAAGAAAAGTTGATATAGCTTAAATTGAAAATAAGATGCGAGAAAATCACCTAAGATGGTTTGGTCATTTGCATGGAAGTCAGTTGATGCATCGATGAGGAGATGTGAGTTTGAGATGCTGAGTTGGCTAAGAGAGGGCGATGAAGGCACAAGAAGTGTTAGAATAAGACTATATGAAGGGATTAGTTTTTTTGGATTTAAACCCAAGAATGACCCAAGACATGTATGAATGGAGACAAAGAATACATGTAGACAACCCTACTTAATGTGGGAAAAGCTTTATTGTTGTATCTTTAAGTTTCCTTTTATTATTTAATTATTTTCTATGTCCATAGTATTATGAAAATATTCAATATACTTTTTATATATTGGAAATTTGTTATGAACCTAAAATGATTATAGTTTTTAAGTAAATTTGGACATGTATAATATTCGTATATTAATTCGTATTCGTTTGTCAAATATCCATATCTGAATTATCAATATTCATTTTGCGTTCGTATTTATATTTTGAGGATATGATTTTACATTTTACACATTTGTGTGACATTTCATATTTGTATTCGTATCCAGATTTTAAAAAAGATAAGGATATAGTAACATATATAATTGTATCTGTATCCGACCATTTTCATCCCTACCTAGCTAGTCTTCAATTGTCTCCTCTGGCCCTAAAGGAAGGCATTTTTATACTCGTATCTACATCCTGACCATAATTTACCAATCATTTTCATAGATATTACAGGAGATTTTTAATAAAACCTGTCCAACATTTATCTGTGTTTATATCCAGGACTTGGAAAGGGACAAGTGATACCAAACAAAAAATAAAACAAAGGACAGAACTTAATTCATTATTATACATTCAGAGATGAATTCGACACAATATGATATTCACAAATTCTCTCCACATTGGTAAGTGATGCAGTTGGAGGCTGTGTCCAGAGATGGATTGGAAACACGTTCGAATTTCAAAAAATGCCACTTGCTCTCCTCAGTGACAGCTGTTCTTATGCATACAAGAGGTGGCACAATCCCTATACAGGTGCTGAGATACATTCAGAGATACTCACTTAAATGATCTAGTGGTTGAAGCAGTGGACTCCAACTAAGGTTCCAGCTCCACCCTCCCCCTTTACGTAGTTAAAAAATGCTGAGATAAATTGCTAGCGTCCTTTTATACTTTAAAAAAACAAGAAATTGCCTCTGCTAGAAATGTTTGTATTTGTGTTCATTGTAGTCATCAATTCAGTATCGTATGCGCATGTCAAGTGATACATAGTGAGATACAGAGCGATTCTCCAAGAGAGCTATATGCATCTGCAAAAAAGTCTCCCGAGCAGACCGTAGAGTGTTACAATCTTTGCAATTGAAGCACAAATATGAAAATCACCCATGCACCCTTCTAAAAAAATATACCGGAACATGCGCCAAGACAACATTTGGCTGAAGGCATCGAAGATATTCAAGTTGAGGATATGCTACAATTGCAATTTCTTTTTAATCTTTCCACCTCGCTCTGTAATTCAAGCTTTTCCTGGGAACATAATAAAGGGCATACTGAGATAGTGTTGGGTGAAAGGAGTGACAAAAACCAAACATGTGAAGACAATGTACCTTCAGCAAATTCTCCAACTTCTCCTTGGCTCTAGCTAAATCGTCTTTTACCTGCATGGAGAGGAAGATGACCCATCGATATGTCAGCAGTAGGTTGGTCGTAGAGAACAACTTGAATGAATACGGCTCACTTCACTTGGTCTAAGTTACGACTGAACAATGCGAATATCAGCAGTTCATGCCATGATTTTTGATGTGGTCACCATTCTCCATTAAGAGCACCGAAAAACCAAACATTTAAATCCAAGTTCCTGACTCGAAACCTTCTGACATATCTACATATACAGTGCTAACAAATAACCAAAATGATAAATCGGACGAATAGAGGGAACTAAGGCAGATATCGAACCTAATAGAAACAAGTATGAAGTATACAAGAAGTTATTTTGATATAACACATTTCTTCGTGATAAAATCAAGATAATACCATAGGATTATTTTCAACTTTGGAGACATCAAGGAAGAATTACTAGACTATCATTGAGTGGTTTCCAGTATCTTTTTCCCCCTCTAGTTCCATATTCATTATAATTCTCCATTTCGATCTACTTGCTGAGATAAGTGCATGGAATTGGCTTATTTTCCGGTTATTTTTTTGGGGGAAAGTTAAAGGAAGAACACAAGAGATTAATGCTCATCGAAATTTTCATTAAAGAGAATTATGTCAAGTGGAGAGTAGGGTTTAAGAACAATGTCGTTCTATTGGAACAAGATGGCATAGTGTTCCGCAGCAAAAAGGAACACAAGAAGTCCAATCCAGCTTGTTTTCGTGGAACAAGTACAGCTCTAAAGAACAAAAACCCTAAAAGAGGAGGAGGAGAAAGTGCCTGAGAGAGGCGAAGTTGGATCCGGTTGGTGGCGTCGAGTTGGGCATCGAACCTCATCCTCCACTCGGCGGACTCGTCCATGGCCTCGATCTTGGCGCGATCGAACTGGCTCCTGAGGAGCTCCCGTTCGTCTCTGGAGAAGGCGGAGTCGATGGTCCACAGGTGGAGGTAGACGAGGGCGGTCCCCATCACGAGGGCGACAAAGAACCATAGGAAGATCCTCCTCATCCTCATCTTCTCCTCCCTCTCCCTCAGCATCGCTCCTAGGTTTGGTCCTGTTCCTTGGTTTCACAAGAGAAAACTGTAATTTTGAATGGTTTAAGGGTTCCTTCGCTTCGAGAATAAGCAGGAATAAGAACGAGGAATAAGAAGAATAAGGGTCTATTCTCTATTCAGCTGGAGGATAGGAATAAGGAGAATAAAGTGAAATAAAGGTAGGTAAGGTGGGATAAAGATAAGAATAAGAGTGAAATAAGATGGAATAATGTGGAATAATCGTACCACTGGAAACTGTGTCGGGAGGAGAATTGGCCCCTTATTCCAGGGCTTATTCTCCTACCAAACAGGGGCTAAGGGTATTTTTTGTGATTTTTATCAGTTGTGTCGCTCCGAGATATTCAATATCAGTTGTACTTTTTTGTGAATATCAGTTATGTTATCGACTTCTTGTCGTTCTATTACTTGTGCTCCTCCGTTACTTTGGTCGTGAATGAGTTGAACTTAATCATGGTTTTTTCAAACCACGGTTTGGGTAAGAGGGATAAAACTAGAAATCAAAAGGATCAACCCCAAAATTGAAACCCACAATCAGATATGGAGAAGACGTCGAAGAACGGAGACCCATCCAGCCACATCACCCTCTAGGTTCATCATCGTCGGTGGTCGAAGAGATTCAACTACGAGACACGATCATCCTCCTCGATCCTCCTCGGTTAGGGCTATGCCTTCTTCTTCTCTGATAAAAGGTTGGGGGCAGAGGAGGGAGTCTAGAGAGGAGGTGGAGGGGATGGTTGCATGGTGGTGCGCGTCGAACAAAGGAGGCACGAGAGGCCAAGGGGAGGAGGAGGAGGCTCTAGGTGGAGGGAAGAGGAGGATGGGGGTGGAGATGGAGGCTGCATGCAGAGGGGTGAGGAGGAGGTCGGGGGTGGGGGGGAAGGAGGAGACAGAGGCCGAGGGTGGAGGGGGAGGCTGCGAGCAAAGGAAGAGGGGGAAGCTGCGAGCGGAGGAGGAGAATGGGGGTAGAGGAGGAGGTTGTGGGCGGGGTGAGGAGGACAGGGGCGAAGGGGGAGGCTGCGAGTGAGGAGGAGGTGGAGGTTGTGGGCAGAGGAGGAGGTTGCGGGCAAATGGATGAGGAGGATGCTGGGGGCGGAGGAGGAGTCTGAAGGATATGGAAATTATCCTCAAGCGCATCACGGAAACGTGATCGTCGTATTGGATACGACGAAGAATGGACTAGTCGTACTAGTTGTTCGGTGCAGCGGAATTTAAAAAATTTTATTCGATGAAACCACATGATCCGAGAACCATTCTCAGATCGTTTCATCTATAACCACAACAAGTATAATGCAATACCTCTTGAAGCGTGGTTGATCGAGTCTCTAAGAGAAGAGACCTCCTGTCTCAAGTCCGATCGTCGGCGAGACTGCTTGCGAGCGCGGGGATGAACCGCGTTGTCCTCGCAATCCAAGAAGTTGATCCAAGCGTGGTTGCTCCTGATCTCGTCACACGAGATCTAACGTCTCCTTCGTGGCCGTGGCACACCAAGAAGATGGAGAAACCGAAAACGTCGAAGCGGCAGCGCGGTGGCGATGGCGACGACGACTCCCTTCTCTAGGGTATGGTGGACGGCCACCAACAAGAGAGGGAGAGAGGGCTGGCGTGTATGAAGAAATGAGGGAGAGAGAGCTCCAATATTGCATGTCATTAGAGAGCATAGTATGCCTCTCTATTTATAGGGTTTTGGGATCCATGGATCTCAATCCATGGGACACATAAAATCAATGGGTGAGATTGATTTGTGTCAATCCAATGGCCAAGATTGTTGTTGTCAAAAGCAACAAATTTAGGTCAAAATATATTTGACAAAATCAAATATAATTTATTCCTAAATCAACCCAACAAATAAGGAGAGAAGATACTGGTTCTCCCCGAAATGCGTTGAGGCACAGCAGTTGACGTTGAGGCGTGCAGTTGAAGTCAAGCACTGTAGATTTCATCTCCATGTACCTTCCAAGTGGACGGCCACACATTCCTTATAGGAATGTTGTGCCGCCCCTTGAGATTGCATGGAGATTGCAATCTCATGGAAATCCATGAGATTGCATATCTCCTTGGAATCTCTCTTATTTATTTGCAACAAATTTATTGGGTTTTATTCTTCAAAAATAATTCACAATTATCTTTGAGAATATTGCATTCTTGCCATGGAAAAAATTATGAATCATATTCATAGCCCAAAACAACATATAATTCATATTGTTAATTAATTACACAATGTGTATCCAATACACATAATAATTAATCAACACATATAAATTATAATTAGCTCTCTCTAATACATTATAAGTCACATTTATAATATATTATCAATAATTGGATATTTCTATCCACATTATTCTTATCCACATTAATTAAATCACATTTAATTAAATTGGATAATTTCTTCACACATCAAGATGATTAAATCACATTTAATCATTATTTCTTCATTGCTTAGATCTTATGGAATTATTCTTGAACCCTTCAAGAATAATGCAATCTCTCCGCAGATACTTGGAGATAAGGACAGGGCGATTGCATTGTTCCACGTATAGTGACATGGATATTGAAATCATATCTCAAATCCAGATCGCGGGCCTCCCATAGATGCTTGATTAAATCAAGACCGTAAATCTAATCTTCTCATTGTATCTGAATCACATTCAGATCAATGTCCAACACTTGGACTAAGATCAGATTACTTCTCTACCGAGAGGAGTCACTAAAATCCAGACCCGTTTCATCACTCCCTAGAAATGGAAGCGTCATGGTTATACAATCGTTTATGATCAAATCACCCTCAGGTATTCCCAATACCTGTACATCCTACATACTGGAAGACTCAGACTAAACCCGAAGTATCGGATCAACTTTATACTGTCTACTTCATGGTTTTATCAGTAAGTTTCTCATTCGATCATTGTGAGTTGGTATCGATCAAACACTTTCCAAAAATGTATATCATACCTAGGTCTTGATCATATACTAAAAGTATATATCAAACCTACAAATTCAGTCAAGCTTCCAAAGCGAGACGACCATGCGCATGGAATTTGATTTCATCCCAATATCTCATGAGTGAGCTCATGTCTTCCGGTTCAGTAACTGAACCTGTATGATCCCTTTGAGAGATCGTATTACTCATATGCCCTTATATGCACACCAGCGCGCCGGTGTATAGACCTTGATTAGGTCATCAACCTATTGGTCTGCCAAATGTACACACTCAGACATATAGTAAAACATCTGTCTCCGGTCAGAGGATGCGTGCCTATATCATGACAGCATATGATATAGGACTTTGGTTATCTCGATCTCGTTAAGTCAACTCTTTGACCTAATTAATCTGACACCTCCGAATTTCTATTCCTATGCAGAGGACCTGCATCAAGAGGTCGGTCAGATATCAGCCTTCAGAGATAGGATTTCCATCTCCTACTCAGGCTGGAGATCATCTCTTAATAATCATTTGACGGTGCTTGATGAGCCCTCAATCTAACTCTTTAGATATTCATCCAAGCACCAGCCTCTATGATTCAATAGTTGAATCAACAGCTGTATGATTATTAAGATGGCCATGGTACATAACCCTAATTGTACTAAGGGACCTATTATACAAATTATTCATTCTTCATTTCAGATCAGGGAATGATATGTGCAATAACATTTATTGCGTAATGGCTCACCGTGGGCTCGCATTTCCAACAATCTCCCACTAACCCAAAGATCCATTAATGGGCTAATCATTTAAACCCACACTCATGTGACAATCATAGGCTATTTAGAAAATAGCTAGGTAAGCTGATCGGTTACTTTGTTCCTGCGAGACTACGCCAAGTCCTTTTACGGCACTTGCATATCCCCAGTAACAGTGCTCGCATCCAATGCGAATGTTCCATCTTATGCAACTAATACTCAATCTTGTTAGTTATAGTGTCCTTGACACTACAGCTTAACAATTATCATAACCAGTATTTCCATAATCCTTATAAGAATATCCTTATTTCTGGAGATCTCTATCTCCTAAGGTATCTTTAGTTAAGACCTTTTAGATCACTATCTATAAAGTCTTAAACTTTTGAAGATAAGACTTTGAGATCACTATCTCCAAAAATCTTGTCATCTATGAAGATTTTGTTGCTACTGCAACCAAGTGTTTTATTTCCATAGTAGGACTAGTAACAGTTTACTACTCCCACTGCATGGCAGCCATCTGGTTTTTGTACACCTCTAGCATACATCCGGCTTCTCAGAACTGATGCCCAAAGGCAAGTAGTTCTAGCATTCACTTCCTCAACTCTTTGAGGTGCTATCCCTTTAGATAGGTCAGTACCATATCTTAAGGGATGGAAGCCATTACTGGAATTTTCCATAAAATGGAATATGTCCAAGATGTACTATAAATGTGACAGTCCCATTATCCTCTTCTCTTTGCTTCTGAACAACTTCAGAACTAAGATCTGAGAGGCATCTTTGAAATCATATTTCAAGAAATGGAATAGCCAGTCCATAAAACACTTATTATTATCCTTATATCATTCCAAATGATTAGGATATCATCTACACTTAGCATGATGAACACAAAGGCACTCCCACTAAGCTTCACATGGTTCATCAAGATTCTATCTGAAATCATAACATTTATAATTTCATCAAATCTTATGGTCCAAGTTCAAGAAGCTTATTTGAGTCCATAGATGGATTCCTTAGTTTGCACACCTTGCTTTCCTCAACCATGAAGCCCTGGGGCTACTTCATGTGAATATCCTCAAAGAGGTATTCGTAGAGGAATGCAATATTGACTTACATCTTGAAGATGCAATAGTCAAGTTGTGTAGCTAAGGTTAGTAATATTATGATGGTTTTAAGCATGGTCACCGAAGAGCAAGTCTCATTGCAAGCAATGTCTTCTCTTCCAGTGTGTAGCTTATGGCTACGAACCGTGCTTTGGAGATCTCTACCTTCCCATCAGGTTCCCTTTCTCTTGAAGATCCATTTACACCTTTACAGGTCTTACCCATATAGGTGGATCCTCGAGGGTCCATATACAACACTTGTATATGAAGTCTACATTAGACTTTTATTGCTATCCATCTATCCATGCTATGATCTTCAGAAGCTTCATCACATGAAGTTCGATCATTGTCAGATTTCTCTAACACATGGAATCCATCCTCAAACTCATTTGAAGAGGTATTAGTGTTTCTCTTTAATTGTCCTTTTAGTTTCTAATTTCAGGAGTCTCATTATCTTCTCAAGATTAAATGAGTTCCTATACTTCATTTTCATCTTGATTCTCAAGAGTCTCAACCTCTAAGAATCACATTCTCAGAGATGAGATATTTTAAGAATCTCAAGGTCATAAAGTAGGTATCCAATACCATCCTTCGTTTTCCTAATGAAGCAGCACTCTCTAGTGCTCAATTCCAGCTTACTTGCATGGAATCTTATTAAGGATATATAATATAGTCTCTACTACACATATACCTGGAAACTAAGAGGAAATTATGCTAAAATTTATCATTGATAAGATCATGTCACACATGATCCAATTGTATCTACCTATAACTCTATTGAGTTAAGGTGTGTTAGGAGGATTGAGATAGAAATGATATTCATATCTCCATAAGGTATTCTTCGAATTTATCTAGTAGGTACTTGCTACCTAGATTAGATCAAAATTCATTCTATCTTCCTTCAAACCTTGGTTCTAAACCAAATATAATGAAATCTTTGAACATTTCAAAGGTTTCTTAGGTGAAGAGAAGAAATCCCATATCATACATAATCATCAACAGATATCACATATCCATAATGTTTACTATGATATAGATGATCCGCATACATCAATATGTATGAGATCATGAATACCTCGGCATCTTACACCATTCCCAAAGAAGGGTGTATTGGACATTTTACTTTGAATACAATATTCATAAGTATGTAAGTTTTGAAATTTTAGACATTCTAAAGTTTCATCTCTTACTAGTCTATTGATCAAATCGATAGACAAATGTCCAAGGCTCGATGCTAGATCATTGTCAAATGATCTTCATCCTCCTATTGATCTTATAAAGGTTTTAATTTCAGCATTTAGAAATATTAATGAACCATTCATTAATTTTTCTAATTTAGTGGAGTCCACCAGATTTTAGATTACTATCTGAAATATCTCTATCATAATTCTTTATGATAGTTCTACCTCAGAATTCATGTTTATTTCCAACATTTAGAAATAAACAATGAGTGTATTCTAATATCTAGGTCACAGAGACATTCTCTAAGACTAAGGGCTCTCCCACTGAAATTAACAAGTCTATTAATCCAACAGAAATTATTGCAACAATTGCATCAATATTCACTGGATAACTATAAACCTTTAAGATCAAATATTCCAGTCTTCTTAAAACATATGCAACCTATTGCAAATGTCATCAGAAGATTGAGATACAATTATTTGACTTTATCTTATTCAATAAGTAAGTCAATATCAATGATTTATGTAGATTATTTTGATGCTCTATCCGAGTCCTTCTCTAAGAATTCTAGAGAGACTTGATAGTCGTACTATCAACACATCAACTTAGTGCAGTATTGGCATTCATCCAACTCTTTGGATGTCATATGGAAGTCATAGAAGTCCAGTCAACTCTTTGACTTTCCTTCTTTCTTGGGTCCAACCCATGCTTCCATTGCGCTCCCTTTATCTATAAGCAACCATTGCTTAAGACTAAGGATCTCTTACAATAAATTCAAAAGAATTCAAAATAAGAGTATTTCAACATTTATTTATGCTTCATTAGATTCACACAATATGAATACTATGAAGCTTCATGAATGACTAGAGTATAGACAGTAGAATAATGACACTCATCATCTACATCCATATAAACTCATAAAACATAGGTTCAGGTAGGTACTCAAACAATTTGAATACATCATCTCTTTATAGAGCTACCATTCTACATAATGCAGAGAACCATGTCACTCATGATTAAATGTCAAGAGCACATATGTATGCCAGAAATCTTCATTGATTTTATAAGGATTATATGACAATTATGATCATCATCAACATGTCACTTCCAAAGTACATTTGATGATACCAAGACTATAGAGACATACAAACCCTAGGGTTGTAGTCCTATTATCTATTTAATTGTCATTTCTCAATATTATGAGGAAATTTGCACATGCAACCACATACATTATGTGTTCAATTGCAAGTACAATATCTGGATCATGAGTCCAATCCAAGATATTTCACTGGTTACTATTGAGTATATCATTGAGTGGGTTTTAATGAAGGATTATCTGAAATAAGAAATTTGCATAAATGTATGTATTTATATATACACATTTTACTTTGATTCAGGAATTTTTATATCAAAGTTGTCTTGCTTTGTCAACACTGAAAGTTCATTCCCTTAATCACTTTCAATGTAAGAGATATACTTACCATTATATCTCAAGCAAGATCTGGGATCTCCTTCCTTATCTTTGTTGCATCCCAATAATATGAGAACCTACAACTCGGATAAAAAGAAGCGGGAACACATTCCGCCTTGCAAGTCCAACTTGCATCTCCCAATTCGGTCTTTAACACCCGGGCCCACCACCCCTAAGGCGATGTTGATCCGTCATTAATTGAACCAACCATCAACAGGAATACAACTCGCTATTCGCAATCCAATATCGCCCCAATAATATGAGGACCCGATATTGGGGTCACTACGCATACGTCCTTACTCTTTCGAGAAGCGACGAGCCCGATCCAGATGTGATTGCATACAGGAGCTGTCACTTCGGACAGGCGTCTCCCACATGCAATCCTTGGCGACGGAACCCTCCGCATTGACGGGAGACCATGGATGTCACTTATGTGATCCTCCATATCATATTCAAATTTTAATTAATTATCGTGAATCACATTCACATAATTAATTCTTCCAAGGGAATTATTAGCTCTAATCATATTAGAGTATTTCAATTGGACATAATCAATTTAATCATATTAAATTAATTATCAATCCAATTCAATCAATCAAACTTGATTATTTTACTTGAATATATATATATATATGGTAGTATCTCAAAATATGTATTAATTCGAATTTTAATAATTAGGAAAAAATACATCTTAATCCCTCGGACATTATCCCGGCCCTACCCGCTGTCATGGCCAGTACCGACGAGAGTGGGACGGACCACATACGTTGCAACTCGCAACTCCAATGCTCTCCGACTAGGCACCATATCCACCTCAGGAAAGGATAATGCCAAATTGATTAATTTGTTACTTGAGATGATCATCGTTCTTCAACCGAAATTGTACCATATAGTAATAATCAAAACATTTTTTATTATAAGGAAATTTGGTAGACAAATTCCCAAATCATATTCAAGCATCAAGTTTGAAAGATTGTGGTTTCCAATTATGATTTAGATCACATCTTAATCAATTATTGGTTAAGGAAATGTCATTTAAGGGAATAATTATCATCAAATATTTCACAAATATTTATGCACAATTATTTTAGGAAATTAAACAATTTAATTTCACTAAATAATTAAATGACAATCACCAATCAAACATCAAGTTTGATGAATGCGTTTCCAATTAAGATTTAGATCAAATCTAATCAATTAATTGGTTGAGGCCAAGTCAATTATGTAAATAATCATCTTCAAATATTTCACAAATATTTTTCATGATTATTTCACGAAATTAACAATTAATTTCACTAATTGACAATCACTTGGTTCTAGATTAGGACTGTAATTTCAGCAGTGACCCCTACTTACTAAAATTAGCATATCTCAATCATATTAAATCCAAATTAGAAAAAATCAATTTTCATAGATTGCTAATTTGATTTAGGACAGAACCCAAGTGATGTTACACGCATTTCAAGGCAAGTCTAAACAGTAATTAACATTTTAATCACGTTCAGATCTACAGTTCCCGCAACAGTGCATACATGTTCATTAAAACAACCATATCTAGAGCATACGAAATCCGATTTACGTAAACTCAGATCCTATGGTTTTCTTATTTAATGGGGAACAAAATCCAAGTATTAAATTCGTATTTAAACAATTTAAACAGTGCCGAATTTATTTACTAAACAGATCTGCGAAATCAAATGCGATAAAAACTTTCGCGACCTTAACGAACCCAAGTCGTCCTCGGTTTTTCGAATCATATTCGGAACCGTCGACCTAAGGCTCTGATACCACTTGAAGGATATGGAAATTATCCTCAAGCGCATCACGGAAGCGTGATCGTCGTATTGGATACGACGAAGAACGACTAGTCGTACTAGTTGTTCGGTGCAGCGGAATTTAAAAAATTTTATTCGATGAAACCACATGATATGAGAACCATTCTCATATCGTTTCATCTATAACCACAACAAGTATAATGCAATACCTCTTGAAGCGTGGTTGATCGAGTCTCTAAGAGAAGAGACCTCCTGTCTCAAGTCCGATCGTCGGCGAGACTGCTTGCGAGCGCGGGGATGAACCGCGTTATCCTCGCAATCCAAGAAGTTGATCCAAGCGTGGTTGCTCCTGATCTCGTCACACGAGATCTAATGTCTCCTTCGTGGCCGTGGCACACCAAGAAGATGGAGAAACCGAAGAACGTCGAAGCGGCAGCGCGGTGGCGATGGCGACGACGATTCCCTTCTCTAGGGTATGGTGGACGGCCACCAACAAGAGAGGGAGAGAGGGCTGGCATGTATGAAGAAATGAGGGAGAGAGCTCCAATATTGCATGTCATTAGAGAGCATAGTATGCCTCTCTATTTATAGGATTTTGGGATCCATGGATCTCAATCCATGGGACACATAAAGTCAATGGGTGAGATTGATTTGTGTCAATCCAATGGCCAAGATTGTTGTTGTCAAAAGCAACAAATTTAGGTCAAAATATATTTGACAAAATCAAATATAATTTATTCCTAAATCAACCCAACAAATAAGGAGAGAAGATACATGGAGATTTCATCTCCATGTACCTTCCAAGTGGACGGCCACACATTCCTTATAGGAATGTTGTGCCGCCCCTTGAGATTGCATGGAGATTGCAATCCATGGAAATCCACGAGATTGCATATCTCCTTGGAATCTCTCTTATTTATTTGCAACAAATTTATTGGGTTTTATTCTTCAAAAATAATTCACAATTATCTTTGAGAATATTGCATTCTTGCCATGGAAAAAATTGTGAATCATATTCACAACCCAAAACAACATATAATTCATATTGTTAATTAATTACACAATGTGTATCCAATACACATAATAATTAATCAACACATATAAATTATAATTAGCTCTCTCTAATACATTATAAATCACATTTATAATATATTATGAATAATTGGATATTTCTATCCACATTATTCTTATCTACATTAATTAAATCACATTTAATTAAATTGGATAATTTCTTCACACATCAAGATGATTAAATCACATTTAATCATTATTTCTTCATTGATTAGATCTTATGGAATTATTCTTGAACCCTTCAAGAATAATGCAATCTCTCCGCAGATACTTGGAGATAAGGACAGGGCGATTGCATTGTTCCACGTATAGTGACATGGATATTGAGATCATATCTCAAATCCAGATCGCGGGCCTCCCATAGATGCTTGATTAAATCAAGACCGTAAATCTAATCTTCTCATTGTATCTGAATCACATTCAGATCAATGTCCAACACTTGGACTAAGATCAGATTACTTCTCTACCGAGAGGAGTCACTAAAATCCAGACCCGTTTCATCACTCCCTAGGAATGGAAGCGTCATGGTTATACAATCGTTTATGATCAAATCACCCTCAGGTATTCCCAATACCTGTACATCCTGCATACTGGAAGACTCAGACTAAACCCGAAGTATCGGATCAACTTTATACTGTCTACTTCATGGTTTTATCAGTAAGCTTCTCATTCGATCATTGAGAGTTGGTATCGATCAAACACTTTCCAAAAATGTATATCATACCTAGGTCTTGATCATATACTAAAAGTATATATCAAACCTACAAATTCAGTCAAGCTTCCAAAAGCGAGACGACCATGCGCATGGAATTTGATTCATCCCAATATCTCATGAGTGAGCTCATGTCTTCCGGTTCAGTAACTGAACCTGTATGATCCCTTTGAGAGATCGTATTACTCATATGCCCTTATATGCACACCAGCGCGTCGGTGTATAGACCTTGATTAGGTCATCAACCTATTGGTCTGCCAAATGTACACACTAAGACATATAGTAACACATCTGTCTCCGGTCAGAGGATGCGTGCCTATATCATGACAGCATATGATATAGGACTTTGGTTATCTCGATCTCGTTAAGTCAACTCTTTGACCTAACTAATCTGACACCTCCGAATCTCTATTCCTATGCAGAGGACCTGCATCAAGAGGTCGGTCAGATATCAGCCTTCAGAGATAGGATTGCCATCTCCTACTCAGGCTGGAGATCATCTCTTAATAATCATTTGACGGTGCTTGATGAGTCCTCAATCTAACTCTTTAGATATTCATCCAAGCACCAGCCTCTATGATTCAATAGTTGAATCAACAGCTGTATGATTATTAAGATGGCCATGGTACATAACCCTAATTGTACTAAGGGACCTATTATACAAATTATTCATTCTTCATTTCAGATCAGGGAATGATATGTGCAATAACATTTATTGCATAATGTCTCGCCGTGGGCTCGCATTTCCAACAGAGTCTACGGACAGGGTGGGGAGAACATGGGCAGAGAGGGAGGATGCGTAATGCATGCGGGGTAAGGAGGATGGGGTGGAAGGGAAGGCTGCAAGCGGAGAGATAAGGAGGAGGAGGTCGAGGGCGGAGGAGGATTCTGGGCTCGGAGGAGGAGGTTGCAGGCAGGGTGAGGAGGATGGGGTGGAGGGGGAGGCGTGGGGGAGGAGCAGGGGGCCGGGGGGCTCGGGGTAGAGGAGGATGCAGGAGAGATCGAGGCAAAGGAGGAGTGGGGGCAGAGGGAGAGGTTCGAGGGCGGAGGGAGGAGCTTGGGAGGACGAAGAGAAGGGAGGAAGAAGATGATGATGAGGGAGGAGGAAGTGGATGAGGATGACTTTTTAGTCCTCTTTTTTAAATTTAATTATATTTGTATCCTTAAAGTTAACGTCTGTTTGCATTGGTTATGGACGGTCACTAATCCGAGGGGCACAAGTGATAGAACGGCAAGAAGTCAAGGGCACAATTGATATTCCCAAAAAGAGAGGGGCATAACTGAAATTGCAATATCTCGAAGGGGCACATCTGATAAAAACCCTAATTCTTTTCATTAGTCCAAGGACAACTCCGCTCACTTATCATCCAAACAATTAATCCACGTCACAAACCTCTAATCACAGAAAAATTGCGAAAACATCCTAAACTAATAAAAATATTTTTTTAGTCCAAAAACAAGATCAATTTTCAATAAAAACAATCAAATTGTATAAGTATCGTACAAAATGAATGAAAGTGATAAAGGAAAAACAATCAGTAATAAAAAGACATGGAGTCTAAACTGTAGAACAAAACAACTAAAGAGTTTATCAATAAGTTCTATATATTAACAAAAGAGACTAGAATAAAACAACACCTTCTTAATTCAGCTGATCATCTCCTTGCCAAGTAGCAATGCTCACAATCCTCCAACTTGCTAATCTATCACTCGTCAAGAGCATGCTCTTCCAAGCGAAAAGTAGCCAGCGGCTTAGCATACCAATCGTGCAGTGACGTCCATTCCCCCAAGCTAATGATGTTAATGATGAGAATGCATGAGGGCTAACGAACATCTCCCTCGAGTCAGGTAGCAATGTTCTAAGAACAATATAATATTCCCAGACTACTATATAAAGTCAGTGCAAGGAGAACTTAAGCTAGGATCCATTCTTTCCTCACTTTTGGAAACAGAAAATCCTCCATGGATACTACGATCATATAATCCAACTTTTTAGTGTGTAGCATTTTTTGGAATAAATCTCGTATGCATCCATATGATATAATAGTGAGATTGACAAATTTATTTTGATCAATTCAATGGATGAAATCAAATTAAATTAAAGTGACTCGTTTTGATGGTTAATAGATCATTATGATTCAACTATTTTAAGTTTGTCATTATATTAAATCCTCTAACCATACCCTATAAAGAAACATGGTCACTTACTATGTCCTACACCGAATTGAGATGAGAGAGAGCTCTTGTTCTAGCTCTTCGCCATCTGAGAGAGTCTTCACGATTGGAGTTAACGAAAGGAGAAAATACAGAAGTAAGAATCGTCATTTCTCATCCTCATCATCATTGTCGTCACAATATTTTTGCACAAGTGCCATGAAAGAAGGTAACACCCTTATGTATGTGGTTAATTATTCGTATTGTTCCACTAATGTGATGTTTTTGTGATTTGATTACAATTATGTTGCACATAGTTTTCCTCCATCATGCTCCCCTTCTTAGAACAATCTCCTATAAGTTCAGGTATGGCAATCTGAATATTTCGTCTTCTAAAAGATCTCTGAACTACAAAATCCAATATGTGGTATTAATTCAATGTGCATCAATATAATATTAGAAGCCGCATTTGCAAGAAAAAAATGTACATAACAAGAAAATACCAGGATCCTCTCTCATAAATATTGACATCATAGGTGTAGATGTGAACTACTAAGCAACAACAACCTCTAAATTAGTTGACTTATTTTCCAACTAGATGATCAATCCATTCATGGATAGTAGCAAACTTTTATATTAGTCAAATATTGTTACAATCAATCTTCTAAATTTATTCATGCTCCCCCTATAGTATGCCGAAGCAGTCAACTAATTTCTAGATCGATCGACTAATTATCCATTCCAACCAACTTTATCTTCCTTTTGTCAGCTAAAAGCTCCACTAACAGTAAAATCATACAATTAGTCGATTGGGCTATCAACCATCTGAATGATTTGCTGTTTATGTAATTTTGTTTCTCTTATTGCATTTTCATTTCTCTATTTTATAATTTGCAATATTGAGCATCAATGTCTTCTTCTTTCATATTTTTAGAGGTTAATTGATAGTCCTTATTTTCATATGCATACTTACAAAAATGCCATGTTAATGCATGAAATGATGCATTTATAATTTCTAATATTGAGCATCAATGTCTTCTTCTTTCATATTTTTATAGGTTAATTGATAATCCTTATTTTCATATGCATACTTAAAAAATGCCATGTTAATGCATGAAATAATGCATTTATTAAGGAAATTAGCTCTATTTTTATTCTAAGATTGATGAAATTTGATTCATCATATAAACACATAATACACAAACATGTACGTACTCATACATACCTACACACATGCGCACTTTTGTACATACTTGCATAAACATACACACATGTACCAAGGGGAAAAATCGTCCATGAAAAATACATGAAAATTTTTATAGGAAAATCACAATATGTGTGCATGCACTTGCATGCACAACTAATCTAAATCCTGATAACATTCCCTCGAGGTAATATCTTCTTGAGGTTCCCAAATGTATGAAGGAACAATTACCCGAATCAAGTATCCTATTCCAATTTATTCCACTTCTCTTATTTCATTCTATTCCCCTACTGAATGAACCCTAAAACATCCAACCACTCCAACTGAAATTGACATCAGTTGAGAAGCATGCATATGTTGGAAACAAAAGCAATACCAACTCTACTCTGATATTAGTTGATGGAAACACGAGTCACTATACAGAGATGATGCCAGAAAATTCATCTTGGGGGGGATAAATTATTTAGATATGGTTTATTTAATTTATCTTATCATTTTACTTAGTAATATTTGGAGAATGGTTTCTCTGATGTAACGAGAGTTACAAAAAAGGTGTTGTCACTTTTTTTATTCAATTTTGTTTCTTAAAATCCAATCTTATAGATAGAATTTTCGAATAATTTTATACATATCCTCCATATTTCGCTCAAATCTAAGATCATTTGTTATTTTATATCAATAGCTAAAAGTATGTTTTTCTTTTAAACGAGACTAAAATTTCTTGACATTTAATCACTAAGATAAAATAAGAAATGACATTACATTTGAGAGAAATTCGTAGGATGTATAGAACATTAATGGAAGTTTAAATCTATAAAGTTGGATTCTTGGAAATGAATTCAATTTATAAGGTGAGTTTTCAATAATTCTGTAATTGATTAAAACTAATATTGGGAACAGATTTTTGTAAAAGTACCTATATAAACTTATAACCGAACATAAATAATTTCTATAAACATCGTTGACAAAAAGATCCCTATAAAACTCTTCATATCACTGAAATATACATTTATTAATGTGATATTAAGTAATATCACTAGATTTAATATTTTCAAACAAGTAACACTATACAACACTTTTTACTTACAGATGCAAACAAATATAGATATATGAACCTTTTATCATATTTTTTATATTTATTTTGACATGTGTACGTTTATCTGCATATATATTTTAAAACAGACGCATGTACAAATAGGGTTGCAAACATGCAGATACAAATAGGTATCTATATCTATATATGTATACACTAGAAAAATATGTAGGGATTTTATCACTTGTGCCCCTCCGAGATGTTGCAATATCAGTTATGCCCCTATCTTTTTGGTAATATCAGTTGTGCCCCTCAAAACTTGAGAATTTATCACTTGTGCCCCTCGGGTTAGTGACCGTCCATCCACAGTGCAAACGGCCGTTAACTTTGAGGACATAGGCGGAATTACTTTAAAAAAAAGATTAGGAGGTCATTTTAACATTCTTCCTCATCCTCTTCTTCTTCCTCCTCTTGCCCATCCTCTTCCTCCTTCTCCTCCTCCTCCTCCCTCTCCGCCCCCGCCCCTGCCACATGCCGCCCAGCTCCGCCCCGAGCTCCCCTCCCCTCCCCGGCGCCGCCCCTCCGCCCCAGCCTCGAGGCAGCCCCGACCTCCCCCATCCCCTACGGCCCCTCCGCCCTCGTCTCCCCTCCCCGGCGCCGACCTCCTCCCCGGTGCTGCTCCCTCCGCCCCGACCTCCTCCCCCCACCCATGCACATCCCCTCCTCCCCCAGCTCGTCCCCCACCCCTGGGCCTCCCCCTTCCCCGCGCCGCCCCGAGCACCCAACCCCCCGCCCCTGTCCCGCAAGCCCCGCCCCCACCCCCTGGGCCTCCCCTTACCCCGCGCCGCCCCGCTAAACTCAAGCGGTGGGTCGGTTGGGTGGGCCTGCAGATGACGTAACTTGAAGAGGCAAACAAAGCTCGAGGATTCTCCAACAATTAGCGATGGAGGTTGTCGATCTAATCTTAAAACGATCTGCGACGACCTGCAAAGGAAATCAAGGCTCGAAGTTGATGCCTTGGCCAGCGTTGAGTTTAGGAGAGAGAATAATATGAATGGAAGACTCCATCGACGGCAATAGATTGGGAGTCTCAACCTTCGGCCACCGTGGCCGGAGGTGGTTAGATTGCGTGAGGTAGGCAGAAAATGCAGGGATTGAAGATGGAATGATCATCAGAGATTGATATGCGATTTGTGCAGCAAATTTGGAAGAACGGACGGAATTGGAAAGAGAATAGAAAGTGCGAGGAGAGAGAAGATGAATCCAGAAGAGAAGGAAAAATATGCAGGAAGCTAACATGGATAATAGATGAAGTAGATGACGTGCGGATGGAATTGCCACTGCTCGCGGAACTCGGCAGAGGAGTTCTGGGAATCCTTCCCTACGACGCGATGGTGTGCCCGCGACCCCTGCGCCCCCCCTAGCCCCGTCGCCCCCTGCCGGCCTCCTCCCTGCGCCCCCTAGACCCGCCGCCCCAGGTCACCCCCCTGTCGGCCTCCCCCACCCCCAGGTCGTCCCTAAACTCGTCCCCATAGCCCGCCGCTCCAAGTCAGCCCCCAGGGCTTTCAGCATTTAGATAAATTTTCGATTAATTGATTCATGAAAAGTCACCAAAAAATTCAATAAAATTCACCATTTGATCCGTAATGAGTGATATATCCGTGAAAATGCAAAAATTTTAAAGATTCGATGGATGCATGAAGGTGCAAATAAGAGAGAGAAATTATGAAGAGAGGAAGAAGAACAAATGGAGGAGGAAGAAGATGAAGAAGATGTGTGGACAATAATACCCCTCTTAACTGCACCAAGGTTTGAAAAAACCATGGTTAAGTCAACTCATTGACGGTCAATCTGACGGAAGGGCACAAGTGATGACGGAGCAAGTTTTGAGGGGCACAACTGATATTACCAAAAAGATAGGGGCATAACTGATATTGCAATATCTCGGAGGGGCACAAGTGATAAAATCCCAAATATGTAATCATATCTTCTTTACGATCTTAAAAAATGAAAGAGGTATCGAAATCCATATCTGTATATGCAAAGAAATAAAAAGAAAATCATTATCTATATAATATATCTTTAAAAAAATACATATCTGTGTTGGTTTACAAACGTATATGATGATGGACATATACAGATGTATCAGTATCTGCTTTATGCACATCATGTATTGTTAATAGTTAATTATAATAATTAGATTTTATATATGGGTTCAATAGGCTTGCCCCCATCCTATTTTCTGAGTTTTTTTTATTTTTTTCAAAATATCACCATGTACATTCATCTATATGTCCCACCTATATGTCATTTGAATTTCGTTAGAAGCAGAGGCTCTTATGCCCTCCATCTAGAACATGTCGATTACAACAATGTGTAGGCCGTTAAAATTACATGTTCTAGATGGAGAGCAAAAGAGTCTCTATTTCTGATGAAATTTGAATGACATGTTAGAGGAATATATAGATGAATATATATGGTGATATTTTTCAAAAAAAGTAAAAAAAATTGAGAAAAATATGGTGGGGACAGCCCCATTATTCCCTATATATTGATTTTTTTGTTGAGATATGGGAGGGCTATTATACATAACATGTAAATTTTAATTATTAAATAATATATTTAGACTATATATAGTACTATATATTAACATATATACAGATTTTCATCGAGTGCTAGGGGGCAAGCCCCCACCTGCCCCCCTCTCTCTGTCACTGCCAATATCATCTCCTCTCAGATATTGGTTGTTAGAGATATTGACAATCTTATATGGGTGCGGATGCGCAACTGACTGCTCCTATGAAAGCACATGAAGAAAGAGAATAATCAGGTCACCTTTCACAACCATTGAAGAAGAAAGATCACTATAAATTAGAACGAGTACAACTCTCTCACCTCTGTAATCTCTCCTTTTTAGAGGTTACATTGTTCTTATGGTGGTGCAGAGGCAATGTCTCACACCCCCTCTATATATAGCCTAATTAAAACCCGTAGTCTTATTTCTATTAAGATTAAAAATAGAATACAACTCAATTACTATTTGGATTAGAAGTCCTATTTCTATAGAATTCCCAATCCTAATATGGCTCCTAATTCCTAACAATCTCTCCTTTGAGTTGAATTCTATCACGATCTCTTCATCTTCTTGGGTTTGTACTTGGTTATACTCATCATATGCAGGTCTCATTAGCAGGAACTCACCATCTTTAGGTGAACACCCGTCATTGGATGCCTTCGACATGCCACTTTGCACGATCTCCTGCTAGTCGTCGCTAGCATAATCCTTCGATGCATCTGGTTTCTCCAAAGGATCACCATATCACGGCTTCTGAGAATTGCACATCTACTATATGGTGTCATCTCGTCGACGTCTAACTTCGCTCTGATCCATCGCATCGTATTTATTCAGCGATGCTGAACCCGACTCCTGATACCAATTGTTAGGAACAGAAGTTATACCAACTCTACTATGATACTAGTTGATGGGAACACGAGTCGATATCTTCTCCTCTCGGATAACGATTGCTAGAGTTGATCGCCTTATATGGGTGCAGATATGCAATCGACCACTCCCACAAAAGCTCGCGAAGAAAAGAATAATCAGATATAATGGTGGTCAGCAGTTTCTCGTGACCATCAAAGAAGAAAGATCACTATAAATTAGAACGAGTACAACTCTCTCAGTTTCCTTATCTCTTTTTCTCTCTCCCCCCTTTCTTTAGAGGTTACATTGTTCTTGTGGTAGTATAGAGGCAATGTTTCACATCCCCTATATATATATCCCAATTACAAACACATATTCTTATTTCTATTAGGACTAAAAATAGAATATAACTCAAATATTATTAAGATCGGGAGTCCTAATTCTTTAGAATTCTCAATCCTAATATGAATCCTAACTCCTATCAGTATATGCCCTTTCACATGTCAAAGCCAATACTAAATCTTTCTGAATTTCAGACAAAATCCTCCATCCTCGGGATGGCAAATCATCCATATGATGTCTTTAACACTCATATATATGAATCATATCATATGGACCACAACTAATGGGTTTTTTAAGACCACGCTCTAATGCGTTATCATTAACAAAATCCACTGATTCCTCAGCCGACCATTTTGAAAAGTGTATTCTTTTCGTCTTTAAAAGTAGCTTGGAGTTCAAGATTCCATCCTGTCAACCTTATCAATGATCCATTTAAATAGTATTGAGGTCTCATGTCCATTATTGATATTGATGCATTGTTCAACCACCACACTATTCCAACACAATGATTTTGTGTGGTTTTGCAGAGTCAACAAAATATCAAGAGACGTGTCACGTGCCCTCCTATTTTCAGTGTTGTCTTCTTCCCTACATGCAGTCATGATGTCCCTATTTGTGGAATGTGAAATGTCCAGCAGCTTTCTGTCACCATACGCTCGACAAATGCCAAGGCAAGAAAGCTTTTCTTTTAGAAATATGTTGAATATAGAGATTGAATAAATTATAAATATACTTTCTTTTTCAGAAGTATACATACTTTCGTCCATTTCACCCTATTCTACAACAAATCTGTTGCCAGAAATAGGATAACCAAATAGTCACAGCAACAATATGTCTGCAGAAGTTGATTTCAAAAGAAACACTCCGTAGCTAACTCTTTTCGTTGCTACAGTTCGCCATTACTTTGAGAATTTTTTTTAATGTGTTTTCTCTTTACATGCTTTCGTAGTGGCTGTACTAAGGGCTGCAGCAGACTATACTGCACGTTCAGGAGCCGCTCGATCTTGATCGAGCGGTTCTCATCAATTCGTACTTTTTGTGAGCTCCGATCATGTGAATTCGTGGGAACCGTTCAATCAAGATCGAGCGGCTCCCAAACGTGTAGCAAAGTCTGTTGCTCTCCTGGTTAGACACGTCCGTTAATTTTCTCCCAACAAGAAGTTATATGTGCTGGACTGATTCGTATTCCCTGTAGTAATCTGATGCGGGATATGTTCATGGACAGGAATAACGACGACCAATCCGCGATCGACAACATAAACAACTAAATGTGCAAAGTTGTATGTAGATGCCAAACAACCATAGTGCGCACGCATCCTTCCTTTGTTACTTTTCCTTTTGCATCACCACTCGTTCCCCGTATTTGCTTGGCATCAACAGTTTGCTGAAAGAGACCACACTCCACATCCATAATTGGCGGGAGGAATCCATATATATCACACTCCGTGGTTCATATCCCGGATACATTAACTAATCTCCTAATTCCCAAATCCGGTATCGCAAACAGTGCTCTCCACAATCTCTCATGGAAACCTCAGCTGACAATCTCTCATGGAAATCATTACATGAAGTGTAATATTGCAGTCAGCTCCGCAAGTTGCGTTCATGACTAGTTTCTGTGCAGCTTTTCACCCCCAATCTAAAATGCACGGACCTTTTTTTTTTGGGCCTTTCATTTTACCTTGGAATGGGGTTGACATATATTGCACGTTTACGAATCAAAATCCTTGGCGGATTCTGTTTTAGATTTGTGGATGTCCTAAACTAAAGTGGCAGATACCCACTTTCTGATAAAAAGTGGAGGGCATCTTATATATGCTGCTATGTCTTGCTCTTGCAAACTGTTCTGGTAAAAATTGTGTCCTCGTGAGCACCGATACTTGGATTATCATTATCATTGTTCTTATTATTGTTTCAATATATTTTTATACAAGCCTTAACGCTTGTATTCTGTATACTTTATAATTAAGAATTTTTACCTAATGAGCTTTATAAATTTTGTTAATTACCTTCTTGACCTTCTATTCTTCGTAATTATCATCTAGCTGTCACATAGTCACTCACTTTAACACCATGATCCCTACCGGTAATTTGACTACTCTTGAGTTAACTTGCTTGAGTTAGAGTGAGTTAATCAAATCATACCAAAACAAAGTGTATTTCCCTCTCCTCTCTCCTTCCTTCTCCCTCTGGGTTAGAGTGAGACTCCATGCAGAGGAGGTAAGCGAGGCAGCTCCACTAGAACCCTTGGGCCTTGGCGACTGTGGATCCCGACCATGGTCGTACCAGTAGTGGCATGAGATGAATCCACAAACTAAGAATGATTCGATGCAGCATGGCCTAATCGATGGGCATGTGTTTGCGAAAAGGGTGTGGATTATGTCAGTTGGACCTGTCCTGGAGGAATGCGCTAATGTTGTAGGTGGATGGGGCCTCAACAATGATCTAAGTGAGGGGTAGGGGAGTAGCATTAGGGAGTGGATGAGGCCAGTGAGGTGGAGGGATTGGAAGGTGTCGAAGTGCTGGTGAGGGTGATGGATATGACAAGGCAAGGGTTCTAGACATCGAATTGGGAACGTTAGCCAGAGATAGATGTGGATCTTGTGGTGGCTGACAACCATGCGGTTGGGATGTGAGTTGACATTAGCATTGGGATTGATGATGAGGATGAGGTGGGAGGAAGAGGAAGAGGAAGAGGAAGGGATGAGAGAGGAGTATGTAGAGGAGGAGGTGGGAGATTGCTGGACATGTGAGCCCATGACAGGCCATTTTACATTTATTGCAAATCACTCCCTAATTTGAAATAAAAAAATAATTAATTTGCATATAAGGTCCCTTACTACAATTAGGGTTATGTACCATGACCATCTTGATAAGATACATCTATTAATTCAATAGTTGAATTATAATGGTTGGTGCTTAGATGATATCTAAAGAGATAGATTGAGGACATATCTAGAACCGTCAAATGATTGTCAAGAGATGATCTCAATCTTGAGAAGGAGATGGCAATCCTTACTCCAAAAGTTGATATCTGACCGACCTCTTGCTATATGTCCTATGAATAGGAATAGAGATTCAATGGTATCAAATAAGTTAAGTCAAAAGAGTTGACTTAGTGAGATCAAGATAGCTAAGATCTATGTCGTATGCTGTCACAATATAGGCACACATCTTCTGACCGAATGTATTACTATATGTTTAATTATGTACCTTAGGCATACCATTAGATTGATGACCTAATCAAGATATATAAGTCGATGAGCCGGTGTGTATACAAGGACATATGAGTAATATGATCTCTCAAAGGGATTATATAGGTTCACTACTGAACCTAAAGGTATGAACTCACTCATGAGATACTTGGAACAATCAAATTCCATTCATGACCGTCTTACTTTGGAAGCATGATAGGATTTGTAGGTATGACGTATGCTTTTGGAGAGCATATGATTCATACAAACTCTCGATGATCAAATAAAAAACTTAATGATAAAATCCTAAAGAAGACAGTTCAAATGAGATCAAAACTTCGGATTTATTCTATATCTTCCAGTATGTAGAATGTAAGGGTATTGAGAATACTTAAGGGTGATGTGATCTTAATGATTGTACAACCATGATGCTTCCATTTGGAGGGAGTGATGAAATAGGTTTGGAATTGAGTGACCCATATCAATGGACTAGATATCCGATCTTGATCCAATTGTTGGAGATTAATCTAAATATGATCCGGGTGTAATAAAAAGATGTGATATTATGTCTGACATGATCAAACACCTATGAGCGATCTTCTAGATCTGGATATGAGATAAGATCTCATTATCCAAGTCACTATACATGACATATACAATCGTCCTGACATTATCTCTGAGTATTTGAGGAGAAGGCAAATAATTTGTGAAAGAATTGGACACATATTTACATATTACTCTGATTTTTTTGGATTTTTAATAAATAAAAAATGGGAAAAAAATAAAATTGAAAATGTGAAATATTTGCACAGATTCACAAGGGACACATAAACTTGGTCAGCTTCTTTAATTTTAGCCTTATTCTGGATTTAGACTTTTATGTATTTTAATAAAATTTTCATCAACAATATAAATAAAAAAGAAATAAAAGAAAAGTAATTAATTATGTAAAAAAAATGTTAGGTCAAAAACCGCTAAAACACAAAATACGCAAAAGAGGCCCACAACCCAATTTCCACATATGAGATCCGATTTTTATTAAATTGGTCTTGTTTTAAAGGTCTTTGAATATATATTATTTTAAAAGTGAGTAGACCTAAATCGAAGTATGAGGAAGATATGTGTGTTTTAATCTGTCTATTCTAAAACTGGGGCTTTGTCTCATGGGCCAATTATTTGAGTTAACATTTTTATGTATTTTTATTTTAATCTCGTTAGTAAAATGTATACAATGAAGTTGGTTTGAGATCAATTAAAGTTAGCATGAATTAAATTAAAAATGCATGAAATTAGGTGCAAATGCTACGATGTTTATGAATGCAAATATGCGTGCTAAAATGCATATATTAATTCTAAGTGTACGAATGGTAAAAATGCGGAATAATTGACGAAATGCGGGTAACTACTCGGGAACTAAGCTCTATTTTCATCTTTTAGTATTATGAATCACAGATTCATCACTAATCTAAGTCGTATAAAATGTCGTTGCAAGGAGACTATTCAAGTTTTGAGCACTGTTCCGATCTCAAACAACTTACATTAAGATAAACAGGATCCAAGTAATTGGGATAGATCCACATTTCACTGAAGTAAACTAATGAAACCATCGTCCAACAGAATTTGAACTTCACCCCACTAATGAGGTTCTTCTTAAATTTGGTAAGTTGTCACTATAAACAAATGACATAAGTGGAAAATAGACCAAAGCCACCAAAGTAGGTGTACTTGGTTTCCCAGTTCATGTTTTTAATATACATTGTATGCATCACAACTTAGATGTCAGGAGTACTCAATTGTTCTAAAAATACCACTTTCTCAATACTAGAAGCCAAAACACCCTGACCTAATCTTAAGACAATCTCTGAACTGCAACAATTCACAACACGATTTGACCATTACAGTATCTAAAAATTTTAGGGAGACCATAGGAGAAAAGAGACTTAGATTTTGTGGTCGGGGACAATCTCCATATTCAATCGATAGGAAATCTCTTCACTCAACTTTTTCAATCTTTGTCCAAAAACTAAACCCTTCAGCTTCAGGCCTTGGACACCATGAAAAGCATATGCTCCGATAACAATTATCTGTTTGGGTTTAACAAACCAATTGCTTCAATACCACTGAAAAGAATGTAAAAGCTTTTCTAGAAATAAAGAGAAAATGCCAATAAAAAGAGAAATTTCCACAATAAAGGGACTTAGCTTCCATACACAATGCACTTGTTGTAACATCTCTGGTTTAGGTCTCCGGTCCGTTATCAAAGAAAACTATTCCTCACAACTTGTTGGATTCGGACCCAATTGGATCCATTGACAACCACCCAAAATGCTTAAGTCAAAGTTGTCAAGTAGTAATCCCCATCTATAATCCACTTTCACATTTTGTAAGATTTAGATGTGTGTTACACTTGTTCAATGTGCCAATGCTTTCAGCCAAACAATCCATAAAAACAGATCCAGTAAGAGCCGACTCAGAATTGTAAAAATGGAAAACCAAACCCGTCGCAGCTGCTTGAATCTGTAAGCTTTTAAATTTATAATTCCAAAATTGAACTTACTGATTTAAGACAGAATCAAATAGCTCAAACTCCAGTTACCATCATTTAAACCTAAAATAAGATCCATCATGTCGAAATAAGGATCCGTTATATTATATTTATCATTTATGACCATTTGTTGAATAACACAGTAATTTTTTTTAATAGTAGGTCCGGTAATTTCTGGGGTCCGGAGCGTCCCCACTGTCCCCACTGGGACTCGAACCCAGGTCGTTTAAAGTGGAGGCACACTGCTCTACCACCCGACCACTCCTTGGGTTGAATAACACAGTAATTATCCAAAGGAAACTCATCAATTGTATTCGCAGGTCGCGCTAAGCATGATTATTAGATTATAAGAATTTGACGATTTACAGGTTGAATGCAATTAAGATAACCTTTCAAAAATCTCAGAGAAAAAACGAAGACAACCCGATCTTGGATACGATGAGAATAACATGGATTTCTAGAATCTTGATCTATGAATCACTATAAAGGTAGATCGATCAAGGAAATAACGATGTTTATAAAAGGCTTGATTATGAGAGTCATCAAAATAATTAGAAATCATAGACAATGAAGGAAAGAGAACATCGATCTTATAGATCCATGAATGATTAAGCATATAGGGTCAAAAACAACAAGAGAGAAGGGGATATCATACCTTAAATACTCGCCACCTTGATTTCTCCGTTCATGGGAAAATGACGTGTTCGGCGCTCCGTTGACAACGAGAACCCATGCACAAGGGTGACCTTGACCTACTCTATGCGGCGGTGACTTCGGATCGTCGATCCGACGCACTAGGATGAGTTTCGAAAGTGCTCCAACGGGGGGAGGATGAAGGGTTGTTGCTATCAGGTTTGGGTTTTTGTTAGATGTAAAGTTTGTTTTAGGGGTTTTTTATGTGGGGGAAATTTTGGATCCGGATCTTTGTTCAGATCCGAATTTGACATAGACCCAGTCTCATTAAAACGACTATAACTCTGACTCTCGAAATCAGATTTTAATGTTCATAGACTCGTTGAAAAGATCTCAACGAGAAGTATGCGATGAGATATTCATTCATATTTTTGAACATTAAATAAGAGCAGTTTTTTAAGAAGCAATTCGGATCCCATTACAAGGGGTCCCACAATATATATTACCCGTATACTTCTTATTCCAGTTAAAAAGGCCATTAAGACGGTTATGTTACTCGTACTCAGCACATCTTTTCGAATCTAAGATTTGCAACGTTTTGTGTTTCTTTTTTTTTTTTTTGAGCGAGAATAAATCCACACTTTGTTTTTTTTTAAACTACAAGTGATTTTTAAAATGCAATATACGAGTAACTCTTCTGTGAATAGTGGCTGTTAGGAGGACTAGAATGGTACATGTGAAGGGATTTCATGTTGTTTATATGTAGTACTGATTATATTTATTATTAAACTATATTTTTTTGTTGAGTTTTTATTTAGAACTTTAGGGTTAAAATATATTAAAAAACTGTATGATCCATACAAATAATTTTAACCCACAAATGTAAGGGTAAAGACTATAGTAACATAGAAATATTCTATCATTGGACAAATACCAGAGGATGTTTTTAAAGGAATAAACGATTGATTGTGGGTAATGTTTTTAAAGGAATAATCAAGGGGTGTAGCTGTCATTGGATAGATACACGGGGATTTACCATGTTCCACTAGATTGGTTTACGCTTTAAGAAAGTATATTTCTAATATAGAAGACAAATCATCTATAATGAATGAATAAAATAGATTTAAGAGAAAATATGGTAAATCTGGTAGAAGTGGAGGACACAGAAGGAAGACGCTATAGAAAGAAAGAATTGCCATTAAAAACAAGAAAAAAGAGCACCACTAGCACCCTAGTTGGTTGCCCTCGTCGCATTTTTGGTATCTTTTATTTTTTCAAAAAATCATCATGTATATTCATATATGTATCCCTCTTATATGTCATTCAAATTTTATTGGAAACAGAAACTCCTATGTCCTTCAATTAGAACAGATCTATTACAATAATTCTAAGATTGTTAAAATTACATATTTTATATGGATGGTCTAGAAATCTCCGTTTCTAATGAAATTTGAATGACATATAAGAGGATTGTATAGATGAATACACATAGTTTTATTTTGTAAAAAAATTAAAAAAATAGAGAAAATAACCGAAAGATGTAGCATGGGCAGTCCCATAATTCCCTTTGGCAATACATATCCCACCGACAAATACAACATGTCATAATCCACTCTAACGAGTGGCATCCTTTTGCCTAAGGAGGCATCTAAAATGTTTAGACGAGTTATTTCAATCAAAATTATACTAAATTACTACTCTCATATAGTTGTTACTTTTCATGTCACTGTCATAGATGTTCCGTCAAGAGTACTTACTGATCAGAGTAGTGATGTGTGAGAGTCAATGGTGAATGTTTTCCATCATCTATGGCGTCTTCCTAATATTTAACATATCATGTAAAAGATTCCTCATAAATTTAGAGATAATTGGCACGTTATATTACAAATTTATCAATTAGTCTTTAATTTTGTGACTATTCTAAGTTTGGATACGGATTGGACTCATTTGCAGTAAAATCTCATGACTAAACTTGAATTCGGAATGTGTGTCCGGTGAATATCATATTCATCAACTTTATTCTTATTGATCATTAACTTTTTGAATCTTGTAAATAATTAAGACTAATTATTGTATATAAATAAAATATCTAATTATGGTATATATGTGTTTATAGTCCTTTTATTTTCTATATTTTTCATTATTAAAAGTCCAAAATTTTTAGTTTAATATTGTACATAATATATTGTATATTATTTATTATTTAAAAAGATAAAAAATAATAAAAAAACAAATAAAGAAAGTATTTTTATTCCTTAAAAATACTTACAAAAATATTATGTATGTATATATGATTCATTTGACTTTGAGTTATATATGAAAGTTGTTGATTTTAGAAAAAATACTTAACTTTATTGTAGAGCACTTTTATTTGACATCATTTACTCTCTTTCTTTTTATTTTATAATTTTTATTCATTTTTAAATTTTCTAATTGGGCCACGTGGTCCAATTCCCAGCTTCCGCGTAGCTGCTCCTTCATTAGCATCCACCTTCATCCTTGCCCATCTGATCATGTGATTAGAAAGCTTTGATCATTGCCACTCCGCATTCTTGAGGACCGCTTGATCAAATGATCAAGCATCCCTAGTTCATCCACCTGTGCCCAATCAGTGGACATTGCATCGAGCGATCCAACAACCACAAGTCATCTGTCTTCCTCAAAGGGTCGCATCTGTTCTCCAACCGAACTTCAACCATTTCTTCATGTCGACCCACGTGGCTTCAAGCTATGATTCTGGTATATTCTTGGTGACTGTTCATCCCTCTTCTTTGTCCTTACTTCCATCTCTGATCTCCTACTCACGGGTGGTAACTGGAGGTAGTTGAAATCTCCTCTAACAACGCCTTCTCCGAACAAAACTCTATCTCCTCCTCCATTCTTCAATCATCCACATACAATGGTGTTATTTTATCATGATGATGTGATCTATACGTGTTGAATTAAAATTCAGAGAGATACTATATTTATAATTGATAAACTTAATTATCACAAATTCATTTTTGCTTGTTTAATGCCTCTAATTGAACCATTACTTATTCATTTAATTGAGATCTTTATGTTGTGATTACCCGTTGAATGTAAATCATATTTTTCTTGATTAACTACTAATAATTATCTATTGAATGAATTATTTACTTAATCAAGTGTATGAAATGATAACTTAGGTTTATAGTCTAAAAATGATTATTGACTTAGATCAATTGTTTGATTAAATTAGGATTCATATATTGGAATTAATTCAAGGGCTTAAGTTGTGATGTAGGTTATTTAGTGTTTTGTGATCTATGTTGTATTTTAAATAGTTTTTTCTACATTTAGTAGCACTCTCATAATTTGACTTGTATTAAAACCAATAAAAAACCATGCATTGTTTATGCATTCTTGTCTTAGATACATGCTAATTAACTTAACCTAGATATTTAAAATCCTAAATGAATATACTAATTACTCGTGTCCTGAATGTCAAGAGAAGTTGAGTTCCGTTGGAGTGAGACTTGGTTAAACTTAGAGTTTAAGAGTTACATGAAATTCATGTCCTGAATGTCAAGTCTTGTATCTCACATGCACAATCATGGATTCAATTTACTTGTCCATTCTTTATTTGCTCGAGGATGAGCAAAGGTTAAGTGTAAGGGGTGAATCTCATATTCATCAACTTTATTCTTATTAATCAGTCCTATATCTTAGACTTAATAATTAATTAAGTAAAATTAACTTTTAAAACCTTGTAAATATTTATATAAATAAAGTATCTAATTATTGTATATATGTATTTATAGTCCCTTTTATTTTCTGTATTTTCATTATTAAAAATACAATAAAAATTAGTTTAATACTGTACATAATACATTGCATATTATTTATTATTTAAAATGGAAGAAATAATAGAAGAAATAAAAGAAGTATTTTTATTCCTTAAAAATATTTACAAAATATGAAGAATGTATATGTGATGTATTTTGGTTTTGTGTTCTACAAGAAAGTTGTAGATCTTAAAAAAACACAACTTTCATGTTGAACATCTTTTATCTGATGTGATCTCCACGCCACCCCCACCTCCCGATCCCCTTCCATCACCATCCCACCCACCTCCACCGAGTGTATATAATTCCTGCGCCTTCTACCACTAGCCACGACATGGAAACCTTGTATTCGCATCTCCTTCCCTTAGCCACCTCTGCTTGGATTTTTGCCGCCAAACCAATTCCTCCTTGTCTTCAAAGATGATCTGAGCCAAGTGATTGTCCCTCGCTAGATCTCTTACTCCGCTGTCAAAGCTCTTTCATCCTCCAATCTGTCCAGTCTACACACCTCCTCTTGGGCCTACTGTCTTCCGCTCTGATGATGCTTCTAGTTAGCTCTGTTAAAGTTGATTAAATGCCTCCTGAGTGAGGCCAACTTGCCTGCCAATATGCACATTGTCGAGCCCCCAAGTCTGCAATCATCCCAGAAGGTCATCACTGACTTCGGAAGCCACGTCTGCTCCAAGTGGCAAAAGAATCAAGGTCACACGTCTTCCCCAGAATACCACAGCAACGACGTATGATTCAAGTGCGCCCGCAGTAAAGCCAGGGCTCCATCCAAAGGGAATGACATCACTGCCTCAGTAGATAACCAGAATATGGGACTGGGATATCATGTTTGACATGTGTACGTACATCATGCCGCATCGATCACGAGGAGATCGAGCTCCCCAACCATCCCTAGCAGCTCTGCTGAACCAAAATCTCTCCCCCATGGCTGTATTTCTATAATTAATTTGTACATTTCTTTAATTTTTCATTGCGTCATGTGGCCCAATCGGGAGATTCCACATCATCGGCTCTTTAATAGCCTCCAACCTCTTTCTAGGTCGTCTGATCTTTGATGAGACGGTCCATATTCCATCAACCATGCCCCCTTTTTGGACCACTTGATCATTTGATCAAGCGGATCCTATGCGCTCATTTCTTCTTCCATTAGAGCCATTGGATTTCATGATCCAACGATGCTCGCCCATCGTCTTCTCCAGGAGGTTGGCCCTTCCAAGGGTTGCAACTAGGGATGAAAATGAATGTGAATATATTCATATTTGTTCCACTATCATATTCATTTTATACATATTTTGACATTTGTATTCGTAATCGTTTTAAAATGAGTGTGACTATGAATATCACTTTGACATTTGCTAATTTCGCATCCGTATTCGTATATTCATTTTCATACATAAGTATAGTGATAAATTTATTTATAACTACGTGTAAAAATATTTTATGATTGCATTTACCATTTTTATATATAATGTTATGAAATTCTATATATGTTATATATATTTTATATTTAAACCATCCTAAACATGTATATTTTAGTTCATCTATTAAACATTTCTGTTATTATTTGTATCTGATTCGTATTCATTTTATATTCGTATTCATTTTTAAGGATATGGTAATACCTTTTTCACATTTTATCAATATTCATATCTGCATTCATATTTTAAAATGGATAAGGATATGATTATATGTATATTCGTATCTGTACCTGACCGTTTTCATCCATAGTTGTAATTGTTTGATGACCCAACTTCTTTTATTTCTTGACGCCATTCCACGTGTCGCCTCCTCTCGATTCTGGTACCCTCTTGTTCACCTTTCATCCCTCTTCTTCACCACAACTTCCATCTCAACTCACAGGCGGTACGTGCCTTCTCCAAACAAAACATCCATTTCGACATTTGGTCACAACCATCCTCCTGTATGTGAGTGTCTCCCCTAACGCATATCTCCCTTCAGTGACAATACAAGGGATGTTTGTTGTCACGAAGGAGGAAATCTCCTGTGAGATCCACGATGGATGGGCCATATACGCAACCTTGCTCAAGGCTTCTCAAGCTTTGCATGACCTTCGTGTGCATCAAACGAAGACTAGAGGTCTTCTAGACCTCACTCACAAAGCGATTCCACCACTCCGACCTCCTTCTCCGTTGCTCCAAATACACATTAGTTTCCTAATCATCTTGTTTCTCGTACTTTTCCACACACACATTCATTTTCATTATATTTTGATCACACCATTACCTTCTCTGATTAATATTTATCCTTGATGGCACCTCCGATCACCATCTTCCCTTATCATAACCACCTCTGCCTCAACCCCTTTTCCTCCTTGCAAAGGAGGGGAACCCATTAGGCCTCCGCCTCCAACCACCCAATATGCCCTCCATTCACTCCTCATTTTCACCCCATCATGATCCTATTCGATTTGGTTATGTCTTCGAATGCTTGCAGGTACCCCAATCTTCAATGGTTGGAGCTTTGCGAAGAGCTCCGTTCTAGAGCTCTGCCTTCGGCGACCCTTCATCAAGACGATGATCAGGATACCCTCGGCCTTCCTCCGCACTTCAATGGCCTTTGCCAACCCTTCACGGAGGTGCTCCAACCTCCAGTAAGGTGTGAGGATCACATGGGAGGATGGAAGTAGTCGTCGGAGCTCCATTGCCTCGCCACCGTCGTGGATGAGTTCAGACACCCACAACATACATATACCACTAGATTTATCTGATCTGACGACCCATATATGACCCGATGCTCCAGTCATGAGCCACAAACTCGGTGGAACTGAGCCCTACCTCGAAGTGCTCGAGCCATCCACGTGGCCTGAGCCACCTACCCTGATCAAACTTAGCTCCATGCCTCCATCCGTACGTGCTCCATGCGTGCTTCCTAGAGCATTTGCAGTCGAAGCCCCACCACTTTTTCAAACTGCATTTTAGTCCAGATGCATGCTAAGTACGTGCCTGGCTAGGATATTGCGCCCATGCCCCACTACGTTTTATTAATTATAGATATGTCCCAACATGCTGGAACTTTTGCAGATATGCCCCTAGTACTTTGTTTTATTACATGTTGATCTATTTCTGGATTGAACTGTGATATTTTTTTGGTATTTATACTTCATGTTTTATTACATTTAAGTCCACATATTGAATATCTTTAGGTATAGAATCTATTTTTAATGAAATTGATCTCAATTGAAAGCTTGTTGAATGCCCTACACTGTGGTGTTATATATTATCTGATGTGACCTATATGTGTTGAACTAAAATTTAGGAAGATACTCCATTGATAATTGATTAATTTATTATCATGCATTCATTTATCTTGATTAATGTCTCTAATTGAATCGTTACCTTTTCATTGAATTGAGATCTTTATGTTGTGATTAATCCACTGAATGTAAATCATATTTCCTTGATTAAATACTAATTATTATGAATTGAATAAATTGTTTACTTAATAAGTGCATGAAATGATAACTTAGGTGTATATCAGAAAAAATGTTAGACTTAGATCAACTGCTTACTTAAAATAATATTTATATGTGGGTATTAATTACGGGGCTTAAGTTGTGATGTAGGTTAGAGCTGTGCTGTATTTTAAATAGTTTTTTTTTTGCATTTTGTAGCATTCGCTTAATCCTACTTGTATTAAAACCAATAAAAATACCATGCATGCATATTGTTTGTGCATTCTTGACCTAGATACATGCTACTGCTAATGAACTTAACCTAGGTATTTACAATCTTAATTGAATATACAACTTGCTCGTGTCCTTGAGTTTGATCCTGGACTTATACATGATAAATTAAATATCGATTTGTTCACTGAGATTACTTACTCAAGGTTCTAATAAGTTATTAATTGGTCGCATTACAATGAGACTTGATTGACTTAGCCGATTAGCGCTTCATTAGTGATCTATAAGGGATTTGTGGGTTTATGCACATTCCTTGATGATGCAATTACACATGTGTGTCACATGCGCGTGGCTATACCCACTCCCCTCCGAACTCAATGACCCCTCTCCACCTCTTATATGACTTAGTTCCTCGACTCGGTTCTCGCTATCTATGTTATTTCCAGCAGTGCAAGCCTCCAACATTAAACTGTTTGCGACTAATGAAGTGATTGCTGTAGTAATTGAAGATTATTTCAAAAAAAATGTATTTGAAATAGTGGGGGATTGTTGGTATCGTTAGATTTATTTCAAATACATATTATACTTTATGTATTCTTGAGTGCATGGAGGTTGCGCATGATCTTTAATTTCCATGCATTTGAAGTTTGCTCGAATACGTTTTTGATCTATTTCCTTTATGGTCATTATCATGGCCATCCATTCTTTAATTGGAGAATTTTATTAAGATTTTCAAATGTAATGTTAATATTTAATATTGACATGTTATTAGAATTGATTAACGGATTCTTCATTTCATCTATTACTAATATATAATATTATTATAGATTTGAGGTGAGCAACATTTGCTTTTGATTATATAAATACTTTATTATAAGATAGTGGACGTTATACCTTAACGGGAAATTCTCTATCTTTATAATTTACGTATTCTAATATCCTTATACAACGGCTGGGGAAATTTATTTTCTGCAAACGTTACTCAGTGACGTTGTAACCCCTTATTCTTTACACGTCTATATAAAGAAGCCCTTTGCATTTGATTTAGACACAACATTTTTCTATCTCTCTTCTCCCTTCTCTCTTTAGAGTGTGTTCTTTCTGAAGGAAGGATCGATGTTGCTCAACTGATCTTGACGTTGGCGAGTGCACGCCCGTCGAGATCTCGTCGTTGTATCCTGGAGAATAGTCATACCAATACCGGTTGCACCGTCGGAATTTCCGTGGGAGGTACGAATCTATTCTTAAGGACAGTGCATCTTGCACGCCTCGGCAAGTTGGTAATGCATCTCGTCATCAAATAGATATTGCATCAAATCTGGTATTATATCTAACCCTCCTTTTATATTTTTATATATTCATATTTATATCTTATTATTTCACCTACAGTAATTACATGTGTTTCTTCCTTTCGAGTTTGGTTGATGTTAACACTATAGAGATTAGGATGAATGCATTGATGACACTATGGAGATTAGGATGGATGCATAGATGAATAATGGCTCATCATAGAATATTGGATAATTATTGAAAAGTTCTGTAACTTTTCATCTCTATTGCAACAATAGCAATATTCTTCTTCATTGGTACCTCTACTTAGTAGGCGAATGTCTCCCAAAGCAGTTAGCATTCGATAATAACCAAATTCTGAGTTGATTATGTAAAAATGATGGAGTTAGTGGTTTGATTTATATTTTTGCAACATTGTTTTTTTTTATGATCAACACCCTATCAAGTTTGATAACCGCTCTTTTCAGTCAGCATATTGCTGATGTTATCCTTGTAGTGCAATACGTTCTAAAACGCTTTTTACATGCGCATGATTGATCATAACTGCCATGTAGAGTAGAGTTTATGTAACTTTAAGAAGTCATCATGAATTGGGCTTGGAATTGGAGTTTTAAAATGTCAATTCTACTTCGACATCGTACATCAATGAATTCTTGGTTGCATGATGTATGCATTTCAAGGGACTGCTTGGGATGTGGATCTTTCTTGGTTGGTAGGTTTCCATTGAAATTGAATTTAAAGTCTTGACAATTCTTATAACTCTACTTTTTCAAATGAGTTATTAAGTGGGGTTTAATTATTTAACTGTTGAGATTATATTTTATTGATGAGGAAACCATGACAATGATGAATGGTACATGCTAATTAGTCGATTGCTTTAGAATGGATCTTTGCATTATATATTCTATATGTCGGACATTGCAACATCTTTGGTTATATTCAAACTACTTGTGTTTGAATTGCAAATCCGGAATTCCAGTTATATCTTAAGCAAGTAAACATGCTTATTAATAATGTAAATCGAATTTGAAGATAAGTTCTTGTCATTAGATCTGAACTATTTGGGGGGGGGGGGGGGTTGTTCGGACAAGGAGCTAGTAGAACTTGGTGTGGACGGCGTGGAATTAGTCGATGAGCTTATTGATACAGGAGATGGAGAGAAGGTCATAGAGTTTGAAGGTGAGCAGCCGGAGAAGATCGCCAAATCATTGTGGCAGAGGGAAAGAATGGCTACAAAGATGGAGAGGAAGGAGGGCGATGGAAGGGGAAAACAAACACAGTTTTGATTCTTTTAAGTATTCCGTACTTTTGATCCTTACGACCAAACTTAATGGTTTGTTGACGAACTTTGACGGCATATACGGACGGTCTAAAACATGAACAAGATAACATAAAGGAAGGGTCCGTTTGGTAACGGGGTTACCTCATGGTAATCCGGTTTACCTCTCTCTATTCTTGGGTTAGAATTCCATCACAATCATAGTAATATCACATCACATTCTCTACTCCAACCCTCTCCAACCCTCATAACCATCTCAAACAACTACTATTCATATTGGATTACCCCAATCCACCTCAACCCAGCAACCAAACAGACCCAAAGTCGTGATATAATAACAAAGATTACACGTGCTAATTAAGGTGTATTTGGACTAGGGATGAAAATGATCGGATATGGATGCGAATATAGGTATAATCATATCCTTATCCATTTTAAAATACGAATACGAATGCGGATACGGATATTGACGAATGTGAAAAACGTGTCACCATATACTTAAAACGAATGCGGATGTAAAATGAATACGAATCGGATACGAATAATAACGGAAATATTTAATAGATTAACTAAAATATACATGTTTACGATGGTTTGCACGTAAAATAGATACACTAAATATAATAATTTCATAACAATTATATCAACAATGGTGAATGCAATCATAAAATATTGTTATACATAGTTATAAATAAATTTATTACTATACTTATGTATGAAAACGAATATACGAATACGAATGCGAATATTAGGTAATGTCAAGGTGATATCCATATCCGCATCCATTTTAAAATGAATATGAATACGAATGTCAAAATATGTATAAAACGAATATGATAGCGGATCGGATACTAATTTATTCACAATCCTTTTCATCCCTAATTTGGACAGGTTTATGGGGGTCTATTTAGTTGGACACTTCTGTCATCAGACCAAATTAGCAAGACGATCTTTGTAAATATGAAATTTGAAGGAGTATGTACGTAAATTCCAGGGTCCAATTACAGAAAAACCCTCACGCAAACGTCCCACTCCGATTTTTAACAAAATTTCCGTTCTTTCCCACCTCCATCGTATTCCCCTCCTCTTTCCCTTCTGTCAGAAGTTCGCCGACGACTCCACGAAGCCGACGACCTCCAACCCCCGTCTCCTTCCCCGGTTCCCTCATCCTCCCTCCGCAAACGCGAATCCCCGATTTTCCAAACTCCAATTCCCGAGAATCCCCAAAATCGACCGCGATGCAGCAGCCGGGCGGCGACTACTCCTCCTCCGCCTACTACCCCCACCTCCAATTCTCTCCGTCCGTCCCCATCCCAAACCCTAACCCTAGCCCATATCCCGCCGATATCCCCCCATCCGCCGCCCCTTTGCCACCGCCCTTCGCCTCCGCACCGCCCTACCACTATCCTGCCTACTCCAACTCCCCGGATCCGGCGTCCTTCGTCGCCCCGCAGACCCAAACACCCCCAAAGGTCCCGCCTTTCCAGCCCGGCACCACCCCCTCTTATGCTCCGCAGCAGCCCGGTGCCTACCCCCACCTCCAGCAGCCTTACGCTCCCTACGAGATCAACCAGCCTCCGGTGCCCAAACCGTATCCCTCGTACGAGAGCCAGTATGACCAAGGTGGTTACTTTGACGGAAATGCGGCTGGATACGGGCCTGTCACTGCAGCGGGGGGTTATCGTGTGGAAGGCGGTGGATATATGCAGGATTACTATGAGAGGAAGGATATCAGTGTGGGTAGGTACGAGCCTCCGATGCCGAGGGAGGATGTTTTCGGTGATGGCGTGTATGCATACCAGGGTGGGAGCGTTGAGCCATACGGGGCGAGGGGGACAAAGTCGTCATCATCCTGGGTGAATTTTGATGACTACGGACGAGCGTTGGGGTCGTCGCAGGGGGAGCAGGGAGGAGGAAATGCGAAAGTTGTGAGGGCAGTGCCCAAGGTGGAGGCGCATCAGGATGTGAATCATGGGGTGCAGAAGTTCCGCGTGAAGCTGTTGCCTGAGGGAGCAGGTAGCCCACAGGATGTACTCTGCCAGGTTAGAGATCGTCTACCTTACCAGGTTTTCTAAGGTTTTGGGCTTTGTTATATCTGAGAGTTGCAGAAGTGTTGTAGTTAAGGAAATTTGTTTAATCTTTGTTTGACGAGATTACAATTAGCTTTGGCCTCAAATCATAGATTTGGAGCGCAAGGAAATTTGAAACTGGTTTTCTGACATAAGGTAGATCCATTCAGTCAGATAGGCAACCTTCTTGCTCCTTGTTTGTGCTAACAATTTTTGGTCAAACATCTCGTCGCCTCTGATAGAGATGATGACATGAATTCCTTATGCAATGAACGTGTACAATGCATGGTGATTTATTCTCATATGAATATACTTGAGATAAGAGATGGACAATAACTTATCTTCACATTTCAGTCAGTCTGTTGCCCAAACTGGTGCACTTAGTTTGCTTCGATGCAATGCTTCATCCTTGCTGAATGTCTGAAATTTCTTTTCACTTGTAAACGATCAAGTTCGCTCCATTCTTCTTCTTTTGAGTTTTTCTGATTGCACATTGATAAAGGAACCTTTCATTGGATTGATTGTTATTCTTCTCTGTTTTTTGCTTCACCCGTTCATTTGAGTTTCAGAAATCATCCACTGAGTAGTGTTAGAAAATATAATGCAGAAGCTAATATCAGAGAAAAGAAATAAACAAGAATGAACAACGTGATTTAACGTGGAACCCTGCTCCCTGAGGAGCGAGATGAAACTACGGGAGAACACCTCAAAATGCTGATGTGTCTATTGATTTTCTCACTGGATACATGAGGTATGGGGCTTCTTATATAGCCTCCACAGACTTTCCAAGTCTCATCACTGGTAGATGCGGGACTAAACTCTGGATGTGGTAAATGGATCTTTGAAGGATCCATTTACCCATCTTACATAAGTGACACATATACTCTAACACTCCCCCTCAAGTTGGAGCATGTAATGCTCATCTTGGACAAACATAAAGAAATCTCAAACTCATACTACAAGACACTACAAACAATATCAACTCAACGTGCACAACCGTCGACTGATGTCGAGGACGTTGCTTCTCATGCAATGCATGTGAGGAGGAACAAACGGGCTGGAATGTGAGTCAAACTGAATCTCTTCATCAAAGAGTACGTGCTCTGTACTGCGCCTGCCAGAGTCACTGCAACTGAAAGGAGTCTCCGCTGGAGAACTATGGCCTACCACAATAATGTGGACAACTGCTCTATCTCTGAAAGGACCAAACTAAAAAATCGTGGAGACATCCTCGTCGGAGTCCACGATCGTTGGAGACTAGAGTATGAAAAGTCTCCTCGTCGGAGAACTGGGTCTCTCCCATACTGGCTTAGAAAATAGGATCTCTACTCTAGAGTCCCTATGAAACCACATGAAAACCCTAGCCCACATGGAATAGGGAATGCGATCTCTACTCTGGAGTCCCTATGGAACACATGAAAACTCTGACCAAAACAAAATATAAGGACCACAAACTGATGACCGCATATATGTGCGAATCAACATGAAGACTCAGAATCTGAATTTCGAATCTGAAAAAAATCTGTAGAGTCTGGAAAATCTGGTTGTCCTGGAGTTTGGAGAATATGAAAATGCGGCATGTAAGACTCTACACAATATTCCTCCGTTTCTCCCATAGTTGTCAGAAAACAATGGCATCGACAAAGTTGGAAGAAGACAATAAAAGATGGCGATGAACAAAAACCAATAAGCCCCGATCACACTTTTTTTGGCTTTTCAATTTATTTTTTAATTGTCAATTTTCTTTTCCAGCTATGTCATTTCATTTTTTACTTGCCATCTCTTTTTTTAAATTAGCCATTCATCATTTTTTATGGCTTTTCTCTCATCTTTTTTTATTTTTTTCACGCACGTTTTTTTGTACACACTTCTTTCTTTTCACAAGGAATCCTCCTCTCTCTTTTTTTGAGTTGGGCCTCTCCCATAAAAACAATCAACAATCCACTTGGGCATTTACATAAAAGAATCACACCAAAGAAGCCACCCCCTTTTCTCCTTCCTTCTTTTCTTATTAAATCGGGTTCCCAAGGGAACTTTCCTCACGAAGGGAGCTGCCCCGTGATGGGGATCTCAAGTAGTGCTGTCTGGTAGCAACAATGAAGGAGGTGCGCGCGAGGAGGACCGCTTGGCTTAGAGGGAGGCTCGATCTTTGGTGGGAGGGAGGGCTTCGGTGCTGCGCTGCCACTGGAGGTGCTCTCCGTCGCCTGCACGAGAAAAGAGAAGGGGAATCACAAGAGGATGCGCCACCACGATGAGGACTGGTGCCTTCTTTCTCCGCCTACGCCGTTGCCTACAACGGGGTCTCCGTATGAAGCTCGCACGATGATGTTGGCCTGAGACATGCGCGGGGGTGGCTCCGTCTGGAGCACTGCCTGGGTGATGCGGGACGATGTGATGGTGCTGGAGAGGTGTAGCGGCGAAGGTGCGGCTACAGGAGGGATGCTGCTGGAGAGGAGATGCCCCTTCTGGAGCATAAAGCACCGTAGTTTGTCACCACTGGAACTTTGATTTTTTTTCTGTTTCTGCCCGATTGTGCACCACAGATGCGGCATTGGATCGATATTGCCTGGAGTGCGCGATGGCCTGGATGGCCTGGCGTATCGCCACCACATCGCTGCTGCGATAAGAGATGTAGTGCTTGAAGGATCTATTGCTGGATCATAACTTAGGGCATAAGAACCCCTAGAACTTGACGATAATCTTCGGAATATGCTACATTAGGGTTTCAGAAGAAACCATAGATCTTAAACTTGAACCAATAAAAAAATATTCAAGAACAAAATATCAAAATTGAATCTCGAACAATGAAGAAAAATAATTCCTTGAGAATCAAACATGCTCTGATACCATGCTAGAAAATATAATGTGGAAGCTAATATTAGAGAAAAGAAATAAACAAGAACGAACAATGAGATTTAATGTGGAACCCTTGTCACGTCTCGGGTTTCGAAAACAGAATAATAGCGGAAGCACTGTTTTTTTTCCAAACCACGGGAAGCAACAAGATGATCATTAAGAGTCATCATTACAAGGTAGACATTGCAGAAAGATTAGGTAAGCTAATAGTAAGCTTTTATTCTAACCAAGGATAGACATAGACCATCATAAAGTTCTATAGGACTGAGAAATTATTACATTGAAATAAAATGCGAACAACGAAAAGTAGGTGTCTTCCTTGGACCTCGATAACCAATGATCACGATCACCGACCAGTTTCTGCACTACCTGTGGTGCCCGATTTTACGAGGTTAGCCTTGCGACTAAATATGTAACATTTAAAGAAAGGACAACAAATATGTACAATATGAAAAATTTACAGTTATTCAGTGATCTAGCATACTTTGCAAGGGTAGATGATCATGAATAATATTTGGAAATCTTAATGTGTCAAAAACTCTATACAAGATAAAAAAACTGCTCACTATATCTACAGGATAATCAATCATTAATTAATCCTCTTAAATCACATTCATATTAAAGTGTCTACGTGAGTACATATGTTCTTCAAGATACATACTTTACTAATCATACTATATTTCCCTTACCGTCGACACCAGACGGTCCCATCTAGACTCAGATAGGGCCCACCTCATCCCTTTATTATTATTTATTATTATTATTATTATTATTATTGAGGTTCCCTATCGTTGCCTTCATTGTTCTTGACATCAGCTGAGTCAATTGCAATACTAGCAATAAAGGGGTGAGTAGAGTAGTGCAGATATGTCCGTCTGCAAGCGGTCTTATACGGAATTCACCGTTCTTAGGGTACCTGACCATGTAGGTCTCTATTTGGACCAAATTATGAATCATAGATCATAACTACTCCACCACCAATTCTTTAGGTGTCAAAAAAAATAAACATGTACTTATTCAATAGTCTTATTTATTTTCATCATTCATTTGGATATATTTAAACATGACCACTTTCTCTTGTCGTAACAAAGTAAATTCCTTCTATGCATAACTTAGTTGCTAAAATCATTCCATAGGCATTTGTGTATGTGGATATGCACAAAAAAAACTATGCTTGCATACAAGCATATATCTATATATATTCTTAATCCAATGGTAAAATTGAATGTTGGAGTTTGTATACAACCATGGGGATCATTGTTTAAGTCGTCAACAAATATTGATGCAAGTCATTAATTATAAAAGAGTGCAATGGTAACTCTAATACATATTTTTAAAGCTTGCAAGTATAATTCATAAAACTTTTACATAAACATCTTTTAATCAACGTCACATACCTTATTTACGATTACTTGCTAGGAACCAAGAGGAATCTCAACCGCCTTGAAGTTAGTGTGGTCCTCCTAGATCGATAACACCCATTAGTTGAATAGGGTAAACAAAAGTTAAAGTGCTAATTTCCCCCTCAACCTATTATTTCTATTAATGGACTGTTCATATTTATTTAGTATAATTCACGTCCTCTAACTTTAGATTAAACCATTAGCACATAACAACATTGGTTCTTCTTCTTCTTCTTTTTTTTTTCTACGTCGATATATGTCTACCCGTTCAAAGTGTATATCTTTCTAACGAAAATCCAAGATTACCATCAATAGGGAAAAAATTATCACTCTTATCTACCAAGGTTAGCAAAACTATAATTCCTAAAATGTGTGGTATATATATATATATTCAAAAAAAGAGATAAACAAATTCAGACTTTGCCTCCTAGAGTCTTTGTTTATATCTCTCTCTATCATTAAAAACATGATTCCACAATGATATCTGATAGATCAATGGTTCATCTCCAACCTCAATTCATCCGTTTATGTAATACTTCCACTCGGGAGTTACTGCATGTTTCTCGTAATAGTGAAAATTCAACCATCTAACATTTACATCAAGGAATATAAATTCATCAAAGCCATTATATTTCTTCGGGGGACACTTTCTTTGTACGAATCAACAGCATATATAATGTCCTAAGAAATTAAGCCTCAAAATACAAGAAGTAGAATTACCTGGATGTTACTCCCGTTGCGAGTACAAAAATGCAGATTAGGATTCCAACGATCGATCCACAGGAACAATACTACGACTTCCCCTCACGAACCTCTAATTTGTCAGACCTTTCGTTTACTCTCTCTCGCACACAAGATTTAGGATGCATATTATGATAATTAAACACTCGCCCCTTTTTAATATGGCTATGAATCACAACCGTTACCACGATAATTCACCAATCCTTGTCTTTATTTCATGCCAACTATGGACGCCATGAAGTAATAATCAATGGAGATTTTTTTAAACGAATCACTCTAATATTTTAATCAAAAAACCATGCACGTCTCCATTATCTTATTTCTTTCACCCACTTTCCTTATTTAATTAATCAATCAATTGATATCTTGATTTCTTTCCATACATTTACGTAAATAAGAGGTAAAAAAATATTCTTTTAATAAATAATTGGTTGGATATGAAAATCTCATTAATCAAAGTTGATAACGTAATTATATTACCACCCACGTGCACTATCATTATATAATTAATTAAATAAATAAAAGTACTATGTTACAACTCTACTCCCCTTAAAAGATTTTCGTCCTCGAAAATAGAAACCATACCTAAAAGTTCGGGATATTTTTCTTTGACTTCATCTTCTAGTTCCCATGTTGCTTCATCTTCAGAGTGGTGATTCCAAACTACCTTGACCATAAGAATTGACTTTCTCCTCAATTGATGCTCTTGTCTATCGATAATACGAATAGGCTTTTCTTCATATGACATATCCTTTCGAATTTCAATAGGTTCGTGTCTAATTTCATGAGATGGATCGTGAACATACTTTCGTAGCATTGATATATGGAAAACATTATGCACATTTGAATATCGTGGTGGCAATGCAATTCGATGGGATACTTTACCAATTCGTTCCAATATCTCAAATGACCCAATGTACCGCGGACTTAATTTTCCCTTAAGCCCAAATCGTAGCACGCCTCTAGCTGGTGAGATCTTCAAGAATACGTGGTCCCCGACCTCAAAAGTTAGGTCTCGACGTCTATTGTCAGCATAACTCTTATGGTGCCATCCCAATGCTAGATTGATAGCTATTATTATATGCAAATTCAACTAGAGAAAGATGACCATCCCAACATCATGCAAAATCCAAGGCACAAGCTCTGAGCATATCTTCTAAAATCTGGATAGTTCGTTCAGATTGCCCATCAGTCTGGGGATGGAAGGCCGTACTAAATTTTAGCTTTGTACCCATTGCTTCTTGAAGTTTTTTCCAAAACCTTCCAGTAAACCGTGGATCTCGATCAGAAACGATGGAGACTGGTACACCATGAAGCCTCACAATCTCCTTTATGTACAATTTTGCAAGGCTCTTTAGTGGTTGGCTCTTCCTTATAGCGAGGAAATGTGCTGACTTGGTTAATCTGTCCACTATCACCCATATAGAATCATGGTTTTTCATTATCCTTGGGAAACCGACAACGAAATCCATAGTGACATGTTCCCACTTCCATTCTGGCAGGTCTAGTGGTTGGAGTTTCCCCGCAGGCCTTTGATGCTCTGCCTTGACCTGTTGACATACGAGGCATCGGGACACGAAATCAGCAATTTCTTTCTTCATATTTTTCCACCAGAAGTTCCTTTCCAAATCTTTAAACGTCTTTGTACTGCCGAGATGAATGGTGTATTTAGACCGATGTGCTTCTGACATGATTTCATCCTTGAGTTGTAGATGATTAGGAACCCATAAACGATTCCTAAATCTCAGATCGCCATCAGCAGCAATGGTGAGTTCAGACTCCCCTTTTTGTGATTCCTCAATGAACTTACTATACTCATGTTCTTCCTTTTGAGCTTGCACGATTCTTGTTAAGATCACAGGGTGCACTTGGATGTTGGCAAGAAAAACTTTATCCTTATCGTGAAAAGGTTTCCAATTTACTATATCTTCAATAAGTTTCCATTCTCGAATCATCAGGTTGGCCATAGATGCGTGACTCTTCCGACTCAAGGCGTCAGCAACAACATTTGCTTTACCAGGGTGGTATGATATAGAGAAGTCATAGTCTTTAATAAATTCCAACCACCTTCTCTGTCTCAAATTTAGATCCTTCTGAGAAAAAATATATTTAAGGCTTTTATGATCGGTATTCACCTCAAATTGCTCACCATATAAGTAATGACGCCATATCTTTAACGCGAATATGATGGCTGCTAACTCTAAATCATGAGTTGGATAATTTCTTTCATGCACTTTTAGTTGTCTTGACGCATAGGCCACTACTTTCCCATGTTGCATGAGTACGCAACCTAACCCATTCAATGAGGCATCACTGTATATAACAAATCCTCCATTTCCCGAAGGTAAAGTCAGTACAGGGGCAGTAGTCAACCTCCTTTTTAGCTCTTGGAAACTATGCTCACATGCATCTGACCAAAAAAATTGCACCCCCTTCCTGGTTAATGAAGTGAGGGGTAAGGCAATTTTAGAGAAGTCTTGTATAAATCTTCTGTAGTACCCTGCAAGACCTAGGAAACTTCTTATTTCAGAGACACTCTTCGGACGTTCCCATCGTGTCACTGCCTCTACTTTGATAGGGTCAACGGAGATTCCATCTTTGGTGATAATGTGCCCAAGGAACATTACCTTCTCTAACCAGAACTCGCATTTGGAAAACTTTGCATACAACTGATTTTTTCTCAAGGTCTCCAAAACTATCCTCAAATGTTCTTCATGTTGCTCGTGGTCTCGAGAATAGATGAGGATGACATCAACAAAGACGATAACAAACCGATCTAAATACATCTTGAAGACTCGGTTCATTAGGTCCATAAATGCAGCAGGTGCATTCGTTAATCCGAATGGCATCACGCAAAATTCATAATGCCCATATCTAGTTCGGAAAGCGGTTTTTGGTATATCTTCCTCCCTTATCCGTAGCTGATGGTAGCCTGAACGTAGATCAATTTTAGAGAAGACCTTAGCTGCTTGAAGCTGGTCAAATAAATCATCAATCCTTGGAAGAGGATATCTGTTCTTTATAGTCACTTGATTAAGCATCCTATAATCGATGCATAACCGAAGCGATCCATCTTTCTTTTTGACAAATAGGACTGGAGCGCCCCATAGTGAAACACTAGGCCGAATGAATCCCAAATCCAGTAGCTCTTGAAGTTGCTTTTTCAATTCTGCAAGTTCTACTGGGGCCATACGATAAGGTGCTTTAGAGATTGGTGTTGTTCCGGGAACAAGTTCAATCACAAACTCGACTTCCCTTTTTGGTGGTTGTCCAGGTAGATCATCTGGGAATACATCTGGGAATTCCCTGACCACACCAAGCTCATTTAGAGGCTTGGTGGACGGTTCCACCTGTACCACACTAGTAAGATAGCCTCTACAACCCTTTAGTAACATTCGATTAGCCTTCAATGTAGAAATAATGCAAGGATTATCTCCTTTGCTGTGCCCCCTTATCACAATTTTAGGCATAAGCCCGACAATCACCATCTTCTTTCGACAATCAATGAGGCAATTATGCCGTGATAACCAATCCATCCCAAGGATAACATCAAAGTCAGTCATATCCATAATCACCAGATCAGCAGGTAGTTCATAGCCCTCGACAATGATAGGAGCATCTAAGATGTATTTATCTAACTCGATACTTTCCCCAACATGAGTTTTTACCTCCAAAGTGAATCCCATATGCTTATGGCTTAAGTTCAACTTATTTGAGAATCTTGCAGATATAAAACTATGCGTTGCTCCCGAATCAAAAAGTATTTTGGCATAAAAATCAGATATAAGGATGTTACCTTCCACAACCCTTTTGGTTTTCTCTTTAGCGCCGTCTCCTGACATCACGTAAACTCGTCCAGGTGTCTTTAGCCTTTGCTCACCCGACTTGAAGTCATGATGCTTCTTCGGATTCGGACAATCACGTGCAATGTGCCCTTTTTCACCACAGTTTAAGCATTGCCCAGTCTTAATAAAACATTCACCAGGGTGTCTTCTTTTGCAGTAGGAGCATACATCGAAGCTTTTGAAAGCAGTAGTTGGTGAGGTAATCTTTTGCTTCTTATGATGGTGAGGAGCATGTATATTTGGCTTCTTTTGTCTATCTCTGCGGTCATTCTTGATCTTTTCCTCCTTTCTACGGTTGTAGTCCCGTTCCATTACAGTGGCACTGGCAATGGCACTCTCTGTAGTAGTCGGCATGCATGACAAGACTCGTGATCGAAGACCCGGACTAAGTCCCTCAATGAACCTCTGGCATGTATGGTAATCGTCTGGGCATAGATGTGGAGCATATTTCAAAAGTCAGTGAAATTTATTGTTATACTCAGCCACCGTCATATTTCCCTGTTTTAAATTATCAAACTCTTGCTCTTTCAAAATTTGAAGATGGACTGGATAGTAGTGATCATTAAAAAGCTCTACAAACTCCTTCCATTGAATAATCTGCCCAGGTTCAAACTTCTGAGCAAAAGTGGTTGTCCACCAATCCCTGGTGCCTCTTTCAACTGATGTGCAGCGAAGACCACCTTATCATTTTCGGGGCACTTGAGCGCCTCGAACAACCTCTCCATCTCTTCTACCCAACGATGGGCAGCCTCAGCATCAATAGCACTATCGAAAGTTGGAGGATTCACCTTTAAGAACCTTTCAAAGGTCACAACATTATCCTCTGAGCATTGTCTTTTCTTCTCATATTGAGCTAGGTGACTTCCTCTTTCTTGAGTTTGAGCCTGCTCTCGAACGAGTTGAGTGAGTTCCTTGATTGTGTTCATCATGGTGATTCGTTCTTGTTCCCAATGCTTTGAGAGTCGGGAACTTCGTGATCTCTTGTGCAACTTCGCACGAGACGACATCTACAAAAGGGAGGGGAGAGATCAAAAGATGGTACTAATTAAGAAGTGGACCTTAATACTCTAAATAGGTTTTCTAACTTAGTTAATTCCGTCAGCTCTGATACCATGTTGTCACGCCCCGGGTTTCGAAAACAGAATAATAGCGGAAGCACTGTTTTTTTTCCAAACCACGGGAAGCAACAAGATGATCATTAAAAGTCATCATTACAAGGTAGACATTGCAGAAAGATTAGGTAAGCTAATAGTAAGCTTTTATTCTAACCAAGGATAAACATAGACCATCATAAAGTTCTACTAGGACTGAGAAATTATTACATTGAAATGAAATGCGAACAACGAAAAGTAGGTGTCTTCCTTGGACCTCGATAACCAATGATCACGATCACCGACCAGTTTCTGCACTACCTGTGGTGCCCGATTCCACGAGGTTAGCCTTGCGACTAAATATGTAACATTTAAAGAAAGGACAACAAATATGTACAATATGAAAAATTTACAGTTATTCAGTGATCTAGCATACTTTGCAAGTGTAGATGATCATGAATAATATTTGGAAATCTTAATGTGTCAAAAACTCTATACAAGATTAAAAAAAAACTGCTCACTATATCTACAGGATAATCAATCATTAATTAATCCTCTTAAATCACATTCATATTAAAGTGTCTACGTGAGTACATATGTTCTTCAAGATACATACTTTACTAATCATACTATATTTCCCTTACCGTCGACACCAGACGGTCCCATCTAGACTCAGATAGGGCCCACCTCATCCCTTTATTATTATTATTATTATTGAGGTTGCCTATCGTTGCCTTCATTGTTCTTGGACATCAGCTGAGTCAATTGCAATACTAGCAATAAAGGGGTGAGTAGAGTAGTGCAGATATGTTCGTCTGCAAGCGGTCTTATACGGAATTCATCGTTTTTAGGGTACCCGACCATGTAGGTCTCTATTTGGACCAAATCATGAATCATAGATCATAACTACTCCACCACCAATTCTTTAGGTGTCAAAAAAAAATAAACATATACTTATTCAATAGTCTTATTTATTTTCATCATTCATTTGGATATATTTAAACATGACCACTTTCTCTTGTCGTAACAAAGTAAATTCCTTCTATGCATAACTTAGTTGCTAAAATCATTCCATAGGCATTTGTGTATGCGGATATGCACAAAAAAAACTATGCTTGCATACAAGCATATATCTATATATATTCTTAATCCAATGGTAAAATTGAATGTTGGAGTTTGTATACAACCATGGGGATCATTGTTTAAGTCGTCAACAAATATTGATGCAAGTCATTAATTATAAAAGAGTGCAATGGTAACTCTAATACATATTTTTAAAGCTTGCAAGTATAATTCATAAAACTTTTACATAAACATCTTTCAATCAACGTCACATACCTTATTTACGATTACTTGCTAGGAACCAAGAGGAATCTCAACCGCCTTGAAGTTAGTGTGGTCCTCCTAGATCGATAACACCCATTAGTTGAATAGGGTAAACAAAAGTTAAAGTGCTAATTTCCCCCTCAACCTATTATTTCTATCAATGGACTGTTCATATTTATTTAGTATAATTCACGTCCTCTAACTTTAGATTAAACCATTAGCACATAAAAACATTGGTTCTTCTTCTTCTTCTTCTTCTTTTTTTTTCTACGTCGATACATGTCTACCCGTTCAAAGTGTATATCTTTCTAACGAAAATCCAAGATTACCATCAATAGGGAAAAATTATCACTCTTATCTACCAAGGTTAGCAAAACTATAATTCCTAAAATGTGTGGTATATATATATATATTCAAAAAAGGAGATAAACAAATTCAGACTTTGCCTCCTAGAGTCTTTGTTTATATCTCTCTCTATCATTAAAAACATGATTCCACAATGATATCTGATAGATCAATGGTTCATCTCCAACCTCAATTCATCCATTTATGTAATACTTCCACTCGGGAGTTACTGCATGTTTCTCGTAATAGTTTAAATTCAACCATCTAACATTTACATCAAGGAATATAAATTCATCAAAGCCGTTATATTTCTTCGGGGGACACTTTCTTTGTACGAATCAACATCATATATAATGTCCTAAGAAATTAAGCCTCAAAATACGAGAAGTAGAATTACCTGGGTGTTACTCCCGTTGCGAGCATGGTTCAAAAAAACTAGCCTCGAGGCGGTCGAGGCGTACGCCTCGAGGCGAGGCGGTCCAATTTAGCCTCGAGGCGTGTGCCTCGGTCCAGCCCAGTGAGGCGCGCGCCTCAGGTAGCCGAGGCGTAGCCTCGAGGCGTTCCGTCTCGAGGCGGTCGAGGCGTTTGCCGAGGCATTTTGACTTTTTGAAGCAATTTTTTTTATGATTTTAATGGTTTAATTGTTAGTTTGAGAGGCTTATAAATATCTATTTGTTTAGGATAATGCTTATACAAGATAAATGCCTAAATTTGATGTTTCTTTCGTGTCCATAACTTCATATTTACTATTAGTTGTGTCTAACTATTTCTGCAAACTCTTACTATTTAACTCTTAATGAATGAATCCATAAATATCAAATCCAACAATGCTCGTTAAATTAACGAGCTTTGCAATATATCAAGCAAAACGAAATGGATATGATTCATGATTTCTCATAATGGCATATATTATACATTAGACACATTACATAAATTTCTTCGACTATATTTAATCGTACTTTTAATTAGAACAATATTTCAAATATTTGCTAGATATAGATACGATTAACAGTTTCTCGTGCGGCTATATATTATATGGTAGACACATAACATAAATTTCTTAAACGTATATTTAATCGTACTTTTAATTACAATAATATTTCAAAGATAGATATGCATTATTTAATGCTTTCACAACATTCAAATACAATGAATTCCATTTTGATTAGATGGAAATGTGTAGAAAGGGATATGATGTTGTTATATCTTCTATTTTAGGGTTCTTATCTATATTATTTCATCATATCTTATAGTGTTAAGTATTTTATGTTGGGCAGATGACATATAATTACATTGGCATATATATAATTATATTTTTTTGCATATTTTTCTCTATAAACTGAGGCTTACGCCTCGACCGCCTCGAGGCTACGCCTCGCCTCGATTCCGATGGAAACGCCTCGTTCCGCCTTTCGTTTTTTCAAACCTTGGTTGCGAGTACAAAAATGCAGATCAGGATTCCAACGATCGATCCACAGGAACAATACTACGACTTCCCCTCACGAACCTCTAATTTGTCAGACCTTTCGTTTACTCTCTCTCGCACAAAAGATTTAGGATGCATATTATGATAATTAAACACTCGCCCCTTTTTAATATGGCTATGAATCACACCCACCCGTTACCACGATAATTCACCAATCCTTGTCTTTATTTCATGCCAACTATGGACGCCATGAAGTAATAATCAATGGAGATTTTTTTTAAACGAATCACTCTAATATTTTAATCAAAAAACCATGCACGTCTCCATTATCTTATTTCTTTCACCCACTTTCCTTATTTAATTAATCAATCAATTGATATCTTGATTTCTTTCCATACATTTACGTAAATAAGAGGTAAAAAAATATTCTTTTAATAAATAATTGGTTGGATATGAAAATCTCATTAATCAAAGTTGATAACGTAATTATATTACCACCCACGTGCACTATCATTATATAATTAATTAAATAAATAAAAGTACTATGTTACAACCCTACTCCCTGAGGAGCGGGATGAAACCATGGGAGAATGCCTCAAATGGTTGATGTGTCTATTGACTTTCTCACTGGATACACGAAGTATGGGGCTTCTTATATAGCCTCTACAACTCTCCAAGTCCCACCGCTGGTAGATGTGGGACTAAACTTTGGGTATGGTAAATGGATATTGGAAGGATACATTTACCCATTTTCCATAAGTGATGCATATACTCTAACAAATAACATTACATTTTTTGTTTTCTCTACTTCTATAATTGTCTCCATTGTAATTTTATTAAATAGGGTTTTGCATTCTCAATTTTTATGAGATTACATTAATAAAGTAATTCTCTCTTGAGAATCTCTAGAAGAATACTAATGCAAATGTACCTATATACTTTTGTTGAAAATAAAGTGTGGAAGCAAATCAAGAACAAAAAGAATAAGACTTGATTTTTATGTGAAATCTTTCCTTTAAGGAGCATGATGAAACCACAGTAGAAAGCGACGAAGGGCTATTTTTTCTATCATGTTTCTCAAAGATTACAAGAGGTGTGGGGCTTTTTATATAGTCCCACCAAATACACCAAAGTTCCATTAATAGATGGTATATGACTAACGATATAGTAGTGTAATAGGATTTTAGAGAAATCCAATTAACTATCTAAAATATACTCTAACACTCCGCATCAAGTTGGAGCTGTAAAGTTGCAGTTTGCTACAAAGGAAAATACTCAAGTCATTTTCACCTGATGCATCTTCCAAGGAGCTAGGAGGAGACCCGCTCGATGCATGGCCTCAAATTTCAGCGAAATTCGGTCGAATTTCTGTCGAATATCGATATCCAGTCGAAATCGAAATTCGACCGAAATGACCGAAATGACCGAAATATGGGGGTCCTAGTACAAAAACTGACCGAAATGACCGAAATTTCGATCGAAATTCCACCGAAATTCCATCGAAATTCTGTTTTGGTCGATACCGAAATGGTGACCGAAACCGACATTTAGGGCCTTGGCTCGATGTAGTCGCTGCTAGGATGAGACTCGTGTGGAAGAGATGGCACTAGGAGGATACCTGCATCTGGAGTGATGCTTGATGAAGGCAATTGGCTGGAGGTAGATGGTAGGAGTGTTGATCATCATGCATTGAATTGATGACATCAACATCTGAAATTGTCCCAATTTTTAGTAGAAGTCCTTCGAAAGTTGATGCCAAACTTCAGAAGTAAAGTGATCTGCGTTCATATGAAGATCTCGAAAGTGGGCTTCTTCTCTATGAATCTTTGAAAATGGCCAAACTTCAGAAATAAGGTGGTCTACATACATATGAAGATCTCGAAAGTGGACCTCTTCTGTATGGAATTTTTGAAAATGACCTCTCCCATGTAAGTCGATATTGCTTTTGCATGTAGGGACCTCAAGAGTAGTATCTTATACAGAGAACTAAGAAGTGGGCTCACACACATAGATCCTTGAAGAGATCTTGTTTTAGGGGTTACGAGCAGAGAAAGATGGACATGATAAATTTCTACCGGGCACAATCTCAAGTGGAAGAAGAAATAGTGCAGTATTCTTTCACTCTCTTTTTCCAATACTAGGTTGAAACATGACGATAATTGATCAAGTTGGGAGAACAAGTGGAGTAAAACAAACCTCTTCCCCCTTTTCCCTCTCTTATTTTTCCCTCTTTTTTCACCATCTTTTTGATTTCCAATCATTTAATCATATTTTGTTTGCACAGATGATTCTTCTGCTTATTCTTTTCAGCCTTCTCCATCTTTTTTGTTGCTATTGTCCCTTCAATTTTTTATTGAGAAATCATTTCTCTTTTTCTGAACTATTGTTTTTTAATTACAACACTGGACCGTAGGGCCATGAATAATAAAAAGGAAGATTGAGAGCATGGGCTTTTAAAAGTCTACTAGTGGAAAAGAAGTAATTGATCCACTGCTCTCTTTTTTTACCACATCATCTCCCCTCTCTTCTTCTTCTTCTTCCTTTTTTAGTGGAGCACAACACTAGGTCCACTAGATCAAAAGAAACAAGTATTTTCAGCTTATAAAAAACCACACAATAGAGAAGGGTATCCACCCTCTTATTCTACTGCTGCAAGTTAGGTTTCCTGACGGGGAACCCATCTCACGATTCCGGTATGTTTAGCTACCGCCGCTTCCTTATGTTGATGCTTACTTGTGCCATCGTTACTGCTTTGATCGTAGTGTCACTCCAAGGAGCACTGCTTCTCTTTCTTTTCGCACACAGCTTGCATCGACATCATCGTTATACCCTTCATCGCCATAGTTTGCTAGGTGTCGGGGGATCTTCATTTCTTCATTTCTTTGGTTTCTTCTTGGGTTTCACAATGTGGCTTGCTTGATGGAGCCACCATGTTGGTGCTTCATCTTTAGGGTTCTGATGTGATGGGAACCCTTTGATCTTTTCGTACAAGATCTTCAAGATCTTCGTGTGGCAGCCTAAGCGCGTGGACTAATGCTCGGAAAATTGCACCAATGGTCTTATTGCTCTGAAATTGTTGGTGCTAACTCACAGTGGATGCCCTCACCTTATCCATCTCGCTGAACAAAATAGTCACAAAATGAATTTTGAGAACTCGGGAAAAAATCAAATCGAAAAAATGGAATTATGAAGATGAAATTTTAGAATCGACTTCCTCTGATATCATGTTGAAAGTAGAATGTAGAAGCAAATCAAGAATAAAAAGAATAAGACTTGACCTTTACGTGGAACCTTATTATTTAAGGAGTGGGTCAAAACCATGGGATAAAGCCATAAATTGATGTTTCTTCTATTATGTTTCTCGAAGGTTACGAGGGGTTTGAGTCTCTTTATATAGTCCCATCAACACACTAAAGTCCCATCAATAGGTGGCATGGGACTAAAGATAGAGCAGTGTAAATCCAATTACCCATCTAAACATACTCAAACACTTGCCAACATTGTAGTAAGATAAATGCCGTTGTAAGTTGTAAAGCTGTTAGGTCTCTCTCAATGCCTTTGAAGTTGAGAAATATAAAAAAATGGCTAATATTTGATGGATTGTTTTGAAATTGATCTAATCACCCTTGTTAGTATGAAAAGTTTGTGGAAGATGCCATTGTTCTTTCAAATTTCTTCCTTTCTCCATCCAATTATTTAAAACTTGTAATCTCTATTTATATATTGTTTCTTTGTGTACCCCAAGCAAGGCATCATCTTTCTCCTGTGCCCCAACTAAGGGATCACTATTCAGTCCTGCAGGAGATATTGTAGAGAGTTTTGGAGAAGAGACATGTACTTTCCCTATATATTAACCTTATAAAGGATATATATGATGATGCTTCATCCTATGTAAAGATCCAGCCTGGGAAGATTGACTATTTTAACATCAACATCTGTATGCAATCATTGTTCGGCTTTGAATCTATTTCTTTTTACTTTGATTATGGATGAGAAACTAATTGATTTCGTATAAGTAGGGCTAAGACTAAATATCTGGAGTGCACATTTGATGGAAACAACGGTGAAAGACTCGAGGTGAAGATTGGAGACGATACCATTCAGAAGAAAGATTCTTTTAGATACTTGGCATCTATTTTGCAACAAGATGGGGAACTTAATAGAGATGTTACTCATAGAAAAAATGCAGGTTGGATGAAGAGAGGAGCCTCTACTGTTCTTTATGATAAAAAAATCCCTTCGAAGGTCAAAGGAAAGTATTACAAAATAGCCGTGAGACCTGCTATGCTCTATGGATCGGAATGTTGGTATGTGAACCATAGACATGTACAGAGAATGACAGTAGCAGAAATGAAAATGCTAAGGTGGATGTGTGGTCATACACGAAAAGATCGAATTCAAAATGATGCGTTCGTAAGAAAAGTTGGTATAGCTCCGATAGAGAATAAGATGAGAAAAAACCGCTTAAGATGTTTTGACCATTTGCAAAGGAGATTAGTTGATGCACAAGTTCGAAGATGCGAGATTTGGGATGTTGAGCCGGTTAAGAGAGTGTGAGGAAGGCCCAAGAAGTGTTGGAATGAGATTATCCGAAGGAATCTTATTTATTTGGATTTAGGACCGAAAATGACTCAAAATAGATCTGAATGGAGGCAAAAAATCCATATAGTCGGCCCTACTTAATTTTAGGAAAAGGATTTGTTGTTGTTGTTGTGTTGCGGATTGTCTGTATATCGAGACGATGGGATCACTGCCCCTTATTCTAAGTCTATATTTAGGTCACTGCCCCTTATTCAATAGCCTTTCATACTTTATCTTTATTTTTGGGTCATAATTCTTTGTAGTTTTGTTTTGTACTCTATCTTTATCCATTCTTGTAGGGGTTGCGTCAACCGGTGTAGAAAAATAGTCGAATCTTTCAACTTGGATTTGAGCAAGAATCCATATAGCCAATCTTACTTTATGTGTAAGAAGGCTTCATCATTTTTTTATTTTCTTATTGGAGGAACACGCACGTGTCCACCCCGGGATTTGAACCCTGTCTTTTGGGTGGTAGGCACACTGCACTGCCATCAAACCACTAAGTAGGTTCTCTTTGTTGTTTTGTTATGCAATATGCTTGATGCTTATTATAATGGGAGTCTTCTTTAGAAAGATAAGGTTTTTATGGTAGGTTCCGGGGTGTTCTATACCAGAGTTGAGAGTTGACTGTCCTGTTGAAGGCATATTGTTAATGTTAGATAAGTTAGATTTGTTTGTGAGATATCACGTCAGGAAGAATCATGTCATGATTTTTACATAGCTAGAGGTTCATGCTGAAATTTCTTTGTCAATTTTGTGCTTGTTTTATTTTTTGGTTTATTCAGTGATCGACTAACATATTTGGTTGAGTGCTTGTAGTGATCCCATCCAAGCAAGAGTCATACCACATACACTTTCCCAATAGATGATGTGGGATGGAGCACGTATAACAATGGACATATTCCTCATGTTGGTTGAGGCGGGGGAGACTTTCCCGTTGGCGAGGGCTTGGGCTCTTCCGAGGATGTTGTCTGATCACACACCTGTTCTTTGGTACTCTGGAGAGGAACGCTTGGCTTGGTTTTCCTTTCGGTTTGAGAAAGTGGCTGTTGGAGGAGGGTTTTAGGGACATGGTGATTGATCATTAGAGGGCGAGTGTGGTGGCGGGGTCGACGGTGTCGCGATTTGCGGCCAAACTGGATTCCCTAAGGCGGTTGTTGTTGGTGTATGGGAAGGATGTCGCCAGGAGGCGGAGGACTATCAGTATCGAGGCAGAGGCTGGGATAAGCAGGTTAGATGGGCTGGATGATGACCAGTTTTTGACTCCGACGGAGGTGGAGGGGAGGACAGCGTGGTTGGAGGCGGTGTACTTGGAGGACAGGAAAGGAGAGGTTCATTGGCGTCAGAGATCGATGCAGAAGTGGCTAAGGGAAGGTAATGCGAACACGCGTTTCTTCCATTCTGTGGCGTCCGGAAGGAGAAGGAGTTTCTTGCACGAGGTGGAGGTGGGGGGCCAGAGGGTTTCGGGTGAGAGGAACATTGGAGTCGCCTTGTGGGAGCACTTTGTGAGGGCTTCGAGGAGAGTAAGGGAGGAGAATGGCTGGGGATGGACGGGCCGGGGGCAGGGTCTTTGAGTGGACCCCAGGCCGATTCATTAGTGGCAGCGTTTACGGAGGAAGAGGCGTGCAGGGTTGTTTGGGATCTGAATGTTGACGGGGCTCCTGGCCCAGATGGCTTATCTATATCTTTTTACTGGGACTTCTGGGACCTGCTGAAGGGTGACATTTTGGAGGTTCTGAATGAATTCAGGTGCGACAACATGGATTTTGAGAAAATTAACATGCCTTGATATTTTTACCGCCGAAGAAAGAGACCCCAGTGGGGGTTGGGGATTACATGCCCATTTCTATATCTAATGGTATTTATCTCATTGTCGCCAAGGTGCTTGCGAGCATGCTTAGAGCTGTTTTGTCCTCCGTTGTCTTACCGGCACAATCTGCGTTCATTTCTGGACGTTGTATGGCGGATGGAATCGTCACCGCTTCGGAAGTCTGTCGTGAATGGAAGAGGTCTAGAAAGGTGCTGTTTGGAAGATTGACTACGCCAATGCCTATGATTGTGTCAGTTGGAAATTCTTGTTGACAATGTTGCAGAAAAGAGGATTTCCGGATGAATGGATTGGTTGGGTAAAGACATGTGTCACTACTTGCTCGTGCTCTGTGTTGGTCAATGGAAGGCCGGAAGGAGGATGGTTCCAACCGCAGAGGGGGCATGCGTCAGGGCTGCCCCCTAGCTCCCCTGCTTTTTGTCGTTGGTGGCGATATCTTGCGGTTTTGTTTCAACGAGAGGTGGAAGAGAGTTGATGTGAAGGTCTCAGGTTGGGGGACATCTCCGTTCCGGTGTTGCAGTATGCGGATGACACATTGATCTTCCTGGGGGGGGGAACGGAGGAGCAGAACTACAATGTGGCTATTTTGGTGGACATGTTTGGCTGCCTCTCTGGTTTGCAGATTAACAGGCAGAAGTCGGTTCTGGTTCCAATGGGGATGGATGATGAGGAAAGTAACAGGCTGGCGGAGTGGTCGGGTTGCCCTTTGGGGCGCTTACCGATAACCTATCTGGGGTTGCCTCTGGTTGATGGCAGGCTGAGAAGTTCCGACTGGGACTGTGTTCTTCGGAGAATGGAGGAGCGATTGGAGGGGTGGAAGGCTACCACTCTTTCCAAGGGTGGGAAGCTTACTTTGCTGAAGCACGTTCTTTCAACCATTCCCTTTTTTTTCCTCTCGATGAGATTAATGCCTCTTGGGGTAGAAGGAAGGTGGAGGCTTTGATGAGATCTTTCTTCTGGTCAGATGGGAGGCAGGCAACGAGGGGCTTGCACTTGGTGGCTTGGAAGGATCTTGCTGTACGTGTTTCGGAGGGGGGTTTAATGTTCGGGATGTGGAATTAATGAACAAAGCCTTGTTAGCCAAATAGGTGTTGCGCAATTGGGTGATGCAGTGTGGAGTCAACATATAGGGTTGAATATTTATCTAATTTTATCGGTCAATTTTATTTATATTTATTTAAATTGTCGTGTCTTTAATTAAATAAATGAGATCGCCTGTGATCTCAATAAATGTGATCTCAATAAATCAGTTAGAGATTTTTGAATTTCAAATTAGGTAGTTAATCGATTAATTAGTTAGAGTCATTTTAGGATAATTGGTTATCAATTTAAATTACTTTCTATTTTGTAATATCATCCCTCGTATATAAAGGGATGAGGGTCCAATGTTTTTAGTCAGTTGAAGTTTATTGAAATTGAGATTTTATCTCTCCTTCTCTCGTCTCTCTCTCCCCACGTGGTCTTCACGTTTCTTCCCTAAAATCCCTCGTATTCCCGACGAGTATTCTTTTCTCAACCCCTCTATTTTCTACCACCGAAAATCCACCGAAAAAAATTATTTTCATCGTCAGGAGACGAATTTTTAAAGCGGAGGAGAGTTGATGCAGCGTGGAGTCAACATATAGGGTCGAATATTTATCTAATTTTGTCGGTCAATTTTATTTACGTTTATTTAAATTGTCGTGTCTTTAATTAAATTAAATAAATGAGATCGCCTGTGATCTCAATAAATCAGTTAGAGATTTTTGAATTTCAAATTAGGTAGTTAGTCGGTTAATTAGTTAGAGTCATTTTAGGATAATTGGTTGTCAATTTAAACTAGTTTCTATTTTTGTAATATCATCCCTCCTGTATAAAGGGATGAGGGTCCAATGTTTTTAATCAGTTGAAGTTTATTGAAATTGAGATTTTATCTCTCCTTCTCTCGTCTCTCTCTCCCCATGTGGTCTTCACGTTTCTTCCCCAAAATCCCTCGTATTCCCGACGGGTATTCTTTTCTCAACCCCTCTATTTTCTACCACCGAAAATCCTCTGAAAAAAGTAATTTTCATCGTCGTGCAAATTTTTATTTGCATCATTGGGGTTCATCTGACTCGCTGGTTTTATGGCTGCTGAGGGAGATCTATGGTGTTACAGGTGAGTTGGTGGCTGCAAGGAAGCGTTATGAGTCTTCGTTGTGGATTGGGATCCGTGGTGTGCTTTCGGAACTAAGGCCTTCCCTTTGGTCGAGGTTGGGGAATGGTCTCACCTTTCGATTTTGGCAGGATGACTGGACGGGGGAGGGGGTGCTGGCCCAACGCTTCCCTAGGTTGTTGGCTTTAGTCGTTGACAGGGGGCGCGGGTGGCGGAGGTGGCCGACTATGGGTCGTGGGCTCCGAGGTTCCTTGCGGTTCTTTCGGATCAGAGGCTGGAGGAATTTTTGCGGTTGCTATCGGAGATTCCCCCTGCTGGGAAGATGTCTGTCGAGCCAGATCATTTTGAGTGGGCGGATGGTAAGTTCTCGGTAAAGATTACATATCGGAAGTTGTGTGGTGGTGTAGTGTAGCGCGACGAAGCTCTATGCGCGAACTTGAAGTTGATTTGAGCGGCTAAGATTCCTACTCGGGTTAAGGTGTTCCTTTGATGTCTTAAGAGAGACCGTCTATGTGACAAAGTGAGAAGGGGCAGACTGCTGGGGGTAACGGATGTGAAGTGCGACAGATGCGAGGATGACGTGGAGGATGCGGACCACATTTTCTTCGGTTGCATGTGTTCGGCAAAAGTGTGGGAATCTTTGGGGCTGGCGTGGGTCCAGGCATCCGGCCTGGAACATTTTTGGAGATCAATTCAAGCGGTAGGGATTGGGTCCTCCGGTGATGTTTCCAGGCCCTTTGCCGCTCTTTAGGCTATTTGGCTTGGCATGAATGATAGCACTTTCAAGGGGCAGCGGTTTTACTGTGAAAATTTACTAGCGCACTGTAATGCTTTGTACAATTTCTGGATATCCAACTGATGTACCCTTTTGTTAATTAATGAATACTCTGGTGTGGTGTTCCCGCCTTGGGAGGGCTCCCCCTTCTTACTATTCAAAAAAAACAACAATGGACATATTTTCCTCGATATATAGTTACCATTTTGACTTAACTCTTCACATAAAAATGTCGAATTTTTCATATAAAAAGGAAGTTCTGTTGAGTAAATATTGAAGATCTTCTGAGTTATTCAAAAAATGGTCTTGTTATCTTTCTAATACATGCATCATGCTTAAATATGTAAGTAAATGTTATATTTTTTTAAAATAAGAGTGTAGGCACCCAGCAGGTGCACACATGTTTTTTTTAATATAACTAGTGTTCCCTTGTGACTGAAATGATATTTCCTAGGTTGGACTGGATGGCATACGAATGCTTGATCCTAGCACCAGCAGAACATTGAGAATCTATCCACTGGATACCATAACAAGATGTCAAGTAAATTTCTCTCATCTTTTTTTTCGCTCTCAACTTTACATTTGTCTTGCTTGTAGATTGTTTCCCATGAACCGTAATTATGGTATTTTTTTCTGGTTGTTATGCAGGTTTTGGACTCATCTATCTTTGCATTTTGGGCTAAAAGTTCTGTTGACATTGAATCGAGGCGTATAAGACTGCAATCAAATAGTTATACTAGCAACACCATCCTTGACACTGTTACTGCAGCGACTGTTCAGGTTGGGGAGTTGGTCCTTTGTTTTATCAAATTGGAGTATTCATTTTTACGAGTATTATATATACATAGACATTTCTCCTTTGCTGATTCATCACCTCCAGAACTGTGCTTCTTGTTAGTTTCAGAGAAAAAAGAGGCTTCTTGTTTTTTTGAAAGGAAAAACCAAGCTTTTTGTTTTCGAGGATGTTGGGAAAAATAAAGAACTTGTTTATTCCAGAAAACCTAGCTCTCTTATATAGAGGAGAGACCTAAGGGTAAATTACTTGAAAGAGACATAAAGAAATAAAATTGATGACAAGGTACATAGAAGCATATAAATATCTCTACACTCCCTCTTAAGACGGAGCATAGATGCAAGCTTGCAAAAGTCGACCGACTAGGCCGACTAGTCGAGTTGGGGGGTAGCCGACTCGACTAGGCCTAGTCGGCCTTTAGTTGGTCCACCCGACTAGTTGGCCGACTAATCGGCCGACTTTTACAACAACCTTTTTTATTTTTTTTGTTTTTCACTTTTTTTAAAGAAAGCATATTCTAATATGCTTAATGTTATATTTAAAGTCAATTACTTTTGTTTCATCATGATGTCATATAAAATGTACAAATATATGTATATACATACGAATATATGCATAAAAAATTGATTTATATATTTAAAATAATTAAAAATTCAAAACCGACTAATTCCGACTAGTCGCCCGGCTAATCCTTAGTAGGTGAACCCGCCGACCGAGTACCGAGTACCGCTTTCTGCAACCTTGCATAGATGTCAATCATGCTCAGCTTTGATGAACACCTATGAAATGGCCCCCGAAGTAATGCCTTGGTAAAGATATCTGCTGTTTGTTCTCCTGAACTTACGTAAGAGGTAGAGATCAACCCCTTCTAGATTATATCTCTAGTATAATGGAAGTCTACCTCAATATGTATAGTTCGCTCATGTAATGTAGGATTGTTTGCAATGAACAAGGCAGCTTGATTATCACATTGTAGCTGCATGGGTAGAGGAACATCTACATGTAAATCTGCTAATACTGCTCGAACCCACCCACATCATTTCAATACTTACTTGTGCCATAGCTCTATACTCAGATTTAGCACTTGATCTAATCACAACTGTTTGTTTCATGTTTTTCCAAGAAACAAGAGAACTGCCAACAAATACTGCAAAACCTGTCGTGGACTTCCTATCCTTAGGACATCCTGCATAGTCAGCATCAACACATGCGGATGCCTTGAGTGTTGCTCCTTTCTTCTGCACTTGGAGAAGACTTTAGATATCTCAATATCATATATATAGCATCCATATGTACTGCCGAGGTTGTTCCATGAACTGACTCACTCAACTCACTGTAATGGGATATCCGGTCTGGTAGTGGTAACATACATGAGCTTTCCCACAATCTCTCTGTATCTCCTCTTATCACTTCATCTGTATCATCATCGTATAATTTCATTTTAGGATCCATAAGAGTAGTAGAGGGTCGACACCCAATCATTCCCGTCTCAACAAGCATGTCTGTAACATATTTTCTTTGGGTCATCACAAGACCCTACGCATTCCTAGCAAAGTCCAACCCTAAGAAGTACCTTAGGGTGCCCAGATCCTTAGTCACAAACTGACGGCCTAGAAATTCTTTAATCATCTTTATCCCCTGCATATCATCTCCTGTAACGAGAATATCATCAACGTAGACCATTATGATAACAATACCTATAGGTGTCTTCTACACAAAAAATGAATGATCTGCATTAAACCTCTTGAGCCCTTGGTTCTCAATCAAATCCGAGAGCTTCTGAAACCATGCTCTTGGACTTTGCTTAAGACCATATATATCCTTATGAAGTCTATAGACCTACTTACACTCCCCCTCAGCAGAAAACCTAGGAGGCTGATGCATGTATACTTCCTCCTGTAGATCTCCATACAGAAAGGTATTTTTAACATCCAGCTGAAATAAAGACCAATCACGTACTACAACAACTGAAAATAGAATATGTAGTGTAGAGTGACGAGCTACTGGAGAATAAGGGTCCAAGCACGCCATAGGTCTGGGTGAAGCCACGAGCCACCAACCTTGCCGTGTAGCGATCAAGACTGTTATCTGCATGATATTTAACAGTAAACACCCATTTGCAGCTGACGACGGATGCCTCAGGAGGAGCAGACACCAAGCTCCAAGTACCACGGGATTGTAATGCTCCCATCTCTTCCTCCATGGCTAAGCGCCAACGATCATCCTTTAGTTCTTCCTGATAATTCTGTGGAATCTCCACGGCTGATAAGACAACAACAAATCTCTGAAAGTCCCATGTTAGATGATGAAAGGAAACCTGATAAGCAAAGGGGTAAGAAGCACAAGACCGCTTCTGCTTGCGAATTGCAATAGGAAGGTCCAAGTCAGTAGTAACCTCCTCTATCTGGTGTCTACTTCTCTGCATAGAGATATCTTCAGACCCATCATTAGAGATTATGTTATCAAAACAAACCTGGGACACATCTAATGACGAACCATCACCATGAGCAGAAACATGTCGACGAGTATAGAATTTTGATAAGGATGGAACAATGCATGACTGAGTAGATGACGGTAGTGGTGGAGGTGGAGGAGGTGGTGGTGGTGTGGGTGAGGCATCAAGCATAGGTAGAGAAGGAGACAGAGCTGCAGGAGGAGGTGGCACGTAAACCTCATCATTGGATTTTGACGAAGCCAATCTATCACCTGTAGGAGAGAAAAATATTAGACTCAAAAAATGTGACATCAGCCTGATATAATATTTTCTGCGCAAGAAGGAAGCAAAGAAGGCCGTAAGCGAAGAGAAGTCAAAAGCTTATGAAGTTTTGTATAAAAATCTCGACTCTAAGGAGGGACAGAAGGATATATTCAGGTTGGCCAAAGCAAGAGAAAGAAAAACCAAAGACCTTTCTCAAGTGAGATGCATTAAGGACGAGGAAGGTCATGTGCTTGTTACTCAGAAGGATATAAAGAGTAGATGGGAGCAGTACTTCCATAAACTTTTCATTGGGGAAGGAAATAGAGATATCATTTTGGGTGATCTAGCTTGTAGTGAAAGTTACCTGAATCGTGCATGCTATAGACGGATACAAAGAAAGGAAGTAGAGGAGGCTTTGAAGGTTATGAGACTTGGAAAAGGTGTAGGACCGGATGACATCCCTGTAGAAGTATGGAGAGTTTTAGGTGAGCGTGGTTTGACTTGGCTTACGAATCTATTCAATATTATTTGGTGAAGCAAGAAAATGCCTGAAGATTGGAGGAGGAGTATCGTAGTGCCTCTTTATAAGAATAAAGGAGACATTCAAAATTGTTCAAATTATAGAGGTATCAAGCTGATGTGTCACACTATAAAATTTGGGAACGTGTGATCGAAAGAAGGTTGAGGCAAATTTCCAATGTAAAAGAAAACTAATTCGGATTCATGTCGGGTCGCTCAATGACTGAAGCCATCCATTTGCTGCGGAGAACAATGAATATTTATAGAGCTAAAAGGAAGAACCTCCACATGATCTTTATTGATTTGGAGAAGGCTTATGATTCTGTCCCACGAGAGATATTGTGGAGAGTGTTGGAGAAGAGACAAATACCTGTCCTATACATTAACCTCATAAAGGACATGTATGATAGGGCTTTATCTTGTGTAAGGAACCCGTCCGGGAAGACTGGATATTTTGACATCAACATTGGTTTACATCAAGGTTCTGCTTTAAGTCTATTTCTTTTTACTTTGATTATGGACGAGTTGACCAGTCACATTCAGGATGAGTTACCTTGGTGTATGTTATTTGCTGATGATATTGTGTTAATTGACAAGACTAGAGATGGAGTAAATGAGTAGCTTGAGTTGGAGACTAAAGGATTTCGAATAAGTAGGGCTAAGACGGAATATATGGAGTGCACCTTTGATGGAAGCAACGGTGAAGGAATCGAGGTGAAGATTGGTGACGATAACGTTCAGAAGAGAGATTCCTTTAGATATCTGGGATCTATTCTACAACATGATGGGGAAATTGATGGAGATGTTACTAATAGAATAAATGCAGGCTGGCTAAAGTAGAGAGTAGCCTCTGCTGTTCTCTGTGATAAGAAAATTCCTTTAAAGATTAAACGAAAGTTTTACAAAGCAGCCGTGAGACCTGCTATGCTTTATGGATCTGAATGTTGGCCTGTGAAACATAAACATGTGCAGAGAATGAATGTAGCAGAAGTGAAAATACTAAGGTGGATGTGTGGACATACACGTAAAGATCGGATTCGTAATGATGCAATCAGAAAGAAAGTTGGTGTAGCTCCGATCGAGGATAAGATGCGAGAAAACCGCTTAAGATGGTTTGGACATTTGCAAAAAAGATCAGCTGATGCACCAGTTAGGAGATGCGAGCGTTGGGATGTTGAGCCGGCTAAGAGAGGGCGAGGACGGCCCAAGAAGTGTTGGAAAGAGACAATACGAAGGGATCTTAGTTTTGTGGATATAAGCCGGGATTGGCCTAAGATAGATCTGAATGGAGGCGAAGAAGCTATGTAGCCGACCCTACTTAATTGTGAGAAAAGGCTTTGTTGTTGTTGTAGTGGATCGTGACACCGATTTCCCTTATGGGTTCTCGAGTACCCAACAAATACACATTTGATAGCCCTAGGAGAGAGCTTATCAAGGCATGGAGCGATTTGGTGTACAAATGCAACCGAACCAAAGACACAAGGAGTGAGGGAGAACATACTCCTTATTAGGAAAAACAATGGAAAAAGGAATCTTCTCACCCAAGATGGACGAGGGCATGCGATTAATCAGATAACACGTTGTAAGAACAACATCACCCAAAATGAATGTGGGGCACGACTCTAAATAAGAAGTGTTCGATATATATCAAGTAAATGATGTTGCTTTCTCTCTGCCACACCATTTTGCTGTGCTGAGATGTGTAGGGACATGTTTGATGAATAATGTCACTGGATGATAAGAAATGAGATAGATTACGCGTGCAGAATTCCAAAGCGATATTTGTTCTCACAAATTTAATAGATGAAGAGAAAACATTCTGGACTTCATTGATAAAAATTTTGATCATATCCCCAGCTTCAGAGTTTTTTTTAATAAGAAAACCCATGACAAACGAGAGAAATCATCAACTGCAGTAGGCTGATGTAACACGTCATTGGCGATCTCTGTCGTCAACGTCCCTGTGCCCCAGACTTTGGACCCTAAGAATGTCTTGCATTAAAATAAAAGAAATCATCAACTGCAACAAGATAAAACCTGTGCCCCTGATGATCAGGAACACGACTAGGACCCCAAATGTCAACATGGAACAACACTAACAGGGAGCTACTGCTCCGACTCTGACGACTAGGGATAGACGAGCGATGATGCTTTCCCAACTGACAAGCCTCACACTGGAATGTAGATCCTGGAGAGATCTACGGCAAAATGACACATCTTCTGGAGAGGGAGATGATCAAAACATAGATGCCAAGTGAAAGGAGAGTCTGGTCTTGTCGAGATAGAGGTTGTGCCTGCATATGGAGTTTAGACCAGTCAATAGAGACCACCCTGCTCACGGGCACAACCAATCATCCTGACCATAAGAATGTCTTGAAACACAAGAGATGATGGGTCAAATATAGCTTTACTGCAAATCCTTCGTAATCTGACTGATAGATAACAAATTTATAGAAAAATCAGGGGCATGTAACATGTTTAGCAGATCTATTGAAGGTGTTAGGGTAATCTCCCCTTATCCTGCGATCGGGGATTAAGTCCCATCGGCGCTACAGTTCTTTTTGGAGAAACCTGTCTGTAGTCTGTAAGCTGTCCTTTATCTCCACATAAATGATGTGTTGCCCCAGAGTCCATAATCTACTATGGAATTTGAGATCCATAATATGATGTAAAGGCAAAGGTGCTACCTGAGGTGCTTGCCGTAGCAGAAGTACTGGCGGAGGCGGAAGCTGCAACATCGGAATGGGCCGAATGGCCTCTAGCAGATGATAAAGAAGAAGGCATGATATCACACAGTCTGGCCACTAGATCGTCAAACCTCACATCTGAAGTAGGGGCAGCGGGTGACTCGACCTGCTCTGCTACACGGGCTAATGCTAGGAAACCATGCTCAGAATAGCATGTTTCCTCAGTATGACCTAGGCGATGGCAAAACGTGCATGACTGACGTATCTTAGTGAAGATGTCATGCTGCAGCTGAAGTATCTTAGTTTCATTCCTCACCTAAGAGTTTGTAGTCGCGAGGATGTCCCACAGAGCCTCAGCAGTAGGCTGATGTAACACGTTATTGGCGATCTCTGTCGTCAATGTCCCTAAAAGCCAGACTTAAGCATATGCATCATCTGCCTCTCAAGAGGCGTTTACCCCAGTCTTCTCCACCGGTTCCTCCTTGGTAAGAATATGCTTTTTACCGCTCGACTTCATAAGACTCATGAACTGCATCGCCCATAGCTCATAGTTCGTCCCATCCATCTTGACAATAGGTGCTGGATCTCTGAATGCGCCAGTAGTGGGAACATCGACCTTACTTTATGACATGATGCCGATGGAGGAAGACTAGGAATAATAGAATAATAGTCTACACGGACATGTGAGGATTTGGTTGCGTGTGTAGACTCAAGGTGCAACCAAACCCATCAACAACTCAAAGAACTCGGGAGCACTCCTTCTAGAGCACGTGTCGGCGCACACAAGGGCGCATAGGTACACGCGGAGGTGCACGCAAGAGCGTGCAGGTACACGAGTGTACAGAGCACCCGCACACAAGTGTGCTGCGCAGAGGCGGGCGCTGCACGAGGCGGGTGATGCGCTAGGGCGCGCGGTGCTGGTGCGCGCAGGCTGGCGATGCGCGCGGGACCGGGGTTGGAGATACGCGACGATGGGCTGGCGATGTGTGGCTAGACGATACATGTGGGCTGGGAGGTGGGGTAGGTGTAGGGCATGAGAGCTCCGGTCTAGGATTGTCGCTCTGATACCATGTTGGGAAAAATAGAGAACTTGTTTATTCCAGAAACCCTAAGGGTGCGTTCGGATTGGGGGTTACCCCCCACTTTGGGTGGGTAACCCCCCAAAACCCCCATTTCTAACCCACTAGTGGGGCCCACTCACTTCCCATCAAAAAAAATATATATTATACCATCATATCATCTAAAAATCATAAAATACTCAACTTCTACTCACTATTCCAAACTTCAATACAATCACATCACAACAACCACCTACTTTTTCAAATTTCAATACAATCATATCATAATAACTATCAACTTTTTCAAATTCCAATACAATCACATCACACAAACCCTCCCAACCCTTAACCCACCAACCAAACACACTAAAACAAAAATGGGTTACCCACCCCCAGATAACCCCCAGAAAACCCACCAACCAAACGCACTCTAAGCTCTCTTATATAGATGAGAGACCTAAGGGTAAGTTACATGAAAGAGACATAAAGAAAGAAAATTGACGACAAGATACATAAAAGCATATAAATATCTCTATAGAGGAAATTGTATATAAATATCTCTATAGAGGAAATTGTGGATTGAGCATCCTACCTTTCTTTATTATTGTGAATTATTAACCACTACGACATCTTAATGACGAGGAATATCCCATAAAAGACCTGATTATGCTGTGTATTTATATATCTATTTGTGACCAGGAATTTTAGCGAGTTCAAAAGTATTTTTTTATTTGTTAGGTAAACTTATAGCATAATGTTAATACCCATCATTTTTCTGATGATTACCGTATGTGGTTTCGTTCTGATTTTTGACTTTTAAAAACATTTGTTTTCTGTATGATTATGTAGTTCTGATATGAATCATATGATATGTCATCTTTTGTCACTGAAATTCAGTCAGCTTGATTTTCTAGTTTTGCATGATTACATATTTTGCATTTATATATTAATCTATCTTCCTCTATTTATCAAATTGCAGTATAAAGAGATGGGTGGGAAAGACGCAATAAGAAGCAACGGTACTGCTGATCCTGAGAAGCTATATGAACAATTTCCTGAAAAGAAGAAGGGCTTGATGGATTGGATGAGTAAAATAAAACCTGCTAACGAGGAGAAAGACCACTGGGTAAGGTCTCTCTGGTGCATTCACATTTTGTTGCATTTACGTATGGTTTTATCAACGTAAATATTTGCTTATTCTGGATGCTAAAAATGCGCAATCCCACAAAGGTATTGGCATATAGTAGCTGTTTTGAGAACGAGAGAAGGCCTTGAATCAAAACTAGATCGTATCTGCACCGTATGAGGTAGCTAAGCGATATTTGTCCATGGTTTTCAAAATCACGACGGAAGGTGTTGAGGAGAAAAACTGAACGACGCGCAGGTCAATAGTCTTGATGCATTTTTAAATAGGTATAAGCCTTTAGTCTCTGGGCATTTTTAGGTAGGTGTAAACAATGAGGAGAGGAGGTATCGAGACGGTGTGGTGGAGTTGAGGCATTTGCATGTTACCTTTGTCAAGTGGGGGGGCTTAACTTTTTGAAGGGAAAACTACGCTCTTCTGCATATTCTAGGAAACCTGTGAAAACAACTTTTTGTTGGTATCTTTGGTTGGTAGATATGATGCAATATCCAAAATACTCAAAACATTCTGTAAGAGTGATAAAATCCTTCTTTGCGGGATGATAGTTTTAGAAAATTGTAAATACTTCCAGTCATTGTTTTCTACTTCATAGGACTTGGATACATTGTGTTTAATTTTTGTTCTTGTTAGGTAATCTACTTTACTTTCTCAGTTTCTATATTCAGGAATCAGGTTATAACTTAGCAAATATTTTTTCTTATAGAGTATCTAGAAATGCCCTGTAAGGGGAATGTTATATAACTACGAATACTATCCTGAATCCACTTCTTAGGGAACTTTTTTTTTCTATGGCATACACGTTTTTTAATAATTTGTTTTTTAACCAAGTATACAAGCAACTGTAATGCTTGATTGTAAAATGTTGGAAAGTTTGAAACTTTCAATTCAATTTTCTTTAAATTTGAGAATAGGGCAACTTTCAACCCTTGATGGATGGAGAGGCACACATTTGTTTTGTTTTTGGTTCTACTACATACATATATTGTTGTTACTTTGTTTTCCAAACTTGTGGCTGACACCTAATCCGCCTCAAAGCTTATGCCTTGCCTCACTTTACTGGGTAGTGCCTCATTTTTTGAAGACATAACAATAACAACAACAGAGCCTTTTCTCACATTAAATATGGTCGACTGCATGGATTCTTTGCCTCCTTTCAGATCTATCTTGGGTCATTTTCAGGCTTAGATCCAAAAAACTAAGCCCTTTCTATAGTCTTATTCCGACGTTTCTTGGGCCTTCCTTGCTTTCTCTTAGTTGTCTCAACATCCCAAAACTTACACCTCACCGATGCATCAACTGACTTCATTTGCAAATAGTCAAGTTACCTTAAGCGATTTTCTCGCATCTTATCTTCGATTGGAGCTACACAAACTTTTCTTTTGATTTCATCATTCCGAATCCGATCTTTATGTGTGTATCCACACATCCATCGTAGCATTTTCACTTATGTTACTGTCATTCTCTGCACTTGTCTATGGCTCATAGACCAACATTCAGATCCATAGAGTATAGCAGGACTCACGATTGCTTTGTGAAACTTTCCTTTGATTTTTAAATGAATTTTCTTATCACAGAGAACAATAGAGGATCCTCTCCACTTAAACCATAATGTATTTATTCTATCAGTAACATCTCCATCAATTTCCCCATCATGTTGCAAAATAGATCACAAGTATCTATAAGAGTCTCTCTTTTGAATGTTACCGTCACCAATCTTCATCTCGATTCCTTCACCATTACTTCCATCAAAAGTATACTTCATATATTCAGTCTTAGCCCTACTTATATGAAATCCTTTAGTCTCCAATGCATGTCTCTAGACCTCAAGCTCCTCATTTACTCCATCTATAGTCTCCTCAATCAACACAATATCATCAACGAATAACATACACCAAGGTAAGATTTGTCAGCATGTTCATACTCAAAGTAAAAAGGAATGGACTCAAAGTTAACCTTGATGCATATCAATGTTGATGTCAAAATAGCTAGTCTTTGTTGACTGTATTCTTACACAAGATGAAGCCATATCATACATATCTTTTATGAGGTTAATGTATGGATCATGTACTTGTCTCTTCTCGACAACTCTCCACAATATATCCCGTGGGACAGAATCACAAGCATTCTCCAAATAAATAGAACTCATATGGAGGTTCTTCCTTTTAGCTCTATAAATCTCCATTGTTCTCCTTAACACGTGGATGACTTCAATAGTTGAGCGACTTGACATGAATTTGAAATGGTTGTCTTTTACTTTGGAAACTTTCCTCAACCTCCTTTCGATCACATGTTCTCAAATTTTCATAGTGTGACTCATCAGCTTTATACATCTGTAATTTGAATAATTTTGAATGTCTCATGTGTTCTTATAAAAAGGTACCATGATGCTTCTCCTTTAATCTTCAGGTATTTTCTTGCTTCGCCAGATAACATTGAATAAAGTTGTAAGCCAAGTCAAACTACGCTCACCTAAAACTCTCTGAACTTCTGTAGAAATGTCATCAGGTCCTACACCTTTCCCAGGTCTCATAACCTTTAAAGCCTCATCTACTTTCCTTTGTATTCGTATAGCTTGAATGATTCAAGTAACTTTCATTACTAGCTAGATCTCCCAAAGTGATCTCTCTATTTCTTTCCCCAACGAAACGCTTATGGAAGTACTGCTTCCATCTTGTCTTTATATCCTTCTGAGTAGACCTTTCTCATCCTTAATGCATCTCACATGAGAAAAGCCTTTGGTTTTTCTTTCTCTTATTGTAGCCAACCTAAATATGCCCTTCTGGCCTTTCTTAGAGTCGAGATTTTTGTAGAAAACTTTATAAGATTTTGACTTAGCTTTGCTTACAACCATCTTTGCTTCCTTATTTGCTATTTTGTTGTTTGTGACAATTTCATATGGTTTATCCTTAGACATAGCTTTAAAGCACGCTCTTTTAATTTTGAGCTTCTCTTGCACCCTTCCACTACACCACCAAGCCTCCTTTTGGCCTAGAGCTCCTCCTTTTGACTTGCCTATCATCTCTTTGGCTACCTTTCGGATACAAGATGCTATCGCTACCCACATCTCGTTTGCACTTCTGTTACAATCCGAAGATTAAGTCTTCTAAAACCTTCCCCCTTGAAGCTTGATTGCTTCAATTGAAGATTCCACCATCTAGTTTTAGTGATCTTGGAAACCCTTCTTTTTTTACCACCCATTTTATTTGCACATCCATGACTAACAAGCAATGTTGGGTTGTCAAACTCTCTCCTGGGATTACTTTGCAGTCTTTACAACACATCCGATCTCTTCTTCTCAACACAAAGTAATCTATTTGTGTTCTAGTTGGGCCACTCTTATAAATAATTAAATGTTCCTTCATCTTCTTGAAGAGCGTGTTTGTTATGAAAAGATCATAAGCCGTTACAAAATCCAGATTGACTTTTCCCTCTTCATTTCAATCCTCGAAATCATGTCCTCCATGAACACTAGCATACCCTGAAGCATCCTTTCCCACATGTCTATTAAGATCTCCACCTAGGTAGATCATCTCTCTTTATCTTATCCAAGGCCCTAAATGTCGGTTTCGGTCACCATTTCGGTATCGACCAAAACATAATTTTGATGAAATTTCGACCGGAATTTCCGTCATTTCGGTCATTTTTTGTACTAGGACCCCCATATTTCGGCCATTTCGGTCGAATTTCGATTTCGACTGGATATCGATATTCGACAGAAATTCGACCGAATTTCGCTGAAATTTGAGGCCATGATCTTATCTAAATCCTCCTAAAATCTTGTTTAATTCTTTCATCTAAACCAATTTGTTGTGCATAAAATAAGATGATATTCGGAATTTCTTCTTCGAGCACCACTTTTAGCAAAATAATCCGATCCTCGAATCTTTGCACCTCAGCCACACAATCCTTCAAATCATTATGAACAACCACTCCACCATTTCTACCATTATCTTTACTTCAATACCAAAGTTTGAAGTCCGTCTTCTCGATCTCTACTGCTTTTGCTCCAACCCATTTTGTCACTTGGAGACATAATATCTGAATCTACCTTCATTCCATCATATCTACTATTTCCATCGATTTGCTAGTCAAAATGCCAATATTCCAACTATCTAAAGCAACTTCTTTTGCAACCTTTTTTGAACTAACTTCTTTACTCGTATGCGTCCATCATGCGGAACCCTTGCAATAATGGACTGCATCCGGGCGGGGATGCAGCGGCATTAGCTTATTTACTCGCATACATTCCTCATGGGAGAATCCTTGCAAATTTTGAATTACATTCGGGCAAGGATGTAGTGGCCCTTGCCAACTTCTCATTGCATTTGGGTGATGCAACACGTCGCTAGTAGGGAATGCCCCAATGAAATCTAAATATTTGCTTAATTCCATATTGAAAAGAACCGAACTGTTTCGAGACAAGTTCATAAATAGTGTTCTTAAAAAGAACACTATTTAGGAATTTGTCTCTTTTGCGCTGGTTGTCTACTACCTAACGTGCAACCCTCCTCAATTTAAGACCATTATGCAATTATATTCCTATAAAAAATCCACACCTAGTATTGTTAAATCTTGATTAGCTTGGGTTTTTCAGAAATGTAGAAGGCTGAGTATTTTAGCCAAAGTTGGTGTCATTGAAAGGGCACTATAGTTCTTACAACAGGCTTGTGAACTTGATAAGCACCCGACAATGGACTTGTGGATCTCATGGAAAAAGCCATTACCTTCTTCTCAATTTATTTTGATGCATTTATCTCTTTCTTCATTTTTTTACTAATAAACCCAAATACATGGGCATGGGTCACCCCTTTCACACTTTCGTCATCCTTGCTCTATAAAACATGATTGTTTTCTATCCTTCCATTATCATTTTAATCATTGTTGGCATTATTTCTATTGCTGTTTGTTTCTTTTCTCCTTCCTCATTTTAGTTTTTAAATACCCTTAGTCTTAGTCACAAATTAGTGTATTTTTTTTATTCTGCATGTGATCTTATTGAAAAGGTTATCAGAACAACCATTTTCTGAAGGAAATCATGGTACACTATCATATATGCTTTTAACCCCCTCCCTTAGGTTATAGATGTATACATTTAGAAGGGCTTTCTATTTGTAAAAAATCAGTTTTTGATGGAATAAAAGGGGTTGCCTGAACGGAATAATATCATTCTTGTTAGTTAAAAAACAATATAATTATTACCTAAGTATATTCCTTTCATAATTATACACGGACCATCGATGCATCTTAACAGAACAACGATTATGTAGGATTTTAGAAGAGAATGCTGGAGTGTGGAATAAGGAGTTAAGGAACACGCCGAACCATGTGATGCAGATCGATGAGGCTCCCAGGATGAGAGAGGAACATGGATTAGAGGTGGAGCCATATAAAAGAGAGTGAGAGGGACAATAATGGCGGAAGCCCTTGCCGAACCAAAATTCAAATCATAATTTCATTACTCCCCCCCCCCACACACACAATAATGAACTACTAACCCCTCTATATAGAGAGGGATGCATTGCATTTTAAATAAAGGAAAATAAAAATGAAACCTGGTAAAATCCTAACCGACTTATTAAATATCTCTAATCTAAATTATTTGTAATAATAATTTAGATTTTTATCGATCTCAATTTCTTTAACAGAAATAAAAGTTGACACTACGTACTCAATTAGCGATGGACAACCCCAATTTGTCAAAATCCCTAAAACATGCTTGCATCAATTCTTCTCCGCTTTGAAAAACTTATCTCTTGATGAGTTACTTGATCATTGGTGGTGCTATTGCAATGATGGGACACATTCTTTCAATTTGTGGACATTTCTTCATCAAATTCAATATTCCTTTTGTAGTTATATTCCATTGTTGGGCGTAGACGTGATATTTCTACCCTTTTACTTAAATGCTATCTCGATGTTGCAACCATATGTTCTTCACCACTTTAACCTTTTGATAAAAAGGTTTAGAGGGGCTTCTTTAAAAATGTCCACTAGTAAACAACTCCAAATTTGTTAGGGTTTTTGTTCTCTTAAGCCATCGACAACAACTAGGGATGGAGTTTCTATGATGGTCACATCGGTGGTATCGAATGGATAGGACTTGAACCACCCGCCACTGACTATGTTGTAGTTGTGTGACCCCTTGAGATTGTATCATGACAGCTTGACATACTCTATCACTTGAAGGACGACAATGTTCAGGAAAGCGACTGAGTAAACCACATACTCGACCGTATACTCACACTCAGTAGCCTTGCCGCCCTGACTCTGAGCATGATGAAATGACCATGTATGCGGATTAACATGTATACTCGATCGAGCATACCCCCTATGCGACCGCCTACTCATTCGTTTTTCTAATAATTTTTTTATTTAACCTAAACCCAAATAACTCCACCCGCATAATAACATAGAATCGTATACTCTCCTGCATAAAACCGCATACTTCCACATACTCTCCCGATCGAGGACATTAATGTAATATTAAATTTATATATATTTTTTAATAATAAAAATATCAAATCGCTTAAAATCGCATACTCCCAACATATCACATACTCTATGCAGTGATCCCTCTGACTAAATACTGCATAGCATCTTCTTGAACATTGAAGGACGAGCTACCACACAATTGATTTTGCTTGTGGGGATGCATAATCAATGGCAATACCCTCCTTCGAGTTTCAGTAACGACGACAACAACTCCTATTGACAGACGAGGTTGACATTGCCATTGGTGCCCTTCCTCACATGACCCTTCCAAACCTGGCGATAGTCAATGAGGCTGATCTATGCCGCCCTTGATGAGAAAGTTAGTGGGGAATGAGTGACAACTGACGAGGGTGACACAAAGAGCTCCAAGGTTTCTAGATTTGGATTTGTGTTGAGCCACCAAAGGGGCCATCTTCTCAGAACGAATGATGTCTCTGGGAAGTACGGTTGGAATGTGCATATATGGAGTGGCTGATGACGATGTCGCCAAGTCGGTATGAGTTGGAGTGCGAGAATCACTTTTCTTTTCTTCACTGTTGTACTCTTTTTGGTATTTTAAGGCTACAAAATCCACAATGATTGCAAATTATTGCTCCTCATTCCCCTTTTTTGAGTCATCAATATCATGTTGTATGCCTACATTGAAAACACAGTGTGGATGTTGTGTTGATTGAATATTCGATGTTATTGAACATGTCTTTTTCATCCATGATGCCAGCCATAGTTGTATGTTCGTGCTAGATGTGATGCTTCAGTTTTTTCTATTGCGAATACAGACCATGGTTTAGACGGCTCAATTCGAACTTCATCCATTAAAGTACAACATAATCATTGAATCGTGAGAGTGATTTGATTTCTATGATTTGATGCCACTTGATGCAGCCAACAAATTGGAGATTAGAGGATAGAAGAGAAAGTTGGTGCGACGAGGCTCACGGGATGAGAGAGGAGCGAGGATAAGAAGAGTTTTGTCCATTGTTTTGGTTAATACCCAACGTAGAGGAGGTTTATTCCAGCTTCAGAGAGGGGTCCATCAAGGATGCTATCTTGCACCTCTGTTGTTTGTTTTGGTTGTCAAGGCTGTCTATCATGGTGGATTGTATAGTGACAGGCGGTCTTTCTTGCGGTTATTTGGAGGATGATTTGTCATTGCCTATTCTTTAATATGCAGATGGTATTATTTTTGTAAAGGGTGGTCCAGAGAGTTGTATGGGTATGCCTGTGATCCTTGATTTATTTGTTGTTGTTTCTGATGTGACATTGAACATGTCCAAGTTGGATTTTGTTCCGTTTGTTCTGAATGAAGGGGAGATCTGTTTGTGTGGACTGGTTGAGATCTCCCATGCGTGTTTACCACTGCGATACCTTGGAGTCTGGGACTGCCCTCGATCAATGGGAGGTTGTGGCAGCCTGATTGGCTACCTTTGATTGAGAAGATGGAGGCAATGACTCATTGGTTGGGAGTTCACTTGCCTACCCAAAGGCGGTAGATTGGTGCTGTTGAACTCGGTCCTTTCAGCTATTCTCGTCTTTTTCTTTCTTCCGGACTTCTCTCGACAGGTGTCCGAAAAAGACTGAAAATCATTATGAGACGATTCTTTTGGTTTCTGCTGATTCCTTACATATGGCACTGGTTGATTGGAGGACTGTTACATCGTCCAAGGATGAATGGGGACTTGGTGTTTGTAGCTTGATAGAGATGAACAAGGCTTTGTCATGCAAGTGGAGCCACCTGCATCTGGGTTTTGACAGTCTAGTGTGTTCTTTGATTTGGAAGTTCTATGGGATATCTTCTTCCTTGCCAGGCTCTGAGGAGTGTGATATTGCCTTCTCATTCATGAAGGGGATATGTTTGGTGCTGTGGGAAGTCTGCTTGTTACTGTGTCCGATTTCGGTTCTGGCATGACTACTGGACAAAAGGAGAGGCTCTTGGGATTAGATTCTCACAGTTGATTGCATTGGCGCATAACCTGGATATTTCGGTGGTAGATACTTGGGATGATACATCATTTTTCTCGTCTTTTCAATCTGAGATTTCATATCAACAGATGGGGATCTTGGAGATTCTGGAAGGATAAGAGGGACATCCGCAAGGGCTTGACTATTTGAGTTGGTTTGACGGACGATTTTCTTTCCGGAAAGCATATAAGGTTTTGATGGAATCGATGCCTTTGACCCAGGTGGATGCAGTGCCGACTTTACAAGACTCTAGAAGTGGAAGGTACACATGAGGGTTAACTTGTTAAGGTATTTCTCTAGCTCTTACGGAGAGGACTGTTGTTGATGGGAGACATGACATGAATTTTACTTGTGCATGACGCTGAAAGGCCAATGAAGATGTGGACCATCTTTTCTTCTCATGTGTGGGCTCTGCGAGTGTCTGAGCGAATCTTGGTAACGAATTTATCTATACGGATTGCACGACAAACTTCTAGGAGTCTACCGAGTCTAATTGGGGGGGGGGGGGGTAGAGGGTGATAGAGCCAATGTCGTGGATGCTGTTTGGGCCCTATGGCTTGCAAGAAATGAAGTGAACTTTCGTCATGAAAGATTTTATGGGGAAAATGTAATTGCTCATGCAAAAATACAACCTGATAGCTGGGTCATGTAATTATTTGGCTTTTAAAAAACCTTATACTTGTAACATTGTGAATTAATGGTGAAGTTTTGAACCCACACCTATATGGCTCCCTTTTTCCTTCCAGAAAATATTACCAAAATAAATTCCTTTCATTTTTGTACTAAAATTAGTTAATCTAGCTTATACTATTGAATTACTGTATATGTAAAGTTGTCAAGTTGTTGATAATAAATAGCTTGGAACAGATCAACCAAAAAATCTTACCAAGTAGAGAAAGATCAATCTAAAATCATCATCTAACCAAACCTCATGTCAAGAAAGGTGCAAGATAGTGAAGAGAAAAGCAAAAAAGTGGATCGAGATTGGAGGACAAGGGTGAACGAACATTGAAGTATGGAGATGCAAGGGATAAATACAATAGAAGGGAAAAACCATCCTTACAAAATTGCAGCAGCTCTTGAAGTTTCCAAGTTCTAGACCTACCAATAATCATATGTACCCTTATATCAATCACACGCATCGCTGGATATCTCAGATTATCTATGAAGGTATACTCTAGTTTCGCCTTTATCACAGAATAATTGGCATGCTGGTGACTTTTGGGAATGGGAGCACCTGTAATACCAATATGGGAAACGCTGGGGAAATAACACACTTGTACAACTTGTGCTGTAAGCATGCTGATGATCTGTTGAGGTTTCTGAATCCCTCAATATTTCTTTTGTTGTCCATCCATCTTTTGAAACCATTTTCTCAAAGTGCATAGCCTTAGGTATCTAAAACTTGTGAATGCCTGGTCATTTCCAATGAAGATGTTTTGTGCCCATGATACGCAGCATAGTTTTTTTTTGAACCAATACATAACCTATTTCTTTTATAGAGAGGGGCAGAGGCATACTAGTACCAGTAACCAGTTGGAATGAGATTCTCAAGCTCTTTGTTTTCATTGCTTTGTTCTGGTGTTGTACCAGCTTTTAAGCCATGCTAATGAATCCATTGGCCATAACAATAAGAAAAATCTATTTTGAACCATTATTGTTTTAATCTGGTACAGGTCCCAGATGAAGCAGTCACGAAATGCACATCTTGCAGGGCAGATTTTGGTGCATTTGTGCGCCGGGTAAACTTTCTTTTCTTGCCAAGTTCTTCAGATAATGTATGCAAGTTAGATATTAATTTTCTTTGAAAAGCCAAGGATGGCCTTTTGAATTGGTATACATCTGAAAATTAGTAACCATTATAAATAGGTAAACGATACATTTGGAGGTATTACTAATTAGAGTAATCTATTTATTTTTTGCAGCATCATTGTAGAAATTGTGGTGATATCTTCTGTGACAAATGTAGTAGTGGTAGAATTGCTCTCACTGCTGACGAGCAAGCTCAACCAGTCCGTGTTTGTGATGGATGCCTGGTATGTTGTCGAATTCCCGCACAAGGCTGTCATCTTTATCGAACTATTTGTGCCATTCTATCTTGAACAAACAACCTCTTTTCTTTCTCAAGATATGCTACAGCCTGTACGTTCTTCTTTGCTTCCTATTTTGCAGAAAAATTAAAGTCTTTGTTGTTATATATTATACTTGCATTCTTCCTACTTTGTTGTTTTTGATTTCTTCATTGCATTACAAGTTCACGTGTTCGTAACTTTTGACTTCACAAATGGAATACAATGATTTGATTTAATGTCTAACAACCAAATTACTTTTTTTTTTCAATTTGTAAAATTTAATTTTAAAAGTATATACCTTTTTCTCTCTCAAAAGCATTTTTCATTGAAAGGATACTAGTAATATAGTATTATGTGGATGTGAATACATTGGATTTGTCATTGTGGATATGATAACAGCTTGATTTGTTTACTTTTGATTACCGCTTCTTTTTGTTTCCTCTCCTAAAGAAGGTGATGTTGGAATATGTTGGGGAGTTTTAACTAGAAAGTCTAGACTGCTTGCATTGCACGGTTCTATTTACTTCATTCTAACTGAAATCCTATCTATTTTTCTGGGTGAGGCCATCCACTTCATTGTGACCGAGAAATCACTCCACCGCTCATATTTCTCTGAAGGCAGATATCTTGTTGGAACTAAGGCATAGACGGACCACAACTAGTCATATTCCGCTGGAGGTGGAGCTCTTCTTGGAATTTAGGCATAGAGGGACCACAACTAGTCTAGAACCTACATTCTGGCCTGTCCGACTGTGAAAGCCTTGTTAATTCCTTGTGGACTTCACTATTGTAACCCACTTTCTTTCCTAAATAATCTAAAAGTCTCCATGTACACAATTGCTTGCTCAGTCAGCATTAGCTTTCTCAACAGAAGGATGAACAACAACTTTATGGTCACATCTGAAGCTCTCCTCAGCACTGCAAAGAAGTTGGCTAGACCTTGACGGACCTCCTATAACGATGACACTGCTCCCATTGCCTCCCCCACCTAGCAAGATCCCAGGAACTCCTGCATGCCAGCCATCTCGAGCTTCTTCCATTATTTCCAACATGAGGCCCTACCTATGCTGTTGCCCCATGAATTGGGCTAGAGGTTAAACGGTGGCTAACCGCTCTATACAACACTCACTGGATCAGATTGAGACAGTCCTTGCTAGATTCTGAAGCCACCAAATAAGTACAAATGAACAATCTAGAACCACTCGGGTGAGTTTGCTATTACCTATTTGGGTTGCTGCTGACTTCTTGCAGTCATGGGAATAAATTTCGGTAGGTGACCGAAATTCGGTGGAAATAGCCTATATCGACTGAAATTTGGGGGCCTCAGTTTAAAACAGACTGAAATGACTGAAATTGCTGTCGAATTTCGACCGGAATTTCATTTCGGCCGGTCACCGAAATGGTGACCGCGAAATTTGAGGCCTTGGTATAGTAGGCTGCATTAGGTGGAGTGCGGATGCCTTAAAAAATGATAAGCTGGCTGGCTGGATGACTAGTTATCTGTTGAAGAATGGTTCCTTGGTGCTTTTCAATGCAGTTCTATCGACCATCCTTGTGCTTTTCATCTTCAATTTGTTATCGATGAGGGTGTGAATTCGCATGGAGTGTTTGATGAGATGATTTTTATAAATTCGTGCTAGAGGAGAGACTTCGGGCATCCATTTGGTGGATTGGAACTATGCGACTCATTTAATAAACAATAGTTGTCTGGGTGTTCTGCGACTCAAGGAGATGAATTGGTGCTTGATGAGAGTCCTGCTCCTTCCCGCTCCTTGTAAATCTTGAACTTGTGAGTATATAATTTCTGAGTGTGCATTAATGAATTGATGTACCCTATTGCTATTAATGAAAGAGTTGGTGTGGTGACTCCCGCCTTGGGAAGGCTGCCCCTTCGTGTTTTCGGTCAAAAAAAAGTTTTGAGTGTGCATCGTTCTGGATGCACGCCCTTTTCTTTAAAATGTAGTTTGTTTTTTTGAAAGACTAAAATGTGGTTTATTGATGTTCTTTTTGCTCATGGTTGCAATTGTTGCTGTGCTATGATATACATGGTTTTAGTTTTTCGTGGTATAAACAAAACTGATGTATTTACCCGAAACAGAACATATATATTTTTTTGAGGGAAAATAGGCTTCACCTCCAGAAGAGGCCCGTCTAGAACATAGATATGTAATTAGGTTATGGGGATCCCTGTTTATAGGGGGGTTTCCTCCCCCATAAATGGATGAGGTAATAGACATGTACTAGTATCGCATTGAACTAACTAAGGAGTTAAGATTCAAGGCCTTTTGCACTATTATTTACAGTAACATGGGTATTTATTCCCATTAGCTTCCTTATAAGATAACTACCACCAATAATGAATAGAGGTAATAGTTGATGGTACAACGGCGTGATTCTATAGGAGATAGGAGATTATTGTGAATACATGGAGGATGTAAACTCACTTTAGTGGACACTTGTATATGGATCTTCCTAAAAATGTCTAGTCTTGATGGGTGACATGGTAGATATCTATTATCTAGTATTTACTGTCTAGGAAGTTTCCTATTATATGCATTCTTTTATCTTTACATTTGTAATGAATGATGGTTCCGTTCGAGTTGCATATTTTACGTTCCAAGCCATTTCAACGATTTAGCATTCGGTGGTGTATACGTAAAAACTTGTATCACCCCTCTTTTGTGACTAATAATCGTGTACTTGTATCATATTTATTGATTTACGAACTGTGCGTACCTTAATTTGTGATATGCATGGCTTTTAAAGCTATTTCTATGTTTTCCTGTTATATCGTCATGTATCCCTGATACATTCCTTCCCAAACTGGGCGAAGCAATACTGATATTTGGATAAAAAAATAAGCAATACTGATATTGATAGTTGAGCCACAGATTTGCTTAGCATCCTCCCTTCTGTAACAAGGAATATCCTACTTGAATAATGCTTTTTTTGCTTCATGTCTTTTCCTGATTATTATCCAATTCTTATTTTGTCCTTGTTCTCTCCTTTAAAGCACATCCAGATCCAGCTTCCATACCTTTGAATCAGGACATTTACTGATCTTTGTAGATGCTCAAATACTCCAAGTCACCTTCCCAACTTTTTGAATCGAGAATCTCTATGATCTACGGGCAATGGTAATTAACCCTTAATTTAAATGGGACCTTATAATAGCCCTGTGCTATCGAAACTTCTTTCTTTATGAAGCTCTGCAACCCCACTTCACACAACAATGCCTGGACATTATTTAAGATGCAAATTACGAGGTTATGTTTGTCTGACTTTTCATGTGGGTTTCATTTATATTTGTGGTATGGCTTCTGTACTTGGGCTTGTTTAATCATGAAGCAGATGAAGTGGTTGGCCATGGAGAGGTTTTTGGCATAGAGGACATACAGCTCCCAATGAATTATCTTGCTCTCTCATTGACTGGCTCCTCCAGTAAAAGCTGATGGTTGGTTGGTGCCAGTTGTGGGGAGAATTGATTGTGGATATTTAAACCATGGCCTTAAATGTCAGCGACATGTCGTCGATATGTCGGTTTCACCAGCCAACCAAATGATGTCTTGTTGGTTAAGTGTTTTTTTGAAGGTTCTGGGTAAAGATACTGCCTTTTATAATAGGGCTTTGGTTTGGATGTTATGAAAGATTTGAGAACGGGTTGATGATCGTTTCATTATGCGCTCAGGAGTCCCCTTCCATGGATTGGTGATTTGGGCATACACGGGGAGACTAGATATTTGGGAGTTGGTTGATGAGAGGCTAGAAGTGTACTCATATCACATTCGACTGTCTACTGGTTTGAAGGTACCTAGTAAAGGCACCAATTCATGCTTTGCTTCTGAGGTGGAGCCTGCTTACGATGGATATCTATAGAACTATGTAGGGCATTAATGTCAATATAACCTGTGTTTTGAGGAAGACATTAATCAGTTCTTTTTCTGCCCCCCTTAGCAAGTAAGTTTTGGAGGCGAGACTGGCACAATGACAATATAGGTTGATAGAGCAACCTTGTGTGTTTTTGGAGAAGCTTCAGAGTATGGAGGGATTTTGATTAGACAAAAAACCATAGCAATCTACAATTTGATGGTACTGAGGGCCTATGATTGCAGAACTGCTGAATGTTTTTTAAACAAGAGGGGAAAACACGCACAGTTGTCTGCCTCAAGATTTGAACCATGGACTTTTGGGTGGTCTGCACACTGCACTACCATTAGATCATTATGTGGATTTGAAATGCTGCATGTTTCCAGTTAGAAAGGTGTCATGGTGAGAATGTCGCGGGTCTAGTGCAGGGAGGGATCATTGGCGTTGGAGGGATGGATCATTCTCGGTTAGGAAGGCATACATGGCTCTCATGGGGCAACAACCGGTAGATGACGCAGGTATGCGAGTGACTGTTCGAGAGTATGGAAATGGAAGATCCCACCGAGGGTGAAGATTTTTTTCTGGCTGCTTAGGAGGGGGCGGATCTTAACGGCGGTCAGGAGGGTGCGAATTTTACCTAATGCTGAGGCTGGATGCGCGCGATGCGGATCAGAGTCGGAAGACATTGATCATTTGTTTTCTATGTGCTCCGGCTCTGTTGAGGTGTGGCAAAAGGGAGATTGTACGTGGTTAAACTGGGGAGACAAGTCGTCTTTTTGGAGCTCATTTGGCGGAGGTTGGACGAGCTCTGAGGAAGGGAGAATTAAAGTTTGTGCAATCGTGTGGGCATTGTGGCTGGCTAGAAACCATGTAATTTTTAGGGGAGGGAGGTTTTATGTCGAGAATGTCTTGGGGCACGCCACTGCCCTTTTTCAGTTGTGGCGGATGTAATTTTTTCGAGTTTTTTGATTTATACAATTTTTTGGCTAGACCTCTAAAGGAGATCTATCCCACCGTTCTCTCAAAAAAATGTTGAGAATGCCGTGCACAGATGCTTTGTAGTCGTTACTGTAATTATTTGTGGTTGATTTTTTTTGGATGACGAAAAGTGAGCTATGTTGAATTTGCACAAATGAGATGAGATGTTCACCTGATGCGAAACACGTATAGCCAGTGATTGGATTATAATCTTATCTACTGGCACTGTGATGCAGTGTGACCCCAGATTATCGGGCCGCATTTATCTAATTAGTTAATCGTCAATTTTATTTACGTTTTTAGGTTGTCGAAATTGTTTAATTAAATAATTGAGATCGCATGTGATCTCAACGTTTATTTCGTAGATTTTAATTTGAAATTGGGTCAATTAATTAGTAGAGTCAGTTTAGGCAAGTTGGTTGTCAATTTAAATTAGTTTACTATTTTTGTAAACCCATCTGTCCTATATAAAGAGAGGGTAGCCCATTGTTTTTAGGCAGTCAAGTATTATGAAAATTTGAGTTTATCTCATTATCTCCCTTTTTCTCTTCTCCCTCCACGCGATCTCCGCGGTTCTCCTCCTTCAACCTCTTGTATTTCCGGCGAGTTCTCTCCTCAACCCTTCCAAGTTCTCTTCTCAACCCATTTCGTTCTTCTACCAAATATCCACCAATAAAAAAATATTATTTATCGACGCCGAATCCCCCGTTTGCATCAATTGGTATCAGAGCATGGATACCGAATCGTTCCTACGATTCGACGATCCTGCCAAATATTGGTGTTTGAAGTTCGGTCTCAGATGTCCATCTCATGATCCGTATCGTTCAAAGAAGTTCCGGCAGCAACTTGTAGCGTGCATCAAAATTCAAGCATGGCTGGACGCGCTAACCGACGAAGAAATCATCGCCGAAGACGACGAAACGACCGCTGTCCGGGTCGTTTTAGAAGAAAAAATCGATGAAAAGGCCGTTGTCCAGGTATTTTCAGATTTCAGATTCACAAGAGCCCTCCGAGTTGATCTACGCCCCTTCCACGGCCTCCTCGCAGGCCCCCGCTGCAACCCCAACCCCTCCAGCGGTTTCCCAAACTATCCAGCCCCTTGCCGCACCGACGGCGGTCCTCCCCGCCACCCCGTGCCCCTACGGCCACCTCCCAGGTACCCGCGTCAGCCCCACCCCAGCCCCGTGCGCCCTCAACCCCTCAGGCCTCGCCGCCATCGCCCCAAACCCGCGCACCAATCCCCGTCGCCTCCAGCGCCCCACTCCCGCACGCCCGCACCCTCATCCCCATCGCCTCCGCCTCCCTCTCCCTTCCGCAGACCTCCCCAGGACCCCCCTCCTCTCGCGACCCCACCACCCTACACGCGTCCTCCCCTCCTCCCCCGACTGGTGCTGCGGCCGCCTCGCCGCACTCGAACGATGCCATCTCCCAGATCTACTCCACGTCGCGCATCGCGCACCTCTGCGCACCCCGCCTAGCCGCGAGCTGCCGCCATCCACCTCCAAGTTGCCGCCCACGCGGTGCCAATGACGGCTCATCCCTGCCGCCAGCTACTGGAGGTTTCCCGCCGCCGCCCCTGCGCCTATAAAGGGATCCCGAACCCTAAAGGCGAGAGGGAAGGGAACTGAATCCCTGGAATGGAGGGATTGGAAATTAGTTGGGAAAATTGCAAAGAAAAATTCCCTAAAATCCATATTTGCAGAAAGATCCAAGGCCATAGAAATGTGAGGAAAATTGAAGGGGTACGAAAATTGCAGGGACGCCCCCCAATTGGAAAAAATTACAAACGTAACATGGAAAATGATCGCACTGGGGGAAATTGAAGCCTCAATTCAAGGATGACTTCTCCAACGACGCACCTACATCAAGCAATTCGTCGGGAGACGAATTTTTTAAAGCGGCAGAGAGTTGATGCAGTGTGACCCCAGATTATAGGGCCGCATTTATTTAACTAGTTAATCGTCAATTTTATTTACGTTTTTAGGTTGTCGAAATTGTTTAATTAAATAATTGAGATCGCATGTGATCTCAACGTTTATTTCGTAGATTTTAATTTGAAATTGGGTCAATTAATTAGTAGAGTCAGTTTAGGCAAGTTGGTTGTCAATTTAAATTAGTTTACTATTTTTGTAAACCCTTCTCTCCTATATAAAGAGAGGGTAGCCCATTGTTTTTAGGCAGTCAAGTATTATGAAAATTTGAGTTTATCTCATTATCTCCCTTTTTCACTTCTCCCTCCACGCGATCTCCGCGGTTCTCCTCCTTCAACCTCTCGTATTCCCGGCGAGTTCTCTCCTCAACCCTTCCAAGTTCTCTTCTCAACCCATCTCGTTCTTCTACCAAATATCCACCAATAAAAAATATTATTTATCGACGCCGAATCCCCCGGTTGCATCACACTGACCATCTAAATACTTCTTTTGATCATTGACTCCAAAGAGGGGTGGGCTTTTCCTTCTTTCTATTATATTGTGTGCTCTGCTTAAAGTGTTTTAGCTGTGAATATTAATAATGATAAAACTAGAGTGTTCTGCATCCATGACTATTATGGCGCTGCACAACATTTCTCATCCAACCTTTGTCAAGTATTGTGTTGTTTTACTAAAAAAGTAGTGTTTTTTGGTACCATCCAACATTTTAATCTATGTTGAACTATTGGTCTAGTCTTTTCAAGCAAGTTATGTTAGTGATTGGACTTTTAGATTCCTATCTGCTTGCACGAAGCATCGAAATATCTTTCTTTCTTATCTGAGCAATGATCAAATATTATTTTAGCTGTGTATATTAGTCTTGATAAAAAGCTCGACAGTTCTGCATCCTTGAATATTATGGTATATCTTACATTTGCAATCCAGCCTAGCTAATATTGTGTTATTTATGATTATACAGGCAGAAGTAACGCAAAGGCTGAGTCGTGCTAAGGACTCACTCAGTAGGCCTACTTCTGGAATCCAGAGTCATGCAGAGCTCGCCAAGAAGCTTCAGGTGATTTTAGCAAATTTAGACTAATATATTCTTGTTTCTTTTGCAGGCATTCTGAATTCTAAAATTTCTCGCACAGGTTCTTGTTAATCCATTGCTAGTAGATAATCCATACTTTCTACTTTTGTAGTTTGGACATTCCTAAATTGGTTCATTTGTGCAAATCGTCCGAAAAAGTTTGAAAGGATTTGCTTAATTTGCAAAAATGCAGCTGTATTGCTTTGCTTTCTTTATATTAAGGATTCTTGGTGTGGAGGTTGTTATTGTTGGTGAATGCATCTTTTGATAAATCACCTCTGTGCTTTTCGAGAGGGGCATGTCTGCTGAGCTGCTAACATGCAGGGACTGGGGTTGCATTTTAGATTCTGTGAACTTGTGGTTTGGGCTGATAGCTAGAAATGATTAGGGAGTTGGATACAATTACCAGTGTCTGCCCCGTATTGTGATTTTATTATGTTGGTGATACGTGCAGTTTTTTCTTCTAAAAATTCTTCCTGCAGCTTCTCTCCTATTTGCAGTGATCTATAAAAGCTTCTGGATTCTTCTTCTGCTTTGGTGGTCCGTCTTTTGATGTTTTTTGACTTGGAAACTTTTTTGTATGTTGTTTGTGTTGACGTGTAAGTGGACTTTTTCCCTCGCATTGATTTTTTAACAAGTCAAATGGTACTAGAGATTAGTGTTCATCGAGAAAATATATTAATAAGTAGTATTATATATTGTGTATTAATTTTTGAGTTTGTAATTTTTGATTTCCTTTCATGCCCTCTCACTTGGTAACACTACTAAAATTGTATTAGCTATTTTCCACCGTTATTTGTTACATATTTTCTGTGGATATAGTTGCTGGTGCTTGTGATCTCTCTTTCCACTACTTTAAAGATTTTAGTGCTTCGGTTCTTGGTTACATTAAAAGATAAAAAGTTCTTGACCATTCTCTACCGTGTTTAGTGTGCTTAAATAACTCATCCAGGAACATGCTGATGCTGCTGTGGGACTTGATAGAAGTTCGTTTGCTGTTTTATATTTTTGTTGCTCTTACCACTGAAACGTAGATGCTACTATGCTCCAGCAATGAGAGATTTTTAATTTCATCGAGCTCTATCAGTTTTTGGGAATTTCTGATTATGTTTTTTTATATATTTACTTAATTCTTCTCTTCATTTTGGGAAATCAGTGCAACTGAACTTTGATTTTTGCTAAGCTTGATATTTTTGCATAGTTTTAACTTTACTTGTTTTTATGTAGGATGAAATGGAAAGGAATCGTAAATCTGGTAAGTGTGTCGATAAACCTGACAAACTTGATGCATTGGAGGAGCTTTACTCCCATATATCTGTTTCCAATATTTCTGATCCAGGTTCCAAATCCTCGAGTGGATCTGCAATAAAAATGAGAGAAGTTGCTTGCCCAACATGCACAGTTCATCTACAGGTCCTAATTCATGAACAATTTTTTTTTATAATCTTTCTTAAATTGTCAGGTTTTGTGAATCAGCTGTCTCCTTTTTACCAGGTTCAAGTTCCGAGTTATGGCTCTGAAACAATTGAATGCGGTGTTTGCCAAAGTCCCTTTCTTGTTAGCGCTAGCTGATAGATGATGACGGCGTGCTTCTGGTTTCGGCATGTGGTCTTGCAAATAACATTCCATTTTCGTTAAGTTTATGTCAAAAGGATGTATATATTCTCACATGATTGCTTAGTTCGTCCGTGCATATGGGGCTTTGCCTTTGCTGTTTGATTTAGTTTTTTCAAATTATCCACCTTGTTTCCGAAATGTAAGTGTTCTTATTGCACGCATCGAAGTAACTATATACAGGAGAAAAATACAGTTTATTGCTAATCTCACTCGGGCATAGGGACAAGACTTTAGTCTGCTATTTTAATAAAGTAGAGTTTATTGCAAATATTATATCTGTCACTCTTTTACAGGTGAAAATTGGTCCATTACTATGAAACAATGCAATACCCCTTCTGGGATGGTGTAAAAGAACTTATTAGCTCATAAATGGAAAGTAAAATTCAAAGTTCTAAGTATGATGATTGAAGCTAATGTGCTCCTTGGTGGCCTAATGCCGATGAACAGCCGAGGGTCTGAGTCTACAGTGGGAAGGACTCGACAGGTAGAGAAGAGTTGGTTTTTCAGCTGAGCTAGTGGAATGCATTCTATAGTTGGACAGAACTGGTTACAGACTTGTCGTAATTAGATTCTGGCAAGGATTGTGTTCTACTTACATATTATGTATGTGCTTAGCCTGTAGATCAACATGTGTTTGTTTCATTTTCTATTACTCGAGTAAGGTTGGCATCTGAATATTGGTAATGCTAGAGATATATGTTTCCATTATCATTCTAAATTACAATCTCAGATTTTGCTTGGAGGAATTTCCGTGTGTTGAGTAGATTCCATTGTATGCAGTCAGTTATGTCATCGGCGCTATTAGTTGAGGCAGTTGGGTGATGTTTGTGCTCCTTTTACCATAAGAGTTTGATTCTGAAATTTGCTTCTACTTGTGTATTGAAACATTTTCTGTGGTTTGAAAACTTTCCCTTCTTTTAAATCTTGCCATCTATGATGGACTTGCGTTCCCATGAGCAGGAGAGGAAAACTCGAGCAATCGAAAGCACACGAGTTATACTAAGTTCAGAAGATGATGACTACGCTGGAATGGTCTTATATGACAAAGAAGTGGTTAGAGTTTTAGATGAATTCGGATGCATAATCCTAGTTTTATGCAACCTTTTTTCTTCTACATGGTTAAGGATGGCCTTGCATGTGATTCATACCCTAGCTCAGGTCCAAACATGCTTTTTTTTGTGTATCATTAGTTTTCCAATGTAGGATTAGAATTTGGTTTACATCACTTTTACTGAAACATCAACGAAATAGAATAGATCGTAGTTGATGCATAAGAGACTCATGCGGTTAAAAGATGTTATCGCTACCCTCTCTCCCGAGGGAATGCTGGTTACCTTATCTAATATGATGTATGGAACCTCCAAGTTCATTGTAGTTCAAACTTGGAACCATCAGGACACATGCTCCAACTCCCTAACAAAATCTGTCTCCTTTATCACTTGGAATTCAACCCACTACATCATTTGCAGCTATTTTATTGTCATTATGTTGATCTATATATTTCTAATTTCCAGCTTTTTTATTGTCATAAATTAAATGGCTAATTGAAGCTTCCATTGCCTTGCACAGTTAGTGCTCCATATAATGCATCGAATCTTATCTCCTTTATCACTCCCAAATGGAGTTCTTGACATAACAATGGTTCATCCATAGGCCTACGAGCATCATCTCCACAACATGTTATCCATCTCATTGAACACAACAATAATGAGTGAGGCACACTATCACGCTTCATCATCTTGTGGGTAGACCTTGACTACATGGAGACCCTCCAACGCGTCCACTCTTCATCAGTGCCGAACAGCAATTGGGAAGATAACATGCTTGACAGGAATGTTGTAGTGGGTTCAAGCACCATGCTATCAGGAACACACATAATGTGTTTGACAAAATCCTATAACACCGACTTAACAATGTGAAATCAACTACTGAGCTACTAAGATCTCCATGAGACAACTCTGTGCCTCTACGACATGATCGAAAACATCGGATGCATAAGAAATCTTGCTTTCACCAAGTGAACAACGAGTATGAGGAGGTGAAACATAGTTGAATACTTCAATGTTCTATACCACCCTATAAATGTTTCGTTATAAGCGTCCACCCTCGCGCGGAATATCAAAACTTTGCCCTTGTAGGCGGCATATAGCCATAAACATGAGTTAGGACATGATGGGGAACAATGAGTAGGAGCCCCCCAAATATTGAAAACAAGCAAACTGATCGATATAAGGGTGACAAAAAAGTTCGATCATGTAAAGCTATTTGCCAAACAATGCAAGCCAAGTTTCTTTCCATAGAAATGCCACTGAGGGATGACATTGAAATACCAAGATCAATATGATCATGCTCCATGAGCGAGAACCAAAGTCCCATGTCCAAGCTCCTTAGGAGAGGTCCCAAGACGAAGCTCAACATCCAAGACTGAGCTCCATGATGGAAGATCAAGACCCCATGTTAAAGCTCCATAGTAGAGGTGTTAAATATGCACTCCACATTTAACCCTAATATGATTGAGGATCGATGTACCATTTTCGATGGCCCAAATACAGGTCTCACAACCGATTTCCGTTATTAAGATCCAACAATCAAGCTTAATGCTTAATGACATGATTGAGCTTCCAAACAGAGGTCTCTCACGCCAGACTCTGGATTTTAAGTTAAACATGGCACTATGATATATACGATTATGATTTCTCAAGACTAGAAAATTCATAAAGTCATGTATTGCACATACATGTAAAAATATATAAATCTAACTAAATAAGAAATGCAAAAAAAGCATATACATACTCAAATAAAATTAAGATATATAAATTAAATGAGAATATACATTCATATATATATGTGTAATGTTAAATACTTAAATAAAAGAACATTATAAAAAGAGCGCACAACCAGTTTTTACAAATAATTATGAGCAATATCATATTTATTGCATAATTATCATCAAAATAATTTATCCATATTTTTCTAAAAGAAGATTCATAAATAATTAATCTAATAAATATTTGTTGTGAAAACTAGACCATGTTCTTTATTTGTGAGTCTATAACATTGTGACGCAAAATTTTGGTTTCATTTTTTTTATTTTTTCCCACTTACTGATGATGTAATTTATTTTTGTGAATGCATATGATTTCCTATATGTTTGGAATCTTTGTATATTTTTTTAATATTTGTGTATGATATTGACCTACTTGTAAACAAATAAATTCAGATTAATCTCTACGTAACATTCTCCACATATATTTAATTATATATTCTCACGGTGCCATATGATGCTAGGGATGTAAAAAAATGTAGATATACCCATTTCTGATCCGTCACTGTATTCATTTTACATAAAATTTAAAGTATGTATCCATATACATTTTAAAATGGATATCAATATGGATAACTTTGGTACTCATATTTAAAAATTTAAAGTATATGATAACATCTATATTCATATCTATATCTTATCAATTTTCATCCCTATATGATACACAAATAACCAATATTAATGTTTTATGATAATATCAAGTAAATGATCTGGAGCATACAATTCCATTATTCCTATATGATACACAAATAATCAATATTAATGTTTTATGATAATATAAAGTAAATAAACCGGAACATACAATTCCATCGTTCCTATCGCATATTTGAAATATTTATGATTATAATGGCATAAACAATCTTAGAATTCTTTATAATGGTTCCTAATTGGTACTAATTACAAAAGACATGTAATAGAACAACAAAAAATTTGAAATCACGATTCTTATAAATAAAAAAACATGTATATTTCTTAATAAACCTAAAAATTAAAACTAAATAAAACTTACGACAACATATAGCACAAACACGATACAATGAAATATTTTATTATATCGAAATTCTAACTAAATAGAGACAGAGAATCCAAAATCCGAGACGTGTGATGCCGAGCAAAAATTAAGGTACAAAAGAGCAATAAGATTCAATATTGAGAGATGTTGATGATCTGATATAGATATGCCTTGATGCGAGGTATATCACAAGAAATATAATCAAATGTTGAGATATCGAGATGCAAGGGATGTTGAGATGCAAATATGAAGATGCTGATAAGCGAGGAAAAAAACAGAGCACGGCACAATCGTAAGAGGCACTATGAAAATAGTCGAGGTATATTAATGGAAAAATGAGAGGGAAGAGAAATAAATTGGAATAAGGGGGCGGAGAAACAAATTTGTATAATTTTTGTATATTTGTTATATAAAATCCTTTGTGAAATGTGTATAAAATCCTTGTGAATTCTTGTAAATATAGCTAACTCTAATCTATTGAAATACATAAAAATTGAAAAAGTAAAATCCATAAAAATTTGCAAAAGTTCTCTAAAAGTAACCTAAAAAGTTTGAAACAGAAAAATCATCCCATGTAATAAAAATCTTGCATTGCATTAGCAATTTTCAGAATGATATTGATGCCTAAACTAGTTTGGAATAAATTCTGAAGAATGAAGCTTAGTTAAGACCTTAATCCATTTAATTTCAGAGGAATCTTATAGGAATTGGAGTTGAGACTTTTCAAGTCATAATGACTTAATTCTTTGGGTCCATAAGACTATGTTCACATATCATCTTGATTAGTCTAAGTAGAATATTTCATACACACGCATGATTCTTTTAGACAATGACCTAACTTGGACAAGCACCTTGCAGTAGCTCAACACAGATGAGGTGGTGGGGGTAGAATCTTTTGGCAAGAGACGCACATGAATGGAAACATACGCGATGACTTCGAGGGTCCATTGTAACCCAACTTAACCTGGTGGCATGGACGTCTAAAGATATGATGTTGTGGTCGAAATAAAGCTTTGGATCAGGGATGGTCTGCTGGCATAATTTTTTCTAAGATCCTAAAATATGAACAGAAAAAAGATTCTATATCCGTCAGGGCACAAAAAATATCAATGCAATATAAAAAGAGTTTCCACCAAAAAAGAAACCAATACACCAATACATACATGACCACAATGGTCCATGCTTCAGAGAACCTGCATATCTTAGTGGAGACTAGGCTACACTTGCCAGCTTCACTAGGAGATGTGGCTACACTAACCACACTCCAATTCTTTTCTAATTCTTCTATCTTTTCTCCCCTTCGATTGTGGAAACAACAAGTACGTAAACTTAGAAGGAAATACCACACTCCTCGAGGAAAGAGTAGCTAGATTGGGGAATAAGGGTCACCTTGCTAAGAGAAGGATGCTCTTTGTCACTTGAGATGTGAAGAGCTATATATCACTTACACGTTACAAGTAAGATTCATAGTCATCAAAATTTACATATGAGGACTTGTTCTGACATGACTATCAAGGCGAACTAAATAGAGACTTGTGGACTTAAAGGCTATTGAGTCTTAAATTCTACTCCCAATAAGATTCTGCCAAATGAATAATCCAAAGATCTGACCGGGCTCCATACTTTGATTTTATGAATATTAATTTAAAAATCAAAATTATTCTAAGTTCTTTATTTTTTCTTTATTCGTTTTATTTTTAGTCACTTATTCTCAAATAAGTGTTTGTTAAGGTACTAGCAAAGGAAAAGTATAGGAGGGTGATGATCACTAATTCATTATCTTTATTCAGTTAGTTTGGCTTAAATTCCCTTACAAAACACATGTAAATATCATTAATTCTCACTTTTTAATAAATCTCATGTCATCTGCAAATATTATATATTTATCACTATTTTAACCATAAATAAATAAATAAATAAAGGAAAAATAAAGAAACAAGAAGACTGTATATATATAATAAATAGATGCTGATCCTAACCCCGAGAATAGGTCAAGACTTGACATAATCAATAAGGAAAAAAGTAGGAGGAGATATGGTCTTTATTTATAAACATCAAGAATATCAATATTCATATGTACATATTCATCACTATATATAATATATATCTTCTATTATTTTATTCATTATTAAACATCTTTTGATAAAAATATTTTCTTCATGGAACTTGTACATATAAGTTGAAAATAACAAAACTAATTGAAAGAAGAATCATTGTACATAATAAGAGAAACCACACTCTGAAAAGCGAAAATTGTCAGATCAATATCTTCTCCACAAAAATTTAGAATACTCTCAAAATAACCCAAACTCACTTTCTGTGTTTTGAATTATAGACTTTAAAATGAAAGTGGTTTTTATAAAAATTGGAATTAAGATATGAAAGTTGGCTTTTTGGAGTGCTATTGTTTATTTTGTGTATGTTGTATGTACTAGTTATATTCATTTATTTATTTATTTGTATTTTTGAAAATATTGTATTTTGCTTTTTTGTATATATTGTATATTATCTATACAAAATACAAATAAAAATAGCAAAATTAAAATTAAACAAAAATAAAATAAGTATATTTCTACTGTATGCATCATGTACATATATTGTATATAGCCTTATTTAATTAACTTATGAAATTAATACACAAAATTAAAATAAAAATATATTTAAAATCCTTATAGTATTTTATAAATAAAAAATAAAATTATGCAATTATTTGTAAAATTTAACTTAAAATTGATTTGTTGTATATATCGATATTTTTACCTATGAATAAAAGGTTTTATTCATTTTTAACCTATTTAAATAATTTAGTTAAATTACTAAAAATCACCAAAAAAATAAGTTTATTTATTTATTAACATTATTTATTTTGAAAACTTTTTTATTTTAAATTATTTTCTAATTTATTTTGTATTTATTTCATATTTATTTATTGTTTTGTCCTTTAGTGCTTGGAGTCATGTGGGCCTGAGCCTTTGATTGGTCGGACTCGTGTTTGTTGACCCGAATAAACTCTCCCATTTACCCGTCTCGACCTGAATAATAGTGGACCTGCATTCTTCTTCGATTTTCATTGCTCGATCAGTCCTGCCATTCCACCTTAATTCTTCTTCATTTTATTACACCCAAATAAAATCTTGCTGATTTCGGTCTCAATTCGTGCCTGGCATTCATTTTGAAAATCACATGTCACTCATGCTTATAAATATGCCTCATGGGTGCCCTTCTCGATTTGATCCATTTTTGAGAGCTTCCTTTGCTTGAGATCGAGTTCTGGAGAGACTCAAGGTGACATAGAAGCACCTCCACGATCGGGAGAGCATGAGTTCCTTTGAGGAAAGAGATCCGGATTACCACCGAACTTGCTCCAACGAGCTTAGCTTCTCCGACTTTCCACTGTTGAATCGAGGCCATCACACTCCATTTATTCCCGTAGGTAATTGTAGGGTAAATTTATCATATTTTAGCATTTGATTTCACTGATTTTCTGTTCAAATTTTCTTCAATTCTGTAGATTGTAGATCCACCTCTGATTTGTCCGATCGGAGGTCATCCTCTCGATTTTAGGCCACTTCGATCATCGCTTCATCTCCCCTTATCATTTCTCCATTCTTCTTACGCCTTCTGACTACCTGATCCATATCGGATCCAAAATTTCAATCCTGTTCCGATTATCACCAAAAGAGATCGATCCACTCACTCCATTTTATCTGTTTTTGCTTAATAAGACTCGTTGGAGCATCTCCTCTGAGAATAGAATAATTTGTAGGAACCTGGTTGCTGTCCGGAGCTTGGATCGAGGATTAGGAGATTAAGTTTCACCTGCAACGACCTTGAGCTACAGATCCCCGATCAACGGGACCCAGACCTTCTTTTCCTCTCAGATCAATGTGGAGGGTCATCATGTGTCTCCTGAAGTTGTCAGCTGTCAGATCGGAGGCAAATATGAGGAGCAAGAGCAGATTGAGAGCTCATCGGAGGAGATATTCAACACACTTCTTCCAAATTCCTTGAGGGACGTCAGATCAAGATCGTTGCCATATTGCATCTCCATCATTGAATCACACCCAAATTTGGATCATTAGATTATATCTTCATCATCGATGCACAACCACAAGATTTGCACATGAGATGCATGCCCCTTTAGTGGTTTTACATTTCCTGCCCTGCCTTTTATTTTAGTTGTAAATAAATCCTTAGTTGAACATAGGTCTGCTTAAGAATTAGTGAATAATTAGATTTTTCCCTTGTTAGTTTTCATATTTGCTTTTTAATCCTGTTTAAACAGCTTCATGTGCGTTAGTATGCACCTTTTGGTTATGTTGCAATAAATTGACTATTGTTAGTTGTTATTGTTTAGTCCTTGAAAAAAAATAATTACAATTAGGTACATTCCAACGTGACTCACGTGCTCATGCATTTGTATTTCAGGGATTTTTGCATATTTTATCTTAGATTTCTTTTATTTACCATAAGTTTACTGTGTAAGCTTTAAATAATTGCGATTTGGTCCTTCTACAACAAATTAATTAGTTTGCCTCTGATTGTTTTTAATAAATAGCTAAATTGCTCCATAAAATCCATAAATATTAGGATAATCTCCCGCTAACTTGTTTCAATTTTGATAAATTTTGCTTTCAAAATTGATTTATTTTCTTATTTTTAAAATAAAGAACATTTAAAAATTTCTCTATTTATAATATAAAATCATTAAAATTCAAAAAAATGATTTAAAAATTCTAAAAAAAATTCATTATGTGTTTTTTATATACTTCTATCAAATATATTTTTTTGTTAGAAAATTCAATCAAAAAAATCCTAAAATTGAAAAAAAATAAAATTATAAAATCAATATAAATTCATTTAAAAATTAGGAAAAACATGAAAAGGCTCGAATTAAAGTTTGAAAAATTTTCTTCCTATTTAATTTGATTTCCAGTATAATTGAGTTTATTTTATATTTAAGAAAATGAAAAGCAATTGATTAAACTTTTTTTTGTATTTTGTTTCTATTTTTATTCATTTTATAATCCTTAAAAAATCTAAAAAATTCATAAATATCACAAAAATAGTATAAATATTCATAGATCACAATAAAGTTTTTTATTTTGAATTTTCACAATTTTTAACTATTTTTGAGAAATCCAAAAAGATTGTTTTTATTCTTTTATTTTACATTTCTTTTATGTATTTTCTTCTAAAAATTTAAAAGATGAAAATTTGAAAAATTAAGGTCATTAAAAAATTGAAAATAAGAAAAATGTAAAATTTTAAAATTATTTGAAAATATATAAAAAGTATAAAAATAATTAAAATGACAATAAACAACAAAAAAAGAAAAATAACAGAAATAGTTTCCTTGATTAATTTACATTAATTAAATAACCATTGGGTAATGTTGCCTCTTCGAGTTCGATCCTGATAGCTATACATATAAAATAACATCACATTAGTATTTTTGTTTCATTTGTTCTCTGCTAGATAAAATAATTCTTGATTTTGAGAGTTATGGGTTGCAATGACACATACATTGTTCATATCTTTTCTTAATAATATATATCTTTTCTTAATAATATAAAAATCCTCTAATTTTCTGCAAAAATCAATTCTTAATATGAAATTTACTTTGGGTTGATCTGAATGTTAATTCCTAACATAGAATAATTTTAGGGGGATTTAGTGATGTTGAATTTGTGCCATGTGATGAATTAATGAATTCAACCAATAAATGCTAAATGATTGATGGTTATTTGGAACATGGAATGATCGATAAACTTCACTTGTAGATCACTAAATCAGGATCTTAATTATGATTGTATGTATGTTTATGTGTTTTGTCTTGCATTTTCCTTTATTATCATTTTGTTGCATAAAACCTAAGTGCATTGAAAAAATCCATAAAATTCATGGTCCCTATTTTTGTGTTGTATTTTGCATACTTGACCGAGATAGCCCCTTAGAGTAGCTTGACCACACATCTTAGGATCTAATTAGATAAGCTAATTGGTAGTGTCCCTGTATTAGTCCTTGGATTTTTCTGGAGAAATTGAATCGAGCCACTCCTCACGGAGATTCTCATTCGATTTCTGATTAACTCATAATTGACCGTACTGCAACGAGCCGACATGAGATTAGCTGATTGTGCATTCATCAGCTGCCACCAGTGCCACCTGCTGCAACATCTCCTCCTATAGATTCACATGCTATACCTACTACTATTGCGTAAGTCATCTATTGTAACACCTAAACACATGGGCTGGACTCCATAGTTGGTGATGCTTGTGGGTGCAACCTTCTATCTACAACATTTATTGGCCTATTTAAGCATCAAACAATAAATATGTCTTTGAATGTATTGTGATCCTAAAGTGGCTTAACTACATGTAATCTAAAGATTGAGTTTCACACAATTGAGGGATACTACATTGTAATGAAGCAAGATTCATTAGAGGCTATTATGTGAAATAGTTTAACATTCCTTGCCATATCTTTCATGGTCAATTATATAACAACAAATATTGTTCGTTACTTGATCCTTTAATTTCGCAACGAATAAAGTATTTATTGCTATATTCTCAACAATGAATTATATAAGAATGATTATCAGTTAGACTTCTTCTTTTAACCATTGTAATACAAACTTCAATTGATATATAAGGTAGTAAATAAGCCTATGTTATATGAAGCTTTAGCAACAACAATGAAATTCGTTTCTAACAGAAAGAACAAAAAGCTAATTTTTATAATGGAAGAATATTCGTTATAACAGTGAATCCTCAATTACTCAGTTACAGCTGCTGTGCTGACACGGGCTACAGTATAAATGTCATATCAAGAAAAAATATATATTATAACATAAACTACTCATTGTTCCAATCATGTAAGAAGGGCCAATGAAAAGTAGCTGTTTTATGTTTTGGACGAGAGCGTCTGCGGAGTCGGATCATTTCACAGTCCATTGAAAAACAAGAGTAACAAGTTGGTGTAATCTTTGATATACATAATTGCAGCAAGTGGACACTGTCGTGTTTGGGTAGATCTGATCCCAAATCTATCTGCCTGCATTCCATAAGTACAGCCTCTGTTTACGAACAATAGACTATTACTATTAACCTTAGAATTACTATACTGTGCGTGATCCACATGTGAGCCTAAGGTCAATCGACCCATTGGCTCATGACAGTGCAATGGGGAGAGTACTATGTGGAAGAGATGGGAATCAACTTTGATTTAATTCCAACCATTAGTTTCACTGAAGGTTAGCTCAAGATTACTGCTCAATACTTAACAGATTAAGCTCGCTACTGTTGCTTCCAGAAAGAAAAACAAGAGATTTTATCCACTGTAAATAGCTCAACAGTAGATTAACCCGTCAATTCGATGATTATTTTGAGTGCTGCCATTATAAATTCCATTGTTAATATTCATTGCAAAATTTTTGTTTGATTGGTTAGAGAGACAAGCAAGGGGACATACTGAATGATGTAATAAATGGATATTACCCCACATCCAAACAAGTGACCATACTTTTACAAAGGGTGGTCGATCATGTCAACCCTATAAGGTCAAAATATGCTATTTAGAAATAATTCCTACTGATTATCAAGCACTAATGATTGATATTCCATTATAGCGTGGATATTCCATTGTTTGATTGAAAGGTGATGTTTATTTTGGCCTGTCAAATAGTGAGTCTATCCTGGTACTTTTATAAAAAAAGAAAAAGATCAAATTCAGTACCATTAGATTTGGTGAAGACCAATATCAGAAAATAACTCCCTGTTTTAGTACAGATATAAAGGAATTAATAAAGCAATTATTACTTGAGAAAATCACATCCCCTTCACCCTTCTGCCTGCCAAAAAAAATCATCAAACCTATGGTTAAAATGGTTTATAGGTATATCTGATTTTCAGTGAACAAAAAAAAAACAGAACTTACGTAATACCTCAGCCCAACCATTGTTTCATGTTGGAAGCTCACAAAGTATGAAAGTGCAGTATGAGAACGGGGGGATTACTATTTGACAAGTTGAGCTTAAGCACTTTGGGTCGTCAACGGGTCCATTTCGGCTTGAGCTTAAGCATTTTCAGGGTCAGTTTCCTCAATGAGGGTGAGAGAACCTAAGCTTGTGATGTTACAATTTATGTACGAACCCCCATTTGGTGCAGAAAAAAGCCGTATCATCAGACATTCTCATGCATCTCTCATTCCAAATAAATAACAAAATTGATGTCATTTTGGATTTCAGCTGCCAATAAGAAGTATCTGTGGACAACCTTTCACGGGCATAATTTTTTTGGGAATTGTTTGGGTAAAGAAACCTTTAAATTGACTTCATTTTGGATCCATTGTCTAACGATAAATGTTCGAATATCATATCAGCAATTTGTTTTTTTCTGAAAAAGACCGCTGTAGATGAAGAGCTCCTGATCCCCTGCGTGTCAATTTTTCGATGGCTGTTGGCATAAGGATCTACTTCTGGTTGATTGGGGTCTTGGTTTAGACTTATCTGATGACGTTGACGAAATTCCTCTATTTGTGCCAGACGTCTGTGTAGGCCCCTGCCCTTGTTCTGTTTTGGCTTTTGTGCTTGGCTTTCGAAACTCTCTCTATGTTGAATGAAATGTGCGGATCGTTTTTTTTAATGCTTTCTTTAACCAATTGAACGTTGCAGTAAAATTGCAAATTTTTTTGCGTGCCAGTAAATAGCTGCTTACATCCACGTTTCTTGAAAGAGCTTCCAGAGCTGTCAGATAACGCGATTTCGGGGAGTCTGGCGTTCATCCACTTGGATCTTCCAGATCTGTAGACGAACTCAACCAGTCCCATTCCACTTCTTTTTCATAATTGCAGTGATATATTTTCTAGCTTGGGTCCCTCTTAATGCTTCTGGTTACAATGGGCCGTTGAAATTTGGTGAAGCAATGATATATAACAAAAGACGACGAAGTTTGTCTTGTTCTATGCCATTAACTTCCAGAAATTCTGAGATCAGTTGCAAATCATACTGGCAAGAAATGATGAGGAGATTAGAACTGTGACAGGACTCTCCCTTTCCAACCATTCGGCTCGCATTTGATTTTGTTTAGAATCAGATCACTCATTTCTTCTCGTTCTATGCTGTCTGAAATCGGGCAGCATCAAGTATATATACATCCTCCTCTCTTAGGGTTCTTGATGCTTATCGCAGTATAATTGGGTGTCCCTTTGGTAAAAAAATTTTCGATTTCTGACAAATCATGTCATCCAAACATGCATGTAAACTTGGTCCCCTCAATACGTATACCCCATCTTCTTAAATTCCGCAGTAATCATCACCGTCCTTATCGCTACAAATGAAATGTGCATCTGCACAGAAAGCTGTCTACCCTTTTTCACGTCCAAACTGATCAAGGACTCCGACTCCATCATATGTTCGAACCCTATCTCCTCCTCAGTTGAAGTAAACTGAAGCTTTTCAATTACTTCGATCGAGCTGTCCCCAACTACCACCATGTCCTCGTTATATATCATGCATATGTGGCTCCTCTTCGTTGTCTATATAAGCCCATGTGATATAGCCGAGCGCCACCTTCAAATTTATCTCCCGAGAGTTGAAGGAGAGCATGGATTTGAAGGGTGTCGTGGTTGTCGCTCTGGTGGTGATCGTCGGAGCACATCCGATGGCTGCGTCTGCCGTAAATCTAGGCTGGGTGAAGGGGAAGGTACCTGCGGTATTCACGTTCGGAGACTCGATCATGGACACCGGGAACAACAATGTGCTCCCCACCATTGTCAAATGCAACTTCCCGCCTTATGGGAAGGACTTCACCGATCATCGTCCTACCGGGAGGTTCAGCAATGGCATTGTCCCCTCGGACCTCATCGGTAATCTTCTTCTATATATGATATCAGTTAATGATATAGCGATAAATATGATATCATCACTAATTTTAAGCATAAAAAGGTACTTTGCAAAGAATAATATTATCATTATATATTAAAAACGAATGATTAATTTACTCGCGGTCACAGAATGTTGCTACGGAAACTTATGGCTACGATAATTCCATGGCCACTAATTTCTCATAGCTACAATCCGTGACCAAAGTCTCCATACAAGAGTTGTGGCCACGACAAGTTTTGTGATCACTTGTAGTGACCACGACATATTCGTGGTTAGAGAACTCTCGCAACGAGACTTGTAACTACGGCTACTGACCATGACGTGTTGTGGACAGAGTCCAATTCTATGACCACAATCCCATATCCGTGAACATATTTCTTTAGTCACAACTTATTTTCCTTGTAATCTGCCATCTAAATTGTACGTTTGTGCTGCCATTATGAAGTTTAAAGGCACACTGCCAATTACATCCTTTTGTCTCCGTGGACACAATAATGGCATATTTGAGTAGTTGCTGTCTCTGATCCTGACAGTTCGAACTGAAAAATTTTTCTACGGAAGAGTAAATTAATTTGCTCGTACGTGTATTTTTGCCTAGTTCACACTTGGATATAATTTCTGAGTTTCATCAATCCGATTAACAAATTTTTTTCGATCTAATTATCTGATCGGATCAATCACGATAGTTCAAGATGACTGTTTCCATTTTCTCTCGATAATAACACGTCGTATTGTTTCATGACTACAGTACCAAATTAAATTAAGACAATAATGATAAAAGCAATTATAAACGAATGCTATTGCATTTTACAGTCTTCGATACCGTTCGTCGTCTTCAGACCTGTTAAGCCATCAATGAAAGCAAATTTTTTTGCTTTTTGACGTGAATTTACAAACGGGCAGATAAAGAATCGTCAGCAGAAGTTTGTTCTTTACAGTCATGTAGTAATGCATGAAAATCTAGCAAACGAAGTCCTGATGTTCAATGCTTCTCCTGCGAAACAGTAGCTAGCGTCAATTGGAAAATTTTATTATTTGCGAGAAATAATAACATTTATTGTGACTAATATGTAGAATAAAATGTTGCAGCCTCGGCAATTGGGGTGAAGGATCTCTTGCCACCTTACCTGACCACAACACAAAATGAGGAGCTCCTCACCGGAGTTTGCTTCGCTTCTGGAGGCTCTGGATATGATCCCATATCTGACAGATTATCCGTATAAATATCCATTTTCCTTCTTTATTTTTTAGCATCCCAATGTTTAATAAAAGCGCGATCGGTGTCATCTTTCCATACCAGACGTCATGGTAGCATTGTCAACTTGTTAAATTTCAAACTTATGCGTCCACTGTCTGTCAGAGAACGTATATTATATTTTTCCGGAGACAATAATCTTTATAAGTCGATTTTGATGTGAATCAGCACTTAAATAGGCCGCTAATTACCTCACACGAAATTCGTAATTTAAATTCTAATTCATCGATGCATTGCACATACCTTGATATAATCATAGGGCGTTTTGACGATGACGGATCAACTGAATCTATTCAAAGAGTACAAGACGAAATTGGCATCGATCGCAGGCGAGGATCGAGCGAACTGGATCATATCGAATGGCGTATACATTTTATGCGAAGGCAGCAATGACGTGATGAACTACTTCACCTCACCTATCATAAGGGCTCGGTATAACATTTCGACGTACGCAGGCTTGCTCCTCAACTCCGCTTCCAGTTTCATTCAGGTATCTTTTTCCCAGAATAAATGTGGATTACCTTTGATTTGAGTTGGATGACCTGCTGATGGAACGCTAAAGTGTTTTTTGTGTGTATTAGGACAAAATTGGATTCACAATTATATGAATTGCCTGATGATTTTATAGATTTGGAAGGAGTGTATGGTTAGAATGACCTTTATTTTACGTGTATTTAAATTCTGGATATTGGAGTAAGATTAGTGTTTTCTCAAAATATGATTACATGGCATCAAACAGCCAGAAAAGTGAATCTACTGCTGTGTTCATCTCAGTGATCCGAATGATGGTAATCAGATTCTCACGAAACAACGTCGGTCGATGAAAACAGTTGGAGCTGCAGATCCAAACCTCGCAATCGTCTAATTTTTCCGGCATTAATTAACGCTTTACCTTCCGCCTGACATCTTCTTTTATTGCTTGCTTCACTCGTGTTCGTGGGCAAGTGGTGTTCCTCTTGTTTGCTCACATTTATTTGTCTCATGCATTTAATACCGTAAATATTGGGGCGATACGATGGAAATATATTCGTTTTTTTTGACAGTTTAGATCGTCTTTCTTTCCAATATACAATAAACGCAGCTGCTACTATTAAGGGGCTCTGTATATATATGGTCTTCCTCGGACATCGTTTATTGAGCTCAGACAAAGCTTTCAGCAGACTACATTTCCATCTCCATTCCAACCAAAAGGGCCCGTTTGGTAGGAGAATAAGCAAGAATAAGGTTGGAGAATAAGGGGAATAAGGATCTATTCTCCGTTCGGCTGGAGGATAGGAATAAGAAGAATAAGGTGAAATAAAGGTAGGTAAGGTGTGATAAAGATATGAATAAGAGTGAAATAAGATGGAATAATGGGGAATAGTTGTACCACTGGTAACCGTGTCGGGAGGAGAATTGACCCCTTATTCCAAGGCCTATTCTTCTACCAAACAGGCCCATGATCATGAGCGCAGAGGATCTGCTCTGCAGCGTAGGGGATCCGTTGGATGAGGAATGGACGCTCCAGATAGGGGGCCCAGGGGGATCCGTTAGATGGGGAATAGATGCTCTAGATAGGGGGCCCAGGTGTGTCCATCCCCATCCCCTGTGCTACAGCAGGGGTCCTCTGCAGCAGACGATCTACCCCTTCTCAAATGATCATATCCCAGTCAAGACTCAAGATTATTCCATTTAATTTTATTCATGATTTGTAGCCGGTGCTATTTTAGGTTTATTTAGAATATACAATCACTTGTTTGCGAATTTCTTTAATTACATCGAGAAGGTAGAAAACTAATTTTATTTTAGTAAATGGCGTTGACAAACTATTTCGAATTATTCCAAAGCATTTACTTTATCAAGTGTGAAAATATCATCTGATAGTTTATTTTTACCCATGAAATGTATAATGATGTCAAATAATTTGGTATTTTCTTATACGACGACTGCCGCCACCTAACATATGCAATAAAATCTTTCTAAATAAATAAAAATTAATCGCACAATATTCATCGTAATATTGAAATAGGAGACAAGGGGAAACAAGTTGCACCACTAGTTTTTTTTGAAGTTTGAAATATGATCCCAAAATATGTGCATTTTACATCGTATGAGATGTATTAGGTTTATATGGATTTTGGCATTTATGTTTGTATCCGTCTATTTTTAAAGTAGACGTGAATATGGACATCCCTTTAACATTCTCGAGTATTCGTATTCGTATATCATTATTTATATAAAAATATGGATATAAATTTATTTATAATTACATCTTTATCAACAATTGCTGATATAATTATCATTAAATGAATATATTTACTATAATGCGTAAACCATCTAAAAATATAGTTAAATTAATTTATTAAGTAGGGTTTAATGCGGCTACCCCTTAGGGGAGCTAACTTGGCTCCCCACCCTCATTTTCCCATTTTTGTATATTTTTTGGAATTTTTTTCCATGAATATTCATCATTGTATCCTTATATTGTGCTATTCAAGTTTCGTGTGAAACAAAGTCTCTTACGACTTCCATCCAGACAATCATTTTTTAATGGTAACAGAATTGTTAAAATGACTCCGTCTGGATGGAGGACGTAGGAGTCTCTGTTTCGCACGAAATTTGAATAACATAATATAGAGATATAATGATGAATATTTACAGAAGAAATTTCTAAAAAATGAAGTGAGCGGGCCAAGTTATCACCCCATCAAGGAGCAACCTCATTTTACTCTATTAAGTATTTGAGTTATAATTCACATTCGCAGTTTTATATTTGTATTAGTTTTTTTACGACACGGTAACTATTTTTTTCGCATTCGTCCGTATGGGTGTTCATACTAAATGAACCAGGATATGATTTTACCATTTGTATCCGTATCCGACCAGGATATGCACTAGCTTCTTATATTATGCATAAAATCTTTGACTTCAGTACTTCAAGATCCAAAATTTCAACACTTTGATATATCATTCACAGGAGTTATACCAATCAGGAGCCAGGAGGATAGGAGTCATCGGGCTGCCGCCGCTCGGCTGCGTCCCATCTCAACGGACGCTAGCCGGGGGTACCCAGAGAGACTGCGTCGCGACGCACAACCAGGCAGCGGTCGATTACAACACGAGGCTATCGCAGATGGTCAATCAGCTAGCGGGCAAGCTCCATGGTGCGAAGATCCTCTACCACGACATATTCACTCCATTTTTCGACATCGTTCGCCGACCGTCAGCCTACGGTAACGCGCAATTCTCGACATCCTTGCTAGATCATATTGAACCCAAATAACTCGGTGCATTTGAACGATGATCAGGTTTTGCTGAGGCAACGAAGGGGTGCTGCGGGACGGGGACGCTGGAGTCGTCGATACTGTGCAACAGCATGACATCGTCCACATGCAGCAGTGTTGGAGACTACTTGTTTTGGGACAGTGTTCACCCAACTCAGAAGGCCTATGAGATCATCGTTGCCAATATCGTTAACAAGGACTTCCGTCTCTACCTCTGATCGGAGACTACTTAGTCAACGTGCCCTAAGCAATAAGCGCCGAGGAGCTTTTTCTGGCGTATATGTGTGCATCCATTTTTTTTCGTGTTTCTTGTTTCTGTTTCATATAGTTGTTGATTAGGAAATTAATTCTTCGAGGATTCGATAACGGTTTGTGATATTTCTCGAATCTGTTCAGGTGTGTTTAGAGCATGCGATTTCTGTATGGTGACATATTTTCAGGGATATTGTTATTAATCTAATCTTTTTTTGGTTTTTATAAGATGAGCAGACACAACACTACAAGGAAAAAGGGTACTAGTGACATATTTGTGATGAGGGAAACATATAATGACAAAAAAACTGTCACCACAGTCCTTTTAGAGAGAAAATTATAAAACTACCCTGAAACTATGAAGCTTAAAATTGAACAAGTTAGATTGCTCGTGGAACCAACTTGAACTTTGAAAATATATAATATTGTAACCACAAATAATTAACCTCTTAAAAACATAGCATGTGCTACAAATTCTTTTTAATGTACTGTAGGTTTCTTATTAATAATGTAGAAAAAACCCACTTCTACATTATTTTAATGAACAAGCGGTACTAGAAATTAACGTACATGTACCTCTTGAGCATGTAAGATACTAGAAATGTAAGATACTAGAAATAAGGGATTTTTACCCGGCAGACCCTGTAATCTTTTGCAATTACCGCTACGACCTTCGAAACATCCTAATTCCTCCCCCGACCTCGTAAACTTGGTCCGTCTTACCCAACAAACCCTGCCGTCAATTTTAACTATATTTGAGTCAATTACTTGGGTTAGTCTTGAGTTAACCTAACCATTTTACAACCAAAACAATTAAAAAATAGGAAAAGAACCAAAATAATAAAAAATAAGAAAAGAATCCTTCAAGCTAGAACCATCTGCTACAGCGACGCGGGGGGTGTTCCCCAGCTCCAAGGGTGCAGCGGCGGGAGCAGCGGCTGCCGGGGAGGGGGGGTCCATCTCGAAGGATGCAGCGACGCGAGGGGTGTTCCCCAGCTCCAAGGGTGCAGCGGCTGCCGGGGGGTCCATCTCCAAGGGTGTAGCGGCACAGGGGGGGCATCTCCAAAGGTGCAGCGGCGCATGCGGGGGGGAAGGGGAGCAGCGGCTGCCGTCCAAGGGTGCAACGGCGCTGGGGGGAGACATCTCCAAGGGTGCAGTGACGCGCGCGGGGGAGAGGGCGAGCAGCAGCTGCCGCGGGGGGGGGGGGGCATCTCCAAGGGTGCAGCGGCACGTGCGGGGTAGAGGGGGACCAGCGGCTGCCGTCCAAGGGTATTCCCCGTCGTGAAGAAGGGGTTTTTGAGCAGTCGAGACCTCATCGAAATATAGAACAAGTATTTATATGTGGCTGCAGGGGATTCAAGCTTCCATCTTGGATGGGAGATGGATGTTTCACTAAACTGAAGGAAATTCACTTTTACGAGATGAATTGCTGCACATCGTTATCACCCATCGACCAACTACCTGCTTTGGTCAAGCTTGCACTATACAATATGGATAGCTTGCAAGAATTGGTTCTAGGCCGAAGTATTGAACCTGTTGATATTAACATTATGAATCTAACAAAAGAGAAACAATTATCCTTCCCAAAGCTCTGGCGGCTTGAGATTTGGAACTGCAACAGCTTAGAGTTACTTCAGCTTTACAAGTTCCCTTCTCTGGAGCAAGTCGAGGTTAATGAATGTTCGAATTTTGAGCAGATGGAGCCTCCCTATGACATCCCACGTCCCCTGGAAGAGATTACGATATATAAATGTCCCAAGTTTCATTTCACGCTGGATCCTCACTCTCCGCAACCATCATGGAAGCTCAGTATATATTAGATGACGTGGCAACTTCATTGGAAGAAGATTAATGTTCTCCAGTTGCTCTGTGGAGTTCGGATAACTTCTTTGCCAAATGATATTCCTCTTTCAAGGGTGCAACGGCGGCGCATGCGGGGGGGGGGGGGGGGGGGAGGGAGCAGCGGCTGCCGTCCAAGGGTGCAACGGCGCTGGGGGGAGACATCTCCAAGGGTGCAGTGGCGCGTGCGGGGGAGAGGGCGAGCAGCGGCTGCCGCGCGGGGGGGGGGGGCATCTCCAAGGTTGCAGCGGTGCGTGCGGGGGAGAGGGGGAGCAGCGGCTGCCGTCCAAGGGTGCAGCGGCGCGAGGGGGGGGGAGACATCTCCAAGGGTGCTGTGGCGCGCGCGGGGGAGCAGCGACTATCGCGGGGGGGGGGGGGGGGTGGGCATCTCCAAGGGTGCAGCGGCGCGGGGGAGAGGGGGAGCAGCTGGCGGGGTTCGACCTGGGGCATCACCTGAGAGGGGGAGCAGCGATAGCCTGGGGGGTGGGGGAGCGGATTCCAGGGATCGACTCCACTCGGATGATGGAATGGCACTAAATGTAAATTTGATAAACAAAATGAGTAAAATATAAAACAACATAACGGAAACGGGTTAAGTTTAACGGATAAATAAACGTGAGTTAACCACAGGGTCTGTAGGGTAAGGGTTAACAAGTTTACGTGGTCGAGGGAGGAATTAGGATGTTTCGAAGGTCGTAGCGGTAATTGCAAAAGATTACAGGGTCTGCCGGGTAAAAATCCATAGAAATAATTCCCTCACAAAGAATCGGCACCTCTTGATCAACAATAGTGCACGCGACATAAAAAATTAGAACTCTTTAAAAAATGATATAAAATGACATCCCACTCGTCATTTGCCCTTTCCAGTCGTCCCTTGCCCTTCCTCTCTCTACTCCCGAAAAACCCTAGAACCTCGTAACATCTGCAACGGCGGGACTCGGTAGCGGACGGCGAGGTGGAGGCGGAGCTCGAGGTCGAGGCGGAATGAGGAGTAGTGGTGGAGGTGGAGGCCGAGATGGAGGCGGAGCTCGAGGTCGAGGCGGAATGCGGAGTAGTGGTGGATGTGGAGGTTGAGATGGAGCCGGAGATCGAGGTGAAGGTGGAGGGCAAGTGGAAGACAACTGGAGAGGTAGAGGCGGCGAGCGAGATGGAGTTGAAGGTCCATGTGGACGGCGAGATGGAGGTCGAAATAGAGCAGCGGGTCTAGTTGAAGACGGATGGCGAGGTGGAACTGGAGGTCGAGATGGATGCAGAGAGAGATGTGGATCCAGTGGTCGAGGAGAAGGCAGAGAGCAAGTTGGAGTCAGAGGTCGGGACATATGACGAGCTGGATTTGGAGGGCGAGATGGATTTGGAGGTTGAGGTGGTGCCAGAGGTCAATTTGGAGGTGGTGGGCGAGGTGGAGCTAGAGTTCAAGGTGGAGGAAACTGGCAAGGGGTGAGGGTAGGCTATGATCAATGGTCTGAGGTTGATGGTGATATACAATGGACAGGTCGTGAGGGCTATGGATTGTGGATGGGTCACGACGACGATGACAGATGGGCACGGGTTGCATGTGATGGTAGACTTGAAGAGTGGAGGGGAGGGGCGGTGGTGGATGGCGGTCATCCATCTGTCGAGGTCGAACGACAGGGTGTGGGGATGCTGGGAGATGGGGGGAACACAAGGACTATGGATTATGAGAGAGGAGAAAGTTGGAAGGCAAGGGTGTTGGTAGAGGGTGGTGACTGTTGGGATGAGTATGGCCAGCAAAACACAACTTGTATGGGAGGTGGGTTGAGCAATAGGGCACTGGGTGATTGTAGAGATGGATGTCAGTGGACGACGGTGTGTGCGGAGAGGCCGATGGAATGAAAGTCAAGGCTATGGAAATGTGGGAGGGTGTAGCTCTGTGGCAGTAGGCGGTGTAAGAGGATATGAGCAGATACCAAGCATGGAGACGGAGAGCAACAATCAATGTATGGAAGATGCACAAGGCGGACAATCTGGCAAACACACAGATAATGATTGGAGGGCAGAACATGAAGATGTTGGGTAAAATTTCGCGTTCTAATTTTATAATCCACAAACCCATGCAATATATTTTCTTCTGCGAGTAAATTTACTTATGATCTATATAGAGTGTGATTCTCCTGTTAACAACAAGTCCAGGACCTTTTAGGGAGCTTGGGTTGCATTGTTATGTTTCATTATTCATTGGCGAGAACAACAGGAATCCGGAGTATGTATTTGCAGGCCGACTTGGTATTTACTTTCATGATGTTGCTCTTTTGGTAAATATTTTCAGGATTGCTTACATAGATCAGTGCAAGAGTCATCGTAACCAAGTTTCTCAAGAAACTCTTGTCCACAAGCTAGTTGACCTATGGCTGGCTTTAATAAGCGTAGATATCATCTCTGTTTGTAACTCGTTAGCAACTGTCTTTTCTAATTACTTTAAAAAATGTCTTATACTTTCTTTTCTCATCAATACTTATATCTAGGTTAATTCCAATCAACATCGAGATAGAGAAAGTGGGATAAGCTTCTCTTTTGTTTTGTTGGTCCACTACTTTTACTGTTGTATTTCCTGGCTGCTTAGTTTCGGGATACTGTTGTATTCACATCAGTCCATATCTGGATAATGGTGTTATTACTGTCTTTCAGTCGACATAATTGTCTTCTGCGGTGATGCGCATAATTGGACAATCCCATTTCCTCGTGATGCTTCATCTCCAACTTTATCTTCTCCTGCATGTGTAAAGCCTCCACTTTGGAGTTTTGAATATGATAGTAGTTGTCATTCCATTTCATTTTTCAGTGCATGCTTGTTATATCTTTTGGTTGTGTTCAAACCTGTACCTCTTTTTCCCTTTTCCAAACTGGGACAACTTCAAGTGAAAGGTGTTCAATTCTTAGAAATCTGAGATTTCAAAGTGAATCTCGCATATTGAAATGTACTTATGACATCAATTTTCTAAGCTTACTGTTTGAGATTTGTGGGTAAGACATCAATTGTTAGGTGAAAGAAATGGGGTCGTGGTTCTAAAAGTTTATTTATAAAGATATGGATCTATATAGGATCTGATTCATAGATTGATGAATGCAATGAACATTTAGTGGAAGGAAGATGTTGATTGCCTTCTCAAGATGGTTTGTTGTAGATGTATGCAGGCAGATCGGTTATTACTATCAGCTTCATTCCTGTTTCTACCAGAATGTTGAACTTTTTAGGGGCCTGTGGATTTCAGATAGTTAAGTATATAATTACTTGCTTATATTTTTCTTGAAAGGAAATGCAGAGTTATTGGGAGGTGCCCGATTTGGGACGGGTAGTCGCTAAGATAGTTATGCGATACTACTGTCATGCAATTCTTGTGGAATGATAGGACCTCCTGCAGCTAAGACGATCACAGTTTATTTGGTTTAAAAATAGAATGGGATTTGCACAGGGCTCTATAATCGTTCCATAAAATTTGTGAATACATGTGGTACCTATGGAAACGTTTTGTTGAAGTAAATACAGATCCAATTTGAGACTGTTGCTATTTGTTTTAATGCTGGTGGGGAATCTTTATATTAAGTCTGGGATCAGTATTGATGGATAAGTTTATAGTTTGGACTTTGATTTTACGGTTGCATAATGGAAGTGATGCATGAATTTTTCATGCCTGCAGGAGTGAAGTTTTATTTGGGTGCCATTCCCTGATTATTGGATCCTACTGAACTGATAGCAGTTTGTATTTTCTTGTAGCAAGTAGTACCATGACTGCAAGATTATTGTTTTTAAAAATACGCCTTGAGGTGCTGAGGCATGCGCCTTGAGGCTATAGCCTCATGCAACCTCAGTGAGCCTTGCACCTCGTGGTGTTGCCTCATGTATGGGCTGATTCTTTTTCTATAATACTTTCTACTTTTTTTGTGATTGTGAGCTTTTCATCTTTCGTAGACAAGTATTTTCAAGTCCTTAAGCTCATGATTCACATATTAGGGATATCAATATTGTTTGTTATAAATTCAAAACCTGGAGATAAACCAACGCTTTTTTAAAATATTTAGGGATTTTTACCCGGCAGGCCCTATAATCTTTGTCAATTACCTCTACGACCTTTGAAACATCGTAATTCCTTCCTCAGCCCTGTAAACTTACTAACTCTTACCGTATAGACCCTGTGGTTAACTCCCATCCATTTGACTGTTAAAACTAACCGGATTCCGTGAATTTCATTTCCACAATGCTCGTTTTGTTTCTCAAAATTACAAAAATGCCATCTCTTCTCCCTTACTCCTCCAGGACTCCTCCACGACATCCACTCCTCCCTTCACCTGACCTCCTCTCCGCTTGTCCTCCCCTCCCCTGACCTCCTCATCACCTCCACACGAGGGACTCCATCCACTCGGACAATCAAAATAGACTCTCAAACCATGTGGGATGGGAAAGCCCGCCTTTGTCAGGAGGGAGCAATCGTCGGGCATTCGACGGAATAAGAAAGCTCAAGCTCCGGGTTTATGCCATCGTTGGAAGGGCGTGACTACAGGGGGTTCCCACCCGAGCACCCGTGGGCAGCATAACATGGATTTGATGAGAACGTCTGTCAGGAGCAACCCAAAATCCAGCTGGTCGTCCGGGCTCGATAGCCGTTGGCCAACCTGCATAGACTCCGCACTACTTCCTGCACTGTGGATCGGACATCTGCCCGGCATTCACATTCTCGCAGGCGGGAAACTATTGCGATAACAGCAGGTGCGTGAGCTGCTCCCACTGCTTCCACCGCATTAGCCAGGTGTTTCCACGCAGATCCCGGTCCCCGTCCTCGCCACTGGTCTGTGTCTTACGATTCCCAGGCAGATACGATTCCCAAAAAGGGATACGATTAGGGATGACATCCAGACGAAGAAACGCTGGCGAGCCTCACCAGCATCCCGAGCTCGTGTCCCTCACTGGTTCGGGGAGGGCGGATTTGAGGCAGCCGGCCTCGTGACCCTCACAAACATCGTGTTGGGGTTCGCAGTGGAAGAGCCCGGATTCCTGATCCTCGAGATGGTGAAGATGGTGAAGATGGTGTCGATGGAGGAGATCGGGTGTTCCTCGAGATCCATGCCTTCATCCTCAACATATTTCATCATGTGCTTAGAGAAGAAGAGGAAGAAGATATCCACCATTCGATTTCCATTGGTTAGATTAACTCAAGGCTAACCCAAGCAATTGACTCAAATAAAGTTAAAACTGACGGCAGGGTCTGTGGAGTAAGACGGAGCAAGTTTACATGGTCGGGGGAGGAATTGCGATGTTTCAAAGGTCGTAGAGGTAATTGACAAAGATTATAGGGTCTGCTGGGTAAAAATCCCAAATATTTATTGCCATAGGACAATTTTGTTGCCATGTCAATATTATATGAATTCTATATATTGATATGCAAGCTCCAGAAGAGAATTTTTGCAAGTATTCTGATTTTACTGCTTTTGTTTCCTGTTAGTGTATCTTGTCTTTGTAGATTATACAATGATGGCGTAAGGATTGTGAATGTACTTTCATTGTATTAATAGGAAGTTGAAGGAATTTTTCCTGGATATTATTGTTTGTGTTATTGATTATTTAGTACAAATACAAGAGGAGATATCTATTAATGAATATTTTGTTACTAATTGCATGCATGCCTAATTGATTCAATTGGATTTTTATTTTTGTATACGAAGTACAAGGAATATGGTTGGTTGGAGCAAAATGGCAGTAGGTGAGCGGATGGAAAACTTGCATACTGGGGGTCATGATCGAAGGGCTGAGCATGAAGCCAGTGGGTAAGAAATACACATTCTATTATGGTCAAGTTTTCTCTAGGATGTACTTTTTACCCTCACAAAAGCTTGTTCTATTTGAGTCAAAGTAGTTTAGGATCATTAGTTAATTCTCAATGCTCTTTATTTGAACTTAAAATCTCCTTTTCATGGTGACATATATTGTCACCTTATTTAATGGTGACATATATTTGAACTTAGAAATTTAATTAAGGTGACAATATATGCCACATTATTTTATAGTTAACTAGTTAATAAGGCTAAAATACTATTTACATATAAAATTGCACAAAACTAATCACATTGTGCGTCCCTTCTACACCGGGTGTGTGTGTGTGGCCCTGCACAATGGGTGGTGTGTGCAACACATTGGAAGATTTCATCGCTTCCTAGTGTGTTATATTTTCTTTATTTTTGCACAAATCTATTAGACTCACTTTGTGATAAGATATCCCAGTCCACTAATCGTGGATTTTAATGTATACATGTGGAGGATCGTTTTTTTCAGGTACATTCCCCTAAATGATCATATCAAACACTATATTTAGGCACAATTTTAAGGTCACATATCTCCATATCTCCTTGTAAACCAGTTAAATCTACGTAATTGCCCGATTACTATAGATGATTAAATATTTTACGAACAACTCATAGCTCCTAGAGATTATTGTAAAGGTAACACAAGAAGAGGAGATCATCACATTATTGTAAAGGTACCTCCTAGGGCCTGTTTGGTTGCAGGGTTTGGCAGGGTTGGCCCAATCCTGGTTACTATTTACAAGGGTACTTCCTCCTCACAGATTACTATTCACCCATCCCAACCTAACCCAGTCCAACCCAGCAACCAAACAGGCCCCTAGAGATTTGTATGACATGCCTATTGATGCTATATATGGTATTGGCACAATGCATCCTAATGTAATAACCGTTGATGAAGAAATAAACACTTGGATGAGATCTGATATACCAGGCGAATGCGTTGTCCACGTTTTACCTGATGAATGTGGTAAAATTTCTCTCATTACTTGTAATTCAGATACACCATTTTCATTACTCGTTGTTATTTACTATTTCTCTCGTTACTCATTGTTATTTACTACTTCATCTGGGCCATATTCAAATGTTTAGCATAAAGATTTGGTTGCAATTGATTTTATGCAAACAATGTTTATATGTTTAACCTTGTATTTTTTCAAAAGTGCAATCAATCATCTATTATCCTTGTGATTGTCAATCCTCATGGAAGATATTTATATATTTTTTATGTTATTTATTTCATTGTTTCTTATGATTATATTCTTTTAAAATATAGAACAATGAATATATCAAAGAAGTTGTCTGAATCTAAGAGAGGGCGCGCTTGCTCTGTAAATAATGAAGAAGCAACACATGAAACTAATACTGATGGATTAGAGGATGATGATGATGTGCGCAGTGATTCTGTTCAAGTTAAGAAAAAAGGACGGGGGTTTAATACATTAGAATTTTTTACACATAATGGAGATGACCACCATGAACTTGAATGTAATAAGTACGGTCAGGTAATAGGAAAGAATGCGCCAAAATTACGTGCTGCATGTGCATACTATGCACGTTGTTCGTGGTTATTTCCTATTGACAAGAAATGGAAGGAGATGCCGAAAAATGCTTGGATGGACACTTGGGTTTTGTTAAAGGTAATTCTTTGTTATCTGATATCTATTTTTATATCTTGCCTTCTAGTATTAATTTTAAGCTAGAATTTCTTTTGTAGGGTGACTTTAAATTGGACGGGCATTCAAATGCATTTAACTTTGTCTTCGAGCTTGTCCATGCTCGTTGCAAGACTTGGAAGAACAAAGTGAAATCGATATGGATGAATAATAAAGCTAATCCTGCACTTTTAAAAGAGAGGCTTTCACAAGATCCTCACATTGATGAATTGCAATTTGCAAATGCGGTGAGAATGGAATACAGCTGACTCTAAGGTATTTTAAATATGAAAATCACTTGTTATATGCTACTAGTCATACTGATGAGTAAGAATTAATCTGGTTAATATTAGTGAATAGACAGTGTGGATTTTTTTCCTGATTTCAGAGAATTCGTTGCTATACTACTCCTACACGGATCGGTGGTAGATACAAGTATTTATTTTCACAACTGACCAACTTTTTTTGATAAGTGTACGATGCCAAGAAAGCAAAAAGGTCGGACATGTACTGTTAGTTTAACATGAGGAGCAAGAAAAGATAATCCGAATTATTCTCATTCCTGCAATTGTTATTTCTCCTTCCTTGCATCCACAACTATCTTCATAGTTATTTCCTACTACACGTTAACTACCCCCTGTTCTAACTTCCCAGAACAAACAAGGAACACCTCTATCACATCAACAGGATAAGATCAAGGATGGGGAATTTAATAAACTCTTATTCCAAAGAGAATAGGGAATCAAAAGCGGGAAATAAGCGGAGGGAACTCAAGTAGACACTACTCCGTTCACATACAGATCTAGACAAGCAGCTTCATATATTGGTTTTAGATACTTCAACCCAATCTGACTATCAAGCTGATTATGATGTAAAGAATTTCTGTAATGAGTTTAACCTGATAATCACCGGACAGGATAAATTGCTATAAGTAAATACAGATTTATTTAAATCATTCTAATGTAGCGTGAATATTAGAATGACATTGATACAAGTGTCATGAATTACTTACAATTTTGTTAGTCTAAGAAATTCAGCATGTGCTTGGCGGTGGAGTAAGTTGATCATTATTTTTATCATATATATGCTAATACATTTGCAATAAAATTAGCCCAATATTGATAACGTTATTCACATGGGTTTACAGAACAAGAGCCATTTACATAATGGGTTATCCCTCTCCCCACTTTGGTAAATAGTGGGACTATAACAATAGGGTCTATACGGTAAGAGTTAGTAAGTTTACAGGGCTGAGGAAGGAATTACGATGTTTCAAAGGTCGTAGAGGTAATTGACAAAGATTATAGGGCCTGCCGGGTAAAAATCCCTAAATATTTTAAAAAAGCGTTGGTTTATCTCCAGGTTTTGAATTTATAACAAACAATATTGATATCCCTAATATGTGAATCATGAGCTTAAGGACTTGAAAATACTTGTCTACGAAAGATGAAAAGCTCACAATCACAAAAAAAGTAGAAAGTATTATAGAAAAAGAATCAGCCCATACATGAGGCAACACCACGAGGTGCAAGGCTCACTGAGGTTGCATGAGGCTATAGCCTCAAGGCGCATGCCTCAGCACCTCAAGGCGTATTTTTAAAAACAATAATCTTGCAGTCATGGTACTACTTGCTACAAGAAAATACAAACTGCTATCAGTTCAGTAGGATCCAATAATCAGGGAATGGCACCCAAATAAAACTTCACTCCTGCAGGCATGAAAAATTCATGCATCACTTCCATTATGCAACCGTAAAATCAAAGTCCAAACTATAAACTTATCCATCAATACTGATCCCAGACTTAATATAAAGATTCCCCACCAGCATTAAAACAAATAGCAACAGTCTCAAATTGGATCTGTATTTACTTCAACAAAACGTTTCCATAGGTACCACATGTATTCACAAATTTTATGGAACGATTATAGAGCCCTGTGCAAATCCCATTCTATTTTTAAACCAAATAAACTGTGATCGTCTTAGCTGCAGGAGGTCCTATCATTCCACAAGAATTGCATGACAGTAGTATCGCATAACTATCTTAGCGACTACCCGTCCCAAATCGGGCACCTCCCAATAACTCTGCATTTCCTTTCAAGAAAAATATAAGCAAGTAATTATATACTTAACTATCTGAAATCCACAGGCCCCTAAAAAGTTCAACATTCTGGTAGAAACAGGAATGAAGCTGATAGTAATAACCGATCTGCCTGCATACATCTACAACAAACCATCTTGAGAAGGCAATCAACATCTTCCTTCCACTAAATGTTCATTGCATTCATCAATCTATGAATCAGATCCTATATAGATCCATATCTTTATAAATAAACTTTTAGAACCACGACCCCATTTCTTTCACCTAACAATTGATGTCTTACCCACAAATCTCAAACAGTAAGCTTAGAAAATTGATGTCATAAGTACATTTCAATATGCGAGATTCACTTTGAAATCTCAGATTTCTAAGAATTGAACACCTTTCACTTGAAGTTGTCCCAGTTTGGAAAAGGGAAAAAGAGGTACAGGTTTGAACACAACCAAAAGATATAACAAGCATGCACTGAAAAATGAAATGGAATGACAACTACTATCATATTCAAAACTCCAAAGTGGAGGCTTTACACATGCAGGAGAAGATAAAGTTGGAGATGAAGCATCACGAGGAAATGGGATTGTCCAATTATGCGCATCACCGCAGAAGACAATTATGTCGACTGAAAGACAGTAATAACACCATTATCCAGATATGGACTGATGTGAATACAACAGTATCCCGAAACTAAGCAGCCAGGAAATACAACAGTAAAAGTAGTGGACCAACAAAACAAAAGAGAAGCTTATCCCACTTTCTCTATCTCGATGTTGATTGGAATTAACCTAGATATAAGTATTGATGAGAAAAGAAAGTATAAGACATTTTTTAAAGTAATTAGAAAAGACAGTTGCTAACGAGTTACAAACAGAGATGATATCTACGCTTATTAAAGCCAGCCATAGGTCAACTAGCTTGTGGACAAGAGTTTCTTGAGAAACTTGGTTACGATGACTCTTGCACTGATCTATGTAAGCAATCCTGAAAATATTTACCAAAAGAGCAACATCATGAAAGTAAATACCAAGTCGGCCTGCAAATACATACTCCGGATTCCTGTTGTTCTCGCCAATGAATAATGAAACATAACAATGCAACCCAAGCTCCCTAAAAGGTCCTGGACTTGTTGTTAACAGGAGAATCACACTCTATATAGATCATAAGTAAATTTACTCGCAGAAGAAAATATATTGCATGGGTTT